>CAXIEG010000512.1:105000-160000 GCA_964023205.1 Lutraria lutraria
CAGACCGAGACAGACAGACAGACAGAGACAGACAGACAGACAGAGACAGACAGACAGACAGAGACAGACAAACAGACAGAGACAGACAGATAGAGACAGACAGACAGACAGACAGAGACAGACAGACGTACGCATGAGAGGGTACTTGTGCAAATTAGCACTACCGGGTTGCAATGTCATACAGATAAAACTTATGAGAAGCACTTACGTGTCCACATTTAGTGTGGTTCTTCATCCAAATAATTTTTGGGTTGCAACCCAGTCAAATAGTTTCATAGAACTATACAAGATATGTTGCTCAAATTAGAACTACTGATATCACACTGTGTATCCGGATAATAGGAACACTCTTGAATACAATTAACGTAGAGGCATGAATTCAAAAATATTTTTTTCAAATATATACACGAGATTCTAAAATTGTTTATAATAGCGGGGTAAATAACGAAAAAATAGTGCAAATTGTCATACAAGCACCAAATTTTCCACACATGTTGGGAATGATATGTAGAAACGATTTAGGGTGTGTGCCAAAGTTCAAATGCCTCGATACAAGATGGCCGCCATATTTTCAAAATGGCCGCCAAATATTTTTCCAGTCAAAGAACTTTTTATCAAAACTCTCAATACCAATGAATTATACTACCTTAGCTCATCATCATAAAATGTTCAGTATGTTTATACATGTATATAAGTAAATGCAAACGAAGTTTGTGAATTATCCCCCCCCCCCACCCCCCCCCACCCCCTCTAATAGAAGTTGTATATAGAACGGGACTTACTTGCCTTAGTGCAGTTTTAGGCATACATTAGTTAATCGTTAATTGTTTCCGGATAGAAGTCATCCAGATTTATTGGGAGGGGGCCCGGGGCTGCTTACCTAAATAGACATTACATTCCAAGTCTTTTTGTCATTTTCATGGAGAGCAGACACACGGTGCCACGCCCGGTAAATGCGTTGAAAAATGGGAGAATATAAACTTTTGCCCAATTGTTTCGACAGTTTCATGCACCAGAAACCAACTGAAGTATTTTGCTTTAAATACCAAACTCCACCCAAATAGTGTCAGTATTGATTTCTTTGAAAATAGACACTGAAAGAATTATAATGTATGTGTCAGAACCCCTCACCACTTGCTTTTTCAAGCCCGGTTATCCACAGCGTGTTTCATACGCAAAATATCGTAGTGTCAGCTTCTTCATGGGTGCATTGGGTCAATATAGTTATGTAGTGCTCAGTACTGCTTATCTCACTTTGGTTTTTCGTCTCAAATATAGTATCAGATGCTTTAATCAGTAACCAAACTCATCCACCTTTAAAAAGGTATATCAGTTGCTTGAAAATTTATTCGAATCCATTACTAACAACAGTTACTGTCTAATATCTGATCAACGAGCCATTCTTGTCATTGCTTTAAAATTAGGAAGATAAAGATTAAACACATTCTATCCGAGGGTGTCTTAGAATGCAGCAACTAGGAATAGCACAAAAACAACAGTAATTTAGCCATCAAACGTTTTCGCAGCACCAAAATTATTAATACATTTATTTACAAAAATCAGAGCATCGGCAAGAGGTCCGTCTATTGGGGTTGTCACGTTTTTTCGAGTACTTGAAAGAGTTGCGAGTTAGTTCGAATAATTCAAAATGCCATTGTTTGAAAGCGAAGGAGGTTTTGCATGGTCTTCGTGCTTCAAAAGAAAATCACTCAAACTGACGTTTCTGGCAAGATATAAAACGACGTAAAAAGATCACAGTTTGCTTTCATTGTAACTGAAGATTTCACTCCCCAGACGTCATGCTTTAACTTTCTACTAAATAAATACTCTTTGTGTTTTTATTGAAAGTAATAAAGTATTATCAACTATTAAAACCATATCATGTAAATGAATAAGGACCCAAACTAACATAATTTATATGGTCTAATGCAAAAATAAAGGGAACAAGTACTTTACGGTAAAATACAAAATTTGCTTCTCTATATGGTTGGACAAATATTTAAGTGTTATTATCTGGAGTGCAAGAACCTGGTTCCAAAACTAAATCTGAGAACTTATCTTTTCTGGTATGTCAGACCAGTCTTCAATCAGGAGACATTGAAATTCAGAACGGTCTCAGATTATCCCGTATATATATTCACCAAATTTTAATTTATATAGAGCACACGCTGTGGTCTGGTGGGCAAGTCGTGTTCTAGAAACATTGTATGCCAAAAAGGACGATTAAGCAACATCCATGGTAGCGATATTGGACACTGTAAGTGTCGATATCCACACGCTATCTTTCAAAATAATACCAACAACTTTCAGAGACATCATTTCAACGTGCAAACCACCAAACATAAACAACGAAATTTTGTCATTGCCACTGAATTTGTTTGGCAAGAGCGAACAAAGGGACTTGACATGAATTGAGGAAATTGGTGACTTCTCGGACCTTATGGATGGATTTTTTATGGCAACGGAATGGGCTTGCTCATGTAAGATGGGTAAGACAGCATTCAGCGATAGTTGAAACTAGGACGCCCTCTTTTCATTGGTATGGAAAGTCGCCCACGCAAGATATGCAATCAAAACCTTTTGAAGGCATTGGTAAAAGTTCATATTTTGTTTGATAATGCTGGTCTCCATGTCAAGAAAATTATCAGACAATGAAGATGGTTGATTAATTTGTGAAGAAAGTATGCTAGAATTATATTTGCGTATTGTTCGGGTTTAGATGGTACACCGTTTAATGCGGGTACCCAAACAATCTCTTGAATGTACAAGTCAACGTGGTTGTTTTTCACCGGCAACGCTCGTATCGTATGTTGAAATAAAGAAATGTCCGTCCCATGAAATGATGATATTGACGTAGTGGAGTCAGAATTGTGATCAATGTTATATTGTAAAGAGTACACGGTGTAGCACTGGTGAACAAACTACTCCACACGGTTGTACAACATCTCCTCCAACCATTGTGGAAATTTCAAGGACACGTTTATATTATGTACATATACCGCACTGAAACAAGATATCAATTAGATGTCGTTTCCTTGTCTACACAAAATCAAAAGGTCAATGTAAATAGCAAATGGGGGTTCGTTTGTTTTGGAATGAAGATGGACATTTGATGTACGATGAACACCTCTATGACAGTTATACTGAAGTATTTATACTGAGTTATTTCAAAGGAGACTTAGAGTTGCACTGTTCCATCTGTGCGTCATTGTTTGACCCATATTGTATCTTACTCACTAATTCAAGAGATTGTTTGGGTACTGATATCAACTGACTTCTGGTACGAAATTACCACTGAATTTGTTTTCATGGATCATTAGCACATGCAGCAAACAATGCATGGCCTGTATCTTTCTTCAAAGTCAATAAGACATTCTTACCGCGTTAATGCGGTTCTAATTCAGAATCCAACTGTTTCTGTCTCAGGTGCCTGCTCAGACAGTTGAACTATGGCACTCGTCCGACAAAGTTTGTGTTTCGAATAATGTATGTAACTAGTTCAGCAAATGTTTTTTTCTCGAATGCCTGCCGAGTATTCGACCGACTTCTCATTACGTTTTGTATTGAACGCCTTTCTCCGTTGCTAAGAGATGTAAGACTTTTAACACCATTTCATTTCAAGAGCGACATCATAATCGGCACTGAGTTTGGCAAATAAGGAATTTAATGTTTTTGGCACACTCATTAATGTATCGGTATTCGATGACTGGTCACATCAAGTTCGTCAATTTACAGATTTACAAACTAAACCATAAGTATATGCATGTACTTAGATAAATCCAGTGTATAAAGTCTATTGCCAGTGATTTGAAACAAATAGCATATTTGGTTGGCCTTCTATAAACCAATATCAAACGTTAATATCAACGATACAAATCACTCAGTATTTAGAACTATATTACAACAATTAGCCTTAAAATAAATTACTATAAATAAATAATACGGGGAACCGTTTCTCATATTTTTTTATATTGTCCTATGTTCGTTAGATATTCCGTATCCGGGAAACCCGCTAATAGACATTTGCGGTTTAAGACGGTGACGGTGGTGGACATCGGATTTCGGATTAAATTCGGGGGTCATCTAAAAAATTATTGATTCATACTCTTATATAGGGCAAGTGTTACTAATTATTTTGTTTGCATGTCAGCTCGAAAACATGTTTATTTTACAATTTTATTCATTTTCAACAGAACTAGAACTAAACCAAGCATACGCATCAATTTCGGTACTTTTTGTAATGAATCTGTTATACGACTCTTGGTTGTCGAGAATTAATTCTGCCATAGGGCGTTTCTGCTGTCGCCTAGCTGCGTCTACCAGGTACCTGTCGTCTATGCGGCCCTTTCCCGTCACTGGCATCGGGCGACTTTGCATTTCAAGTGACTCCTAAATTGGCACATACTCAAAAGCTCTAAGCTGATTCTATGTGAATGTCATCGTAAACAGAAATTTGCACATTCATGAACAAAACTACTTACGTCTGTATTTGGCATATTGTTAAAATCAAAATTTGTTAATAAACAAAATACAAGTAAATTGATAATTCAAATGATCACGAATCTAGACTATTTAGAGTTATAGTGTAATTTACCCTGATAATGATAGCAACGTACCTAAATATACGCATCATATATATTATAGGACATCTGAATGATGTTCAGCGGTTTGGTTTAATGCGCCACAATGGAACTGAAATAACTTTTCCTACTTGGACACCAACATTTAATAGAGCAACTTCATATCCATACTAACTTCGTCTTGAAAATTGAGGGCTACAAACCGAGATTTGTGTATTCGCTAGTACCTACAGCTGAGCGATGGTTTATTGATATGCTACATCAGAAACACTGTGGCAACAAGTAGATTGTCAAGCTAAGGACTTTTAAATCTTTACACTGAAAAAACAGCTGGATTCTGAACATGTTCTAGATGTAATCAGCCAAAAACGGAATCGTAAAATTACACCGACATTTGATTAGAACTAAATAAGTTCGTCATGCGTCTTTGCTCCTACTGAAACAATCACATAAAATATTGATTACTTTTGGAAAATACGAGTCGTATTTATCGAAATAAATCGTAATTATTGATAGACATGTGACTTCGTATGCAGTTAGATTTGCAGTTAGATTTATTGGTCTAATGAATTGTATGTACATGCGAATTATTTGCCAGTGTTAAAAAACTAACCTCAGTCGGAAGGTATTGCAGTTTGTGGACGTAAAAAAGTCGTGGATATTTGTTTACGAACTTGAAAGAGGCATAGATTTTCAAGAGAAATATTTAAAACGCGCTTGGGCCGAGGTACATATTAACCCCCACGAGCATTCAGAAAGTTTGCGTACGCACCATTATTGGTCAAGCTACGCCCCTGGAAGTTATCGAAAATTAAACAGATATATTCGACAGTACCGTGTTTGTGTTGAGCTCAAGTGTTATAAGTCAGTAGGAACAACATGGAGACATCGACGGGAAGTTAAATAATTATTTGCCGGGTCTTTTGTGCCGAAAAAAAAAATCGGTTTAATTCTGTAAATATGACTTGATATCAAAACAACATGCATATACACCAATGTAATTCATTTCATTATAAATGTGAGACGACCCCTTTAATTTAATCCGAAGTTCGTCTCCGTCACCGTCACCGTCTTAAATCGCAAATGTCTAATAGACTACATCTGAGGCACCGTTCCTAGACAAACATGTCTGCTACAAAATACTGAAAACAGCAAAAGGCATTTCGAAAATGCAGGTATGTACGAACCTAAACTTGCAATACTACTGATTAATAGAACGAAGTGTATTCATCTTATATCAAATGAAAGTAGTGCCACGTACCACCGACGGACGCATTTTGACTTCTATGACAGACGGATGTTTATACTCGATGAACTGTAAAATTTAAAGCAGCCTTTGAACCTAATTTTCTTACAATAAGCATTGAAGTTGTTTAAAGATACCATCAAAATTACATATGTCGGGCTAAACATGATTAACTCAACCTTCCAAATTTAGCCGTTCCAATAACCTATATAATTATTCCCTTGGCCTAAACAACTGTCAAAAATATTTTAGTATACCAGTACATGTACCTCAGTTTGGTTATAAACCCGATTCTTTACGGTAAGAATGATATTATGAGCATAAACTATGGATTACAATGTGTTTTCACTCCTATTATACACGTCATATAGCCTGGAGACAGTGAGTTCGAATCCGAGCGTGACCACAGCGTTCCTGACCAGGTACACGTTGGCACACGGTCTTAAATTAACCCCGACACATGTATGCATCATCATACCAAATTTGGTGCTTGTATGAAAATTTGCACTATTTTGCCAAGAAGTACGTTTTATTTATCCCGCTATAACACTAACGGACGGACTTAACATTTGCAAAATGTCAAGAGAATGTTAAAAAGACACAAAATACATATTACATTAATGGTAGATTATTGCAAATGCATAAATGAATACGTGTGTATAGTATTCACTGACTAATCGAATGAAGGCCGAAAGTAGAACTCTTTATGAGCCCGGAAACAAGATATTTAATTTAAATAGGTCATGCATTTTACCATCATGGTACTTATTTTAAATACATGTATATGACTATTTTGGTTTTGCATGAGGTTAGTATAAAATAATTTGAAATATTTAACATTCCATTGAGGAAATAACACGTATATCAAATACATTCATACTTTATATATATAGTCTATTCAGACATATTTCCTGTGCGACAATGTTTGACCGTTATTGGGTCAACTAACAATTGTTCCAAACGATACCGTAGGAAAATGACTCCTTCCAAAAAACTGGAGTTGCAGTGCACCAAAGGAGCAGGTACGATCTCCATTAATGTATATATTAGGCGAGGTTACTGATGCCTGAATACCTAATACGTCGGCTTATTTCCACAACCACTCATACCTGTCAAGGGTCTGGAAAGGCCGAGAGTGACCAGGGGTTGCAGACACCAAAGGTTTTCCAACCCAAAATAGACCTACCTACCCAGAATAAATACTGATTCATTATACATAATGTATATGGCTTGGATGGACAAACTAACTGACTCTTATATAAAATATTGTAGGACTCCTTTAAAAGATATATAGCTTTTGTTTGATGGAGGTTTATTATAAGCAATTCTATGAGAACAAAGGAATTAAACCGTTTCATGTTCATTGACGATCTATCAATGAGTTTCTATATTGTTTTAGTTGTTTTATTTTCTTTTTTAATCCGTGTGACTTCGAATTCACCGAGTATGAGCGTCATCTAGGGTTTCATTGCATGCGATACACGCCCAATGACCACATAACTTGATTTTTGGGGACAGAGTCTTTTTGGTATGTTTCTTTTTGGTCGTCTGGATGAGCTCTTTACTATGAACACACTTACATGCTTCTAGATTTACCCTTAATAGGGTTAATCCAAATTTGATAAACCCTATTAATTATTATATTTATTATATGCCTATTTACGCCAAACTGAAAAACTTCCAATGCGATTCTCTTAAAATGGGGGGAATGACGTACGGTTTTGTCCTTAGATTTGTGGCAAATACTAATTAAGGTTGTCAGATAATCGGGAGTAATATCGAAGTCAAAAGTGCAACAATGTAGTAGTATTTAACGAAGAAATAATACCAGACTCGGGTGTCACTTTCCTACCATTTAGATTAAGTGTGCGATACTTTTCAGATAAACAAACGAAACCTCATATTTTAGGGGGGGGGGGGTTCGAGGTGATATCGCCGTTTCGAAACCACGCGTCTGTCGATCATTGACTAGTGTGAGCGTAACGGAAACGACAACTCTGGGTAGAGATTTTTTAAAATGGAATATGAATAACAACTATGGAATTCTGCTTATGTTATTGACATAATGTTTTTGTTATTTATATCAATCAGCACGGCGTAATATGACCTAAATCATGACTCATAAATCAAAGAACAACTTATTTCACTGAACCGTCTATCTGCTATAGTAATAATTCCTGCCATAATACATATTCCTACAGATACGATCACTCCATGTACAACACACCAGCTCTCCAGTCCTGCAGTATCCAACCCAACACTCAGACCGGTTACATCTCGATGTACAGGAACAACCAGAAGGAGCAGCTGAAATTCAGAGAAGTATTCATAGAAACAAGAGGGCTAAGATGGCCCTTGATCGCTCACCTGAGAACAACGGCACTATAATTAATGACCAGCTAATATAGTTTCTACCTCGTATAACCCATTTTTACATAGATGCTGAGATCAAAACCAACAAAGAAGGTATAATACTGTTAAACAAGCTAACACGTAGCAAATTTTCTAATCCAAGGGCCCATAACTCTCGAAGTTATAGTCCGATTTTTGCCCATAATCGAACTTAGCCGAGACATTGTGGCCATATACGTTGTGAGCACGTTTGATCACGATTCGTTAAGAGCTATGGATTCTAGAGTGTGAACAAACAAATTGTAGACGGACGACGGACCTTCATCGATCATAAAAGCTCACCTGATGAAATCAGGTGAGCTAAAAAGTCATATAAATAAATGACAAGGACTTATATACATGCATGGATTTGCAACTTCTATATTTACAGTTAGAAGTAACCAACTCCCGCAGAACCAACGCGTGAATCAATAGGATTTTATGTTCATGTTTATACGTAAGTCCTTGTGAATGGAAACAGTTACATTACAATCAACAGCTTATACAAATAACGTTTTAATTGTTCTCTTCCTCCCTTGGAAGTTGATTTTTTTCAGTGTTTTTAATACTTTAGAAATGCATGTTATTTGAATTATCAGTGCTTAGAACAAAACACAAATCATCATTATAATATTCAAAAGGTATTCCCTTTCATCATAGAGTAAGGTTTTGGAAATGTGTCAAATATTTATATAAATTTATAATAAAAAAAAAACGTTTTACATTATTTTGTTAAAAAGTTTTTAAAAAATAGATGAAGCTTAAAATATTTTGCAAGAAAACACGTACAATATTACAATGAGGCATTTGAAATAACGAATGATTAATGTTTCTTGGGAGTATACCTATAAAGTTGCTACCTTTTTGTGGATAGACTTGCATGTACACATAGTTATAATAAACAAATAATCTTCAAATGTACTTCTTGTTGCTCGGACTTCCGTATAGCGGGCTTCGAACAATTGAATTATTTCAAACACTTTAATGTCTGTGACAACTGCTGTCTCGTTGCTTTCTTTATTAAATATTTCATAATTACTAAATGAAAGTGAACACAGCGCAGTCATGATCTCGCAGACGCTAATAATTAGTTCATAATAACCCCGATATAAGGCCTTTTTACAACAGTTACTGAGTACTTCAAATTACGTAGGGTCTTTAAGTGTATTAAAATAGACAGCACTTACCTTCCGTAACGAGCATCATGAATCCGGCTAGGAAACAAAATAGCACACAAATTAGACAAGTTTTATGCATCTTTACGACGCGAAATATTGAACGTAATTAATGTTGACGAATTCATGCAATATCATTTAAGATGATGCTCCGATATGATTTAGATATGTTTAATTAACCATATGTTTTTTGTCCCATTTACGTCTCTATCCATTATGATATAGTTTTATGAATAATTTCTCAAGTTAAAACAGTTCATCTCTTGATGATGACTCGGGACATTTCGAACAATCGACGTCTTATCAGAATTTCGCTTATCTCAATGAAACTATGAAGCTGGTGTTTTTGAATTTCGAAAGAGCGTAATATAGGTCGACGAGGTAATAAGAACGGTTAACTACGGAAGGATATAAAACATTTGTCAATAATTGAGAAAACTCTTTTCTTCATACAAGAGCAGATTACTTTGCTTTTTCCCGACGACATCACATATTACCAAAGTCAGTAACTGACTCTTCTGTCCGATGACGACACACATTTAAATCAATATTACTGTGTATGCGATATTGTTGTTCGTGAATACTGTTTGTCTTTATCGATGGTTTGTACAAAATGTTTACATCAAACTAAACAACAGAATGATGGCATTACAATAAAATGGCGTATTTTCATAGTGGTTATAATTACAACCTATCATCGTATACTTTTCCAATTATAATCATTTTACTTCGTGTTTTTTCTTCTTTTACAAATTGCTGTAGATTCATCTCGCTAGTTTCAAGCTATTACATGTATAACTGAAGGGATCAATTTGTTAATTTTTTCGCGAAGGTTTCAGGGCTCACTTTTGACTTATATTTCTTGGCATAAAGTATTAATTATTCAGAAAATATTCCTCATTCTATTGGATGATTCAGAGTAAACCCTTCATTCCATTATGTGAAGTCTACAAGCGTAGAAAACTTATAGCGAGTCTGCAATTGTTTCAAGTACACGTACTTCTTGTGGTTCTAAACTATGAAAAGTAAAAATGTACGAAAAGGTATTTTACAATTCTTGGAATTAATATACAGTGGATATGACTAAACACGTAATTTATTTAGCTGACCTAACATTTTAATACGTGACCTAATAGGACTGCTAGCAATAAGTTGTGTTTACACTATACTATAACGGCAATTAAGGAATTTCTCACTTTTGGAAACATCGCGACTGTCTTTTTAGAGACATTTCTTGTTTATAATATTCGTGTTTTACGTTCATGTTATTAACATAATAAATCTTGTTTTACTCAAGAAGAGATGTATTTGAAAGTAAATAGTTCAGATTTATCAGGGAACTGACACAATGCTTGTCATAACAATACAAATATACGAGGCATTGTATAAAATATACGAGGTATTTTTTTCTTTTGCATCCAAACTCTGTCTGCTTGTTGAGGTGAACATACTATGAACCTTAGTGCCTGTTGCTGCTAATAATGAATTGTATTCAGTTGTATACTAGTAGATATTCCTGCAGATACGAAATCTACAGTAATCCCCAAACATTGCGATACATACATTGTATCATCATAGACAATCACATGCACAATGACCAGTTAAACTGATATTACAATATATGTTAAACAAATTAAATTACATCATGTCTTAAAGTTTAGTGTGTGTCTAATATTCGGGTATTTGTAGTAATAATGCTTACAAGAATCACATATTGTCAATATTTCGAATGTTCAAAATTAAGGACTTTCTGTTATATACATAAACCAACTCTTAGAGCATGGTTTGGTACTTTTATTAAGAGTACGTGCAAAAATAGGGCAAACACTTAGTTAATGCTAACGCTCGCTCCCTATAGCTATTCTAATTTCATGCAGTACAGTCATTTTAAACACAAACCATTACATAGCGGGGTTCGAACAATTGGGTTAATTAGTTAATAATGTGTGAACTCAATTCATTGAAACCTACTACAGAACAGCGGTTAATTAACCTATAATGTGTGCGTCTTTAAATTATTCAAATAAACTAAACTCACCGTCCGTAATGTTAATCGTGAATCCACCAAGGAAACAAAATATCACGCAAAATATAAAAGTATTATAAAAGTGAAATATTAAACGTGATTTATGTTAACGAGCTCATTAGTAATTATAGTCTACGTTATTGTTCAAATTACGTCATTACACAGTGATTAAACATATCCATTATGATATAGTTTTATGATTAATTTCCCAAATTATGACTTTTAATCTTATCATGATGATTCGTGACATTTCGAAGAAGCGGTGTCATTATGTAAAGGGGTCAACTTGTACATTTCTGTAATGTTAATGTTTTACGTATCTCATGTTATAAAAGCTGTCAAAACGTTTAAAGTTGGGGCACACTACGAGCGAGTTCGATTAATAACCATAGTTACAATAGTTCAACTAAACATAGATCGAACCAACCCTAGTCGTGCTCTAGTCCGGTGAGTCTAGCTACTCTCGTTCAACCAACGATAATACGCTAGTTTATCTCGTTGCAAGATGGCGGCTATAGGAAATTTATAAGTTATTAATAACGTATTTCATTTGAATACATCGTATTTCTTTAATTAATATCATGATGCTGTAAAAGTGCAAAAGATCGTTAGATTTAGGGTTATGTAAGCATGTTTTGACCAACATAATTGAATGTTACCTAGTTAGGAAATATTTATCATATGAATTCGCGATTCAACGTAAACATTGCCACTAGTCACTGGAATATTATTCAAACATCATTCATTTGAATGAACACGAATACATAGTGTTTTACATCCTGGGATAAAAAAGTCTTGATATTTGGCTAGGGGTCGAAAAGTGTCTGGGTCGAAAAGACTCGCTTCTGTTTTGTTTTACGACTCAGTTCGATTAAGGACATGCGCAGTTTAACTTCCGGAGAGCTACTAAGGTTGTACTATAGTTGTTTATCGAACTGGCTCTACAACGAAAGCAATTAAGGCTCCCGAAAAGCACGTGCAGATTAGAAGGAAAACCGGGACACACGCTTATTTTCGTCACTTCCGTCAATCGAAGAAATGGCGAGTGCATTGCCTTGGTGTTTTTTATACACTCAATAAGGGAAAAATAACGTCTCTAGACGTATAAAAATCACGAAATCGAGTGCCTATGGCTTGAAAGGCAGCGCGCACACTTACTTAAAATCGGAAATCGGAAATATCGTTGTCGTCAGCCTTTTATATAAACAGACATACATATATATATACCAACGCGCGCGATATATAAGAGTCATTTTTGAACACATATTCTTCTTTGACTTTTCTGTAATAATTGGTTTTACAAGTGAAAGAGATAAACGCATTTTTGGTGTATGAAAACCAAGACACAACAGTTCTAGGACATGCCCATTTAAATACAGTTTGTCACAGTGGTTAATTACAATCCAACATGGTAAATTAATTATCAAATTATGTATGTATGTATGTATATTATTATTATTACGTATAATAACAATAAAAGAGTTATCAGGGAAGATTATTAATTGAAGAAGATTTAAGTAGAGATTGTCATGATGAATTGTTAAGACGAATCTACTAAAATTTGTACAAAAAAAAAACTGTTTCACGAAATAATATATTAAATTTGGGAAATGGTTTATAAAATTTATACCGTGATGGATGGGCGTAATTAACCATGATGCATTGATAATATCAAATTGAACCAAAACCCTAAGATATCTTATGCAATAAGACAGTTGTTGCGGCGTGAAAATACCTCTTTTAGGAATAAAGCTAACTTGTAAAGCAATTGTTGTTGTTGTTAGTAGTAGTACATGCAGTTAAAATGTTTTAGAATTTATTTATAGATGGCCGAGAAATATTACCAAGATACTTTTTCTAATGAAAGAATGATTTGGACAACAAAGAATAATTCTGAACTCTGATTCTACTTGTTTTAAACAACATAATTTACACAATCTATTTTCACGAGCAATATATTATTTGATCTCCCAGTTTCTATAAGTTACTTATTTTCTCCACACAAACATGTGCGTATGGTTTGGGTTGAACCACGGACCCCGGAAAATCTTGAAGGTCACAGCCACAGAAGTAGCCCTACTTATGCCCCCACCATGTCGCCTTTCATGTGTACCATAGTGTTGGAACCTGATTTAGGCTCAGGTGATAATCGCCACCTCTCGATGAAAATTTAAGCTCCTTGCTCCACCATTCAAACCGCACGTTACATGTCTACATCCGATGAATGCCTTCTTACATATTTGAACAGTCATAAACATTAAGACATTCAAGTGAAAGTAAATTTTGAGTACCCTACACATGTCGTGTACATGTATACATACATGCAGCGTAAAATAAACACTATGACTTGTACGAGGAAAGTGCCTGTCATTCAAGGTATGTGTACGCTGGGGACATTCTCAATACACCACTAAACGATTCCCAATGTAAATGTCATACATAAATAATGCAGACTGTGCTGCGGCAAATGTTCAAAATAAAGTCATTTTTTCTAATGCACGACATACCAATCAACCAACAAACTATTCTTAGAATGAAATAGTTTTCCGAGGGATAATCTAGGGTGAATGTCATAGAACAATTGTTAGATCATAACATCATGTCCAGAAATTCAACAACATGCGATGGAGATACATGTACACGTACACATGTAGTTAATTTTATAATTTTATAGATAATTTAGATTTTAACAGCCTGGCCTTAGCCATATTACATAATCCTGCAGATGCAATCGCGCCATGAACTACCCGCTTTACTACTCTAATCATCTCGCCATTGAGAACAGCGACAGATGTAATTGTTAAAGTTTACATAAACATTAGATAGTGTTAGGCTCGGTATATGTAAATGCATATATGCTTAATATTCTACTTAAAACAAAACCTTTTCTAGTATAATTTACTATGCAAATTCCCCGGTAATTTCGTATTCGCAATGCATAAACAAAATTTCTGTTTTTTTAATCCTGTCGTTCAGCCCCTTGGCATAGGAGCTCGAAGTCAGGAATTGTTTTTTCTGCAATTTTGCACTTTTCACATGTGATATTACCCAAACTTTAATAACCCGGTCGTATTTCGTCCAAATATTGACTTTTGTAAATTACTTGAAAACGGGTCTGGTAATCTGAAAAAAAGAGAAGGAGTGACATACGCCATGATATCCGCAACAACCGCTAAGAATGACTCCCCTTGACGCGGCTAGATTTTTATCTACCCCGCTGGTTCTCCCAGTCACAACGCGGCGCAATATTGTACCGGAAACCAGGTAATTGTAATCAAAATGCGGTGGATCATTGAAAACGGGCCCAAACGGTCATTTTTTCTGGAGCTGACATGGGACGTTTACCCTATATGTATAAATGGTAAGATTTGACAGCTATTTGATTCATACTTTTTTTCATGCATACTAAAACACAACATCTTACAACGTTGGGAATAAGTTTACTAGTATATAATATATTTATATTATAAACGTATATTATACATGTAGTGACATATAAGTCCATTTTTGCGTAAACAATTACTGAGTTTTCCCGCAGTCATGCCATGCACACGTAGTAAAGTGACGTCACGCGCTCTACATATTTCAAGTTTACAAAAGCAAAAATCACAGTGAAATCGAGTGTTTTCTGACGAAAAAGGGCTTGTTTCGTCGGTAAGAATTATCTTGGGATAATATCAACAATTAAATGTTTTTGCATATATTTTTCTACAACAAAAAGCTAATGGGGCTTTAAAGACACCGTTTCTTCGGAATGTTCTGATTAATCATGATATTAAAGATTAATAGTCGTAATTAAGGTAGTTCGCGGTGTTGCTCGGCAAAAAAGAAAGTTTGTTAGAATGGCATGAAATTCGGAAGGATTATACCTGAAGTAGCAGTGCTTACGAAAATATTGTTCTTTTTACTGTTTGACGTCGGTAACCTAGCAACTAAACGACGTTAAAACGCCATCTAGCGGCACCAGCTATGTGAACGACTCGTTGTACTTTTCCCCTTGTAGCTTTGCTATAAATTGTCATAAATTGAAAATTCGAACTTTGCGGATGAGCGAATGCTGTGGTCTACCGAGTGATCATCATCAATGCTTTGAATATCCATGACCGCCCGGCGTGTCGGAAATTAATTGACGTAAAAGCGTCATTATGGGGACGTCTTTTCGACGTAAAATATTCAGATAAATGCAAATGTAGCTAAAACGCCGTGGTAGAAGTTTTTCAAAAATTAACATTATGTAAAACATTCACTTATCTACACATTAAGCGAAAAAAATCGATACCTCTTCAGGCTACTTTTTTCAGTATCGTAACGTTTCCTAAAGTTATACCATGCCAAAATGGCGTCAATCCTTCTGCACATAAAGACAACGTTTGGTTGGAGCAATATTCATCAAATTTGGTTGTTTTATCTAAGGGTTGATCGTCTGATTTATACTATAACTTGACGATGAAGACATCGATGTACGAAAACTATTATTGTGAAGAGAAAAAATCCAAAACACTGTATGTTCGAAGATGTACATGTTCGTTTTTGTTTATATTTGTACACGCCACAAGGTCAGGTTGAATGCACATACAAATGTGCAATTTACAAACAGTTACTGCGTTAGGACACGAATGTAATGCACATAATGACGGGAAAGATGTCACTAACGTATTTTTCATACAAGCTGAGTGTATATAGACAAAATGCGAGTGCGCGTAATTGGAAAGTTACGGTTTGAAAAAATATCTCGCGACTCTCGAACTTGCCTATAACCAAGTGATCAGGGGGTAACTTGTGAAAGTCGGTTGAATATGAAAATAAATTTCAGACTATAAACCTATCCTTTTACATCTTATCTTTTTACCTGTAATCGCTCACAAGAAGAAAAGACTATTATCAAAAAAATTGATCCCGGGGCCATCATTTGAACAAACTTGGTAGATGTCTGCTAGACAATGTTTCACGCAAAATATCATAGCTCAAGAACTTGCTTCGGACAAAAAGATTTTAAAAGATTTCATATGTTTATGGTTGAATGTAAAATCAAGTAACCCCTGGGACGGGGCCAATTTTTACTCCATGACTATAATTTGAATGAACCTGGTAGAGGTCTACTAGATAATGCTACATGTACAAACCAAGTATCTATGTTGTAGATATTGTTGTTTCTGACTAGTTAAGATTTTTTTAAAAGATTTTCCTATTGGTTGCTAACTTGCTATGACAACCAGAGTTCTGCATGGATTTTTCACAAATTTGGTAGATCATTTATTTACAGCGCGCTGCACACCATTATTTTCAGTTGACATTTATATTCTTGATTGTCACATTTATCGAATACTGAACTAAATCAGATGAATTTCAAGACACACGACGACGGTTTGTCACTCGACAAAGAAGTGTGTAAATTTCGCCGAAAAGTCAGTGGCTGTTGAAGTTCAGTAAAACTATTTTTGCATTTAACTCAAAGTCATCATTCAAAAATACGCCTTTTCCTAGTGTATGTGGTTTTGCGGACAGTCTAACACTGTACAGATAACAACATCCAGAGTTAGTAAACACACGCAGGAATGTCTCAAACGAAAAATGCTAAAAAAATAATATGTTAGCCTTACGCAGTTTCTGATGCTCCAACATGAGAGAACTTTATTATGTTTGTCATGGATGTGGAGAAAAAAATATTGGTTTTCAGTGAGAATGAAGTCGTTGTGAAGTCGCTAAAAATCTTTTACGAAAAACTAAACTTGTCATCGGACGCAAAGGTTATTACTTCATGTTGCGCTGAAAATACAGCGAGCAGAGGCTTACATGTCAACCATATAAATCTGGCATTAAGTCGTCATGACATTGATGAACCAAGCCAGGATATCACGTGGTACTTGTACCCTGCTAACTGTACGTGATTGAACGTGTCATGTTCTGTATATCAACCGATTATTAAGTATTGTAAAATACATATTACTCACAGCACAGCTTTTATTGTGGTGTGAAAAATGTATGTAACAAATCAATACCGGTACTATATATTATTGATTGTAAAAAAATAATTATCATGAAATGTTGTTATCTTTAAAATATAAACAACAGAGTTAACATGAAAACTTTGTTGTTTTAATATTACGGTAGCATATCGACGTTAATACTTTTGACTGCATACATTACAACATCCTACAAGAAGACGATATACTTGTGCTGATCTTAATTCGGCAAAAGCATTTATTAAAAAAGTATATTACGTTCCTAACTATAATTGTTGGAATTGTTAAAAGTCTACAAATATCTCATTATGGAAACATAAGATTAACATGCGCTTACAATAAACTAAGTATAAAGCGCGAAAATGGCCTAAATAATGACGTAATGACGCCGTGTTTTCATTTCAAGTGGTGCAGGAAACGTTACGATACTGAAAAAAGTAGCCTGAAGAGGCATCGATTTTTTTCGCTTAATGTGTAGATAAATGAATGTTTTACATAATGTTAATTTTTGAAAAACTTCTACCACGGCGTGTTAGCTACATTTGCATTTATCTGAATATTTTACGTCGAAAAGACGTCCCCATAATGACGTTTTGACGTCGATTAATTCCCGACACGCCGGGCGGTCATGGATATTCAAAGCATTGATGATGATCACTCGGTAGACCACAGTATTCGCTCATCCGCAAAGTTCGAATTTTCAATTTATGACAATTTATAGCAAAGCTACAAGGGGAAAAGTACAACGAGTCGTTCACATAGCTGGTGCCGCTAGATGGCGTTTTAACGTCGTTTAGTTGCTAGGTTACCGACGTCAAACAGTAAAAAGAACAATATTTTCGTAAGCACTGCTACTTCAGGTATAATCCCTCCAAATTTCATGCCATTCTAACAAACTTTCTTTTTGCCGAGCAACACCGCGAACTACCTTAAGGACATTATTCATATAAGAATATCATGATGGATGTGTTTAACTACAACATATAATACGCAGAAATCGAGTCGTACAAGAACATAAGTAAAATGAGTTTTCATTTATTTTACTCAGTAATTATTTCTATTAATAAAGATGCATAAAACTTTTCTTTTTTATTTGATAGTTTGTTTCATTGCCGGATTAATGAGACACGTTACTGAAGGTGAGTCCTGTCTATTTTAGTTTATTTAAAGACCGAAACAATATATTAATTTGAATCAATTGATTACATTCTGAGTAGACGGTTTAAGTATTAATAAATATAAACAAGCCTTAATATCAGGGATTCCAGATGTTCTAGGGCGCTTCATTTGTGATATTCTTGTATGCTTATTCTGTTAAAAAAA
Organism: Lutraria lutraria; assembly: GCA_964023205.1. Classification (NCBI taxonomy): domain Eukaryota; kingdom Metazoa; phylum Mollusca; class Bivalvia; order Venerida; family Mactridae; genus Lutraria; species Lutraria lutraria. The sequence continues at coordinate 123,705 of CAXIEG010000512.1, forward strand.
TTCTTTATTTGTACTCAAATGTATACAAATATTTTACATATTTCCAAAATCTTACTTTACCAATGGAAGAGAATACCATTTGATCCTTATAATGATCATTTTTTATTTGTTCTAAGCACTGATAAATTAAAATTACATGGAATATAATATTCCAAAAAGCACCGACGATAATTGAATGTTCAAGGATGAAGCGTTATATAATTTAAACATTATATAATTTATATATGTTATTGATTGTGATGTATTCAGTCTTTTATTTTTGCGTATACATATAATATAATGTATTTATGTAACTTATTTTCTATGAATCCTTCTCTGATGTATACATTATTTGATTGATACCAAAATCGTTCAATGTATTTAAGCTGGTCGTCATGGATGTTCCTGTACATCGAGATGTAACCGGTCTCAGTGTTGGGTTGGATACTGCAGGACTGGAGAGTTGGTGTGTTGTACATGGAGTGATCGTATCTGTAGGAATATGTATCATAGCAGGAATTATAACTATGGCAGATAGACGGTTCAGTAAAAATAATAACAGTTGTCGTGTGATTTATGTGTGTCTTTCCTACACTACAGTAACAACAAAAACAACTTTGTATAATGCATGACCAGACGGGATACGTTTATTTTAGAGCAAACAAGTCGCCGGAATACAAGCATACAATGTATGGTAACAGGTCAAATACAAATTAATTATCATACTGAAAATGAATACATATAAGTATTAAGCATTAATAGTACGTACATAGTACGCTTCTAACATAAATTCTGGTTTGTTTCAATACATTGAAGATAGTACACTACAAAATACTTAATGATTCTATTTAACAGAAACCAACTGAAACATTTCTGCAAATTTTCGATTCGACTCGCCCAGGAAAAACCAGAGATAAAAAACTTATTTTATAAGCAAAAACAACTCTGGAAACCTGTGTCCGTTTGTCAAATACAAATGAATAAACAAATGTGTGTCGAATCGATGAATGTCGGACCTCATTCTCAAACATGATGATTATAACAATGATATAAACTCTCCAGTGCCTTGTTAAAAACTGACTGCTTATATACACTACTAATGAAGAGGGCATATATATACGTAATATAAATAAATAAACAACAGAGACCAACGACTGCTATTCCAATTATTGATGCTAAAAAGAACTTAAGGATATTCAACTTGTAATCTTGTATATAGACTTATAATAAATGAATATGTGACATAAAAGTATCAATGATAATAATTGATCATTACATGTAACATAATAAAGTATCATCAAGGTGATTATCATTATTTCGATTCTCATATATTCAAATAAAAAAGAAAATCGAGATGTGAACTGCTCTAAAACGTCTGGTAGAATGACCAACACACACATTCTTTCATATTTAACAACTCCTATACTCACGAAAAACACGAGAATCCATCGACCAACGTATCACTGTAGTGAATACGTTACGCAAAGACAAACATTTAACGCTATTCTTAGCGAAACGCGTAAAATTAAAAGTCTTTCCTACACTACAGTAACAACAAAAACAACTTTGTATAATGCATGACCAGACGGGATACCTAGACCCAACAACAAAAGAACGGGCTGGAGTAGCGAAACAGTCAGATAATATTTTACAAGCCTAACTGCTTGGTTACGGCTAATCTAATGTCTAAAGAATCGGCAACATAGCCATCTTTGCTACTGTCACTCTTCCATCTACCGTGACGCTTCCAACATCTGTCACCGACACCTGCGTTAGCAGCAACAGTGGCACCACCCGATCTTAACGAATGCAGACCGAAATCAGCATTATCTGACATTTCATGCAATCTCGCCACTAGAGTTTCTCTAGCTCTCGTGTAACTTAACGGCTTATCTTTATAAATAAGTTTCGATATACCGCGCGATCTAAAACATGGCTTAAATAAAAATTGAGAACTAGTCGTGGATACCCCGGATAAATCAATGTAACGTTTAAGCATCATATATGGACACGCGACAGTGTTTCCTTTGACAACGACTACGTCATTTCCTAGTCGGTACTGGTCAGTTTTACATTTGCTAATGTGAATAGAAAAATAATCTTCATAAAACGTAATGTCATTACAATGCAAATTTCTTATTTCATCGTATCTAAGAAAGGCTGAAAACCCTAACAATATCATGCACAAATCTCTTATAATCAATACATCAGTGCTACTGTCATATTTAGAACACAACTCTAATAACAGCTCCTTAGTTACAGGTTGTTTCTTATTTATTGGTTTCGATAAAGTACGTTTTGCTGTATCTACTAAATTCGTCACAAATGTATTCAATGTTGGATCTGGAAAATTATTTATTGAATGAGCCCATTTGATTCCATACACTGTTGCAGAAACAACATGATGTGAATATCCTTTGTTCATCAGGTCTGTAAGATACAATGCTACACAAATCGGCGAAGCAGGCAAAGCACAACCGTGTTTAGAAGTTATAAAAGTTTCCCATTTCTTAAAATACAAAAAATATTTATTTACTGTAGTATCACTTTTGGATCTAACGAGTTTATCCGCCATATCTGACGCAAGTTTCTTTAACACAGGATCGTTGATTTCGGCACTAGATATCTCATCGTGTATCGTCTGCTTCAATGCTAAGTCTGAATAAAAGATAAATAGTCATATACTTGTATGAATAATCATTTTTCAAATCTGACAGCAACCATGCTAAATTTTAGAGGCCTGCCATCAAAAACACCGTTTCTCCCTCTACCTCTCTTAGTCAAAATTCCAGGCTGAAATATGACATAATCAGATATAAATTCAGCCTGTTCATTACCATCCGGAAATAGTACAGGCCAATACGGCGCTGAACGCCAAACCGGCATAACAATCGTGCCTATACACTTTTCTTTTCTAATTTTATGCAAAGTCTTCAGTATCAACCTCGTCGGTGGGACTAACCAATTGTTTTCATTATTCCATGAATGTAAAAAAGCATCTATGCCTGATGTACCAATGCACCAAAATCTAGAATTAAATTTTTTGCATTTGCTGTTGTAGTCACTAGCAAAACGATCAAATGAGTGCAAACCCCATTTCTCTTCAAGTATATCATATACCCAATCGGTAACCGACCAATCATCGCTATCACAACACCTACTCAAATAGTCAGCATCAGAGTTATTTTCTCTTGGTATCCAATTAGGAACTATAGATATATCATGTTTTCGGCAAAAATCGTAGATTTGAACCGATTTATCATGCAAGTATGGCTTTTTGCTACCAATCTTTAATATTGAACATACATTTTTGTTGTCAGAATTTACCTTAACCGTACAATTGTTCAAATAACTTATACTTGAAAACAGAGACCTGCGTACCGCCTCAAGTTCACGCCAAGTGGAACTCGATGTTTTCTCAGATTCTGACCAGGAACCTACGACCTCACTGCCGTCTAAACCTTCAATAAAACTGCCAAATCCAGATCCACTGGCGTCAACAAAGACGTTTAACTGATTGTTTCCGTCAACAGAGACGCTGGCATTAATAATACTACCAGTTTGTTCAAGTTGACATGCATTCAGGCTTTTTAAATTGTCTTTCCAAAATAACAGTTCGTCCAGTGCCTCCGAACTTACCTTAACAGAAGCATTCCAGCTTGCCCTGGTTTGAACGGCCAAATAAAGTGACCTTGACATCAACCTAACAACTGTACCAATTACACCGCTCATAGACAATAAGTGACCTATTACACAAGCAATTTTTCGCACAGGAATTAAAATGTGACCACTACTAATTTTTGTAATCAGGTCAGCAATCAACATTTCAGCTCTGTCAATTCTCTCATTTGTAACTCTCAAAATAACCCAACCAAACTAAACTCAAGCAAGGCAGCCAGTTGCATTTTTGTTCAGCAATCAGAAACCCAAAATTGATCAAATCTTGTCTCACAAAGTTACTAGCCTTAAAAGCACGTTCATACGAGTTTTCACCGCCCAATCCGTCATCTAAAAATAGTATGACCTTTAACCCAAAACTACGCCAATTCTCTACAAGAACCCTTAAAACCTTTGTAAAAATGTAGCCTGCTGTTGAAATACCAAAAGGTAGTACATTAAATACAAAATATTTCGTTTGACCGTGTTCAGTCCACGAAAACCCAAGATAGGTACGATGAGCTTGATATATCATAATGTGATGATAAGCACTTTTGATATCAAAGCTAAAAATAAAATCACCCTTTTCAAAAATTTGTCTAGCAACAGACTGATCCTCGAAACGACAGTTGTACTTAAACAGATCTACATTGATGTGTCTACAGTCAAGAACTAGTCTACGTTTTCCTACTGCATTAATAGCGACTGTTAACGGGTTCACCACTTCCGGTGGTGATTGTACCTCAGATATACATCGTTTAATCAATAATTTATTTAACTCGTTGGACACAAAGTCTGAGTTATCTAAAGCAGATTTATTATTTTTTATCAATACAGTTGACGGAATATTTTTAAAAGGCAATCTGTAACCTTGTTCAATAACTTGAATAATATATTCGTGCTTACAAGTGTCTTTCCAATGTGCCAATTTTTTCTTTAATCTTCCGACCGGACTATCAACGGAGCTTAAACTAACTCCACAAGTTGCAAACTCAGTGCTCATAGTTTTATTACAGTACAATAATGTTCTACTTTTAACAAAGTCAGCATCATTGCTAGTAAACAAAACAGTACTTATCTTATTATTCTTCTCAGATTCGTTGGTTTCCATGGCAACCTTGCAATCGGCTCGCCAGTGGCCGGGCTTCCCACAACGAAAACAAGTTCCAGGCTTCTTAGAAGACATCCATTTATTTGGTGGTGTTGTTGCTTGTCCTGAACCTTGTACACGTGGTATCTCCGTATAAGGAGTATAACGTTTAGACCTGTTGCGACGTTCCTGTCTCACTTTTCTGTCGGCCTGGTTTTGTGCACGTTGTATCTTCTTCTCATCCTCCTCGTCGTCAGCCAACGGGTGCGCCTCATACTCATGAACTACTCTCCACCCATGCTCAGAAGAATCAGCTAACTTTATGCATTTCTGCCTATGATTTAAAATGTCAATACCTTCTACTACTTTCTGACGTGCTTTCTCAGTAGCGTCTACCGACGAATCTCTTATAGCTTCTTGAATAAAACCGTCAGCTTGATGTAATTTGTCCAGTAATTTTCCGTTCACTTTGTGCTGTTGTTCATGCCCCTTCTTCTTGAAAACGTAGTTATCAACTGGCACCAAATTTTCCTGTAAGACAGCAATTTGTGTCTGCGAAAGCTCTCGCTGTGTAGTACTTATGCGCTGTTCAAAAACATCAAATTTGGCGTTGATAAGCTGCTCCATGCGTGATAAAATATCATTTTCTTCAGACATTTTGGCTACCAACTTCCACGTGGTCAGACTTCACTGAAAACGTCTAATTTCACGGTTTAAAAGAAAAGCAAAATCGAGATGTGAACTGCTCTAAAACGTCTGGTAGAATGACCAACACACACATTCTTTCATATTTAACAACTCCTATACTCACGAAAAACACGAGAATCCATCGACCAACGTATCACTGTAGTGAATACGTTACGCAAAGACAAACATTTAACGCTATTCTTAGCGAAACGCGTAAAATTAAAATGAATATTGGAATTGTTATTTTACAATGTCTTATATATATCTGATTAATTTCTTCGATTTATGTTCCAATACGCTACGCTCATTTACTAAAATTAAATTATGTCAACACCATGAAAAGGATTTCATTATTATTGTTCATATTATATTTAATCACACCTGTCTGACATATGGGCATTTGTATTTGTTTTCATGTTTTTCTACTACTGGTAGGACTGTCAGATATAGCTTTACACAAAGTTTAATTACTTGCTTCAGTGGTGGATAACAATTGACATTACATACTAACTCGATCTCGAATCAAGACGTCACATAGAACATGATCGGCGCGTAGGGTTCGAACTAACAAATCCTTAGTCTGTAATACTAAATGAATATTTTCTTACTTAGCAGGGCGGCTATTACATGAGAAACTTTCTAATCCGATTATCTGTCGGCTTAATTTTGATAAAATAATTTGCAAAGATTTTGGAAATGTTTATAACTTTTAAAGTTTTCCATAACAGAAAATGATTCACCATGAGATTGTCAAAAATCAATTTCGATCCTTTATTTTCCCTTGAGACTTGCACTATTTAAAGTCTATGGCAGTAATCCATTTTACAAAGATGAAAGAAAAAGAACGCCCATTTCCATGATAACTAATTTATGATAACTTATGATGAATAAGATGCTAAAGCACAGTATCAATCTGTATTGGTCACCGTACAGAATTACAGTATTTTTCGGCAGAGTTCCATTCATTTTGGGCAAGTTATGATACTTTCATTTATATGTCATATTGATTGTCAGCGTTCTTTTGTACGAAATCGTTCGCTTCCAAACGACTGGTGGTTGATGTTCGGACGCCGAACATCATTTATCAACCAAAACGAACAATTAAACATTGTTACGTAAACTTTAAACCAAACTTGTAACTAATTTAGATCGGCAAATAATCGGTATATTTTATCATAGTTGATTTAGAACTAGTATCATCTAGACATTTTTGGTCACAGACTGGATCATATACTATTTTATTTGAACATTCTCCACACTTCTACTGATTGCCATCAAACGTTTGCTGCTTAGCCGAATTCGTGACATGAATTACCGAAGGTGAGTGTCAATTGATGATTATATACTGTTGCCGTTTTTTTTATAATCGGCCCACATGGGTACGAATTACTTGCATATTAGGTATACTGTATACTATGAACCGTATCTATCGTAAACACCTCATCTTGTAGAATATATTGGCTTTCACATTTCATCCATTTGTTGTCAAATTTATAAATGATTGTCTTAGATAATATTATTGTCATGTATTTGTAAAATATTTCGGTATCTAGGCAACATTTTACATGATACTGATAGGCAAAAATCTGCCTTAGTATTTAATAATTGAGCACTATTGGTAAGTGTAATGAATTAGATAGATCAATGTCTTATTATCATCCTTGAAATAATCAATGTATTTAAATGCTGCGGCAAGTTTTCGATAAAAAGGAAAAAGTGCCATTTTTATGGAAGATTTGACATCAACAACCAGTTGTTCAATATTACGAGATTAAATTTAGGGTCAAGAATATGTTGTTGACTCGATTGTTTTTCAGTGAGTTGTAAGGATACATTACGCACCAATGTTTGTTTGCGCAATCAATATTGTACTAATATGTACACTATTGTTTATAGATTAAAAAATGAGTTTTTAGAATACCGCAAACAAGTCATCCTAAGCCTTTCCTCAAAGTACCGTATTCTACTTCCACAAATCCCCAGACCCCAAACAAAACCTAACACACATGACCTTACAAAAGACGGAACACACAACACTCTCTCTGATGGTATCGCCAGGGTCACTCAAATAGAAGGATCTGGACTCCGTAAATTAAAGCGTTGTGTAGCGATCACGTGGTCGCGCGCAAGATGGCCGTCATTGTGAAACGGTGAAGATCGCATTGAAATAGATACCCAAATATTCACAAATTACTAACCATTTTATTGGTGTAGAGCTCCACGAAAAGTTAGATCGTAAGTATCTCCTTTTAATTTGACCAATTTCTTAGGACAAAATCCATTTATTTCTGTTGAAATCCGACGGTACATAAATGGACGAAAACTCGTTTTAAGCCCAGATCTAGATTGTTGTCGCAAAGCGTGTATTTTTCGTAAGTAAATATAACCCTTTTAAGTTATAGAGTGATGTAGTCGGGATTAATTTCATGTCTTTTAAAGGTTGTTGAAGTAAATCATGCAGTTACTTTTTCATATTGATTCCGATGCTAAGAAATAATGATACATGAATTTGACCCTTTTTGACGAAGTCGCCATTTTGAGTTTGACCAATTTTACTTTTTTTAGTAAGTGATTCCGTCTTTTATAATCATCTATCGCTGAAATGCTTGCAACACATTTTAGACAGATCATTACTCCGTTAATTCATGATTTTATTTTAAATTTTCGATCTCTTGTTTTGACTAAATGGAAATTGAAAATGTGTGTGTTATCTATACACGCGTGAAAAAAAGCTCTCCGCTAAGTATCGATAGCACAACTTGATGTTTATACAGAGATAAGCGCCTGAAGAGCACGAGTCCAGACCATTCAATTGAAAGACCCTGGTATCGCCTAGGAACATTCTGTAGTGACACTACAGGGGATTTAACACGTTTTGAGGGTCCTACCTCGTTCGAAGATACAGGATTCTGAAAACTTGGTCATAAAGCGGGATAGAAGACCTGGGATAGGAATAACAAATATACTGTATTAGATAAATACATTGCGTCTGACATCGAAATTATGTTCTCATTACTACAGACAAACGAATTTCTTTCACATCAACCCTCCCCTTTAGCATTAGCTTTTGGCCTTACAATGACACTGACTCTCTCTCTCTCTCTCTCTCTCTCACTCCTGATTGTAATTCCGTATTTACATACTGTGCATTCAGTTTCTTGAAATATATCAACAATGAACTGCACACCAACCAAGTAACCAACGTTGGCAAAAAATAATAATGTTATTATTATCATTATAATGAAATGATCAAGGCTTACCAACACACTCATCATCAAAGGAACTGCTTCAATATTTCAGTGATTTTTTCGTGAAGAAAGTCGAAATTATAGGAGTTGCAGGAGATTGCAATACAATTGATATGGAAAATTAAAAAGAAAACATTTCCAGGAATTACACAGGCGTCAGATACAGAAATTTCAAAACTAATCTCAAAATCTGCCAACAAAGCGTGCGATCCTTTTCCAACATGGCTACTGAAAGAATGCTCCACAATAACTAAAATAGTAAATGCATTTTTAAGCACTACGCATGTGCCAATACCATTTAAAAGCTCGCGCATCAGACCACTCCTAAAAAGAAACTTTAGACTCTAATACACTCAAAAGTTATATAGACCAGTGTCAAATATACTGTGTTTAAGAATTTGGAGAAAGATGTAGACTCGCGCTTAGAAGTCCATATGGAATCAATAATCTCCACGAACCCAACCAATCAGCATATAGAAATTCTCATTCTACCGAAACCGCATTATTCAAAGTTCAGAACGATATATTACAATCATAAGACCATCACGATGTTACAATTCTGGTAATGTTAGATTTGTCTGAATCATTTGACACCATAGACCACAAGACACTGCTGAGAAGGCGTGAAAGCCTCTTCGGTATTACAGGACTGCCACTTGCTTGGATGAAGTCCTTTTGGAGTGATCGATACCAGACTGTTTGTATAGATGAAGATCTGTCGAAACCGGTGCACATGACGCACAGTGTGCCACAAGGGTCGGTTTTAGGCCCGAAATACTATGTCAAGCACATATAGCCAGTTGGTGCTATTTGTCGTAAACATGGTTTGAACACACATTTGAATTGTGCGGATGAATCTCAACTGTATGTTTTTTTAAACCAACAAACAACGCAACCATCGAAAATACAATTAATCGTGAACTGTGTCAATGAAATTATTCTCTGGGTGAACAGCGAAATAATTTAAAACTAAATTCAGAGAAAAAACTGGACTCATTGTTTTCACATCAGAACGAAACTCAAAAGCAGTTTCAACTATTACAGTAAAAGTAGACAAGCTACAAATAGCACAGTCAACTAGTGAAATCAAGGTGCTTTCTTAGACTCCAAAAAGAACATGGAGCAACATGTTAATTATGTGTGCAGATCCACTTACGCTCACTTAGGCAAATAGGTCGCATTAGACAATATATTAAAAGAGACGCTGCAAAATCTCTTGTTAACGCTTTAGTTACATCACGGCTTAACTATTGCATCGCGCTTCTGTACGGAGTCCCACAATACACGATTAACTAACTACAATGTACAAATTGTTCAAAATACCGCCGGCATTATAACCAAAATATCAAGGTTCAGCCACATCACACCAGTATTAAAGGATCTTCGTTGGCTTCCTATCCAATATAGAATGAACTACAAAATGCTGACACATACATTTAAAGCTCTTTATGACCAATCACCTGTGTACTGTATACGTCTTAATATTGGCGCCCGTTTTATTTTGGCGATATTGGCGGTCAGCATCGGAACCGCCAAATCTAGACCGCGCCAATTTAAAACCACGCCAATTATTACTGTTTACTTTTATCAGTTAAAGTACGAGGGTTACATGCATTACGTTTATCTACGAAAAAAAACGCTGTATAAGTATGGTATAAAATAATTAGCTAAAACAGAACTTTTTCCAGTAAAACATATCATGTAAATTCTCCGCTTCGTTTCCGCTGTGCATGGATAAAGTCAAAATTTAACGGATATTTATTATTGAACCATTGATCAAAACATGCCATGATGAATTAATGTGTACAATACATATAAACCAATAAAACAACAATTGTTAACGCACAATGTCTTCGTAAAAGGATTATATACAAAGCATTTGACTGGAAGTGATTCACCAGCACTGTGTAAGGATATTTCTCTTCAGAATGATACATTACAATGCTTTTGTAATATTTGTGATTGTTTGTTTTGTAGCCGGAGTTATGGTTGGAATACCAGAAGATAAATACGGCCAGTTTCTAAAACAAAATTACATTTTTGATATTTCAAATTTACGTAATAAAAACTATGCTTATATAACAATTTGTCCAAAAAAATATCCTTCAAAAGGAAAGCATCCAAGTTGTGACGAAAATATCAACTTATGTTTCCATTTGCTAGGTATATGTAAATAATTAAAGAACATTGCTCAGCTATCGTATAACTCTAATAATGTTGCCTTGTTGAACAAAACCGAAATCTGTGATCCACTGAAAAAACGTACATGTAGTTCCATGTGATATACATGTAGTTAATACGGATATTGTGCAAAATAGGTATCTGTTTAAGCATATTGTTCTTGTTTGGTTGTAATAATATTTGCCATAAAGTATTATACCTGCATAATTTATTATGTTTCAGCGGGTCCTTTTGGGTGTTATTGTTTTCGCTATGTAAATGGTCTCAGTGCTTGGTAGGAGTCTGCAGAACTGGAAGACGTGTATGTTGTGACTGGACAGATCGCATATATGTCAAAGGATGTAGCATGACAATCAATATTTTAAGTTTCGAAGATTAAATGAAGCATTCATAGCTGCTATTTGTGTTAATTCTGTAATCATATTAGCTTCCTATCTTATTCTGTAATTCCTTCATTGCTTTCATGCTGTAAAAAAGTATGGCTGCATGCTGTTGCAAACAATATATTTTGAAGAAAGTTCCGAGGCAGTAAGAAGTGCTTTTCTCAATGAACTGATCTAATAAGCCAATATCATGAGTGTAGGACTGTTGATCATGACATAGGTTTGCTATGAGAGGGCACATAACTCTGACAATATGCAGGGTTGAAAATTTTCCAGAATATGCCAATATTTCTGTTTATTAGCAGGTCCAAACCTTACTGGTTTTTATTATTGTTTACTGTTTTCACTGCATTGAGGTTATCCGGCTTTTTTAAAATATTCCTTCCCGTCAACATCATGTATTGTTTGTATAATCTTTATGTAAGATGCCATTTAATTATTTGATCTCGTTGAATAGAAATCGTCAGATTTGCATTTTAAATTGTCATTTTCTTGAGAAACGTTGGGTCTTTTGTACGTCTACAGACCTCATTTTAAATCATTTTGTACTGGCACTTACACAAAATTAATACAGGTTGTGGTCATGGTGGTAAACAAGTGTACCAATCAAAGCAATATGCCAATGGACTTAAAAATATTTGAGGTGGTAGCTAAGCTTTAACAAAACCACTACGCAAATGCCGATTCTTGGGTGACTAGGATAGCTCTCCTCATTCTTCGAATAGTCGAGCTAAAAAGGCAGTTAACACAGTACGACTAATTCAACAGTTATTTGATTTGTTGGTTTTGACCTTGCAATTTACAGATGAAACATTCATTCAGCCATTTCTTTTATTATACCCAGTGTCTAAAAAGTGTCAATTCCTTATGTTTTTCCGTACGACAAAATGAAGCTAACTGGAACCAACATGGATTGTCACTCTAACCACAACTATTGACCGAAGAAAACCAAGGGTCATCTGCTGATCATTACCATACACTGTCATCTAATATAGAGGGGCAATAAAAAGCCTTTTTAAACTATGAAACTGTTCAGTTTTTATTTTTTTCTTCGTTATACATGTTTGTTTCTAGCATCAATCACATATCTTTTGTCACATTATTACATATGTTTGTACAATTCCATATAATTCAAACCCTGTTCAAAAACACATTAAAGACGTAACCCTCAAAATATCATAATCCAATTTAAACAGCAAAACATTTTTGCATTTTTGTCCTAATACAGTTTATTCAGAATTGTTTTTTACTAACTTTGACAAGTATGTCCTTCATTTTCACCCTTTTACATTAAAGCTCACTAGATATGTGAGCAAAATTTGCTAATCATGGCAGAATCACTTAAGCAAACTTGAACAGATACAACAATATTAACGCCAATTAAAACACAAAATTAAAAAAAAATGAACAAAACTAAAACACATAGTGACAAACTGACGCAAAATACGAGGGGTGATCAACAAATACGCGGAAAAGTGATCTTATTTCTTTATTTGCCATTGTAAGTGTATAAAACTTTCAGAATATGTAGGTATATTTATTTCAAATTAATTCACCACTGATCGTTGTTACTGACCAAAGTTTGAGAGGACGAGGTCAATAATGTCAAATCACATCAACAATATTAAAAACACTTCACAATTTATATCTTAACAATTACATGCACATTGTGAAGGCAAAGTTTTGATTTCCGTTGTTCAACAGGTGCATGAAGTGAATCCTGTTGCATGGCTAGCTTTTGAGAATCAATAAATGCGCCATGCAACATTAATTATGCCACCAATGAGTACGTGATGACGTCATGATAACTTTAAGCCGGTGAAGTCCTAGTGCACAACAGTTTCTAAGATTTTTCAACCAAATATTACTTGGATTTAATGTTTTTATAGTTTTGTATTTGGAATATGCCTATCTATTATTTGACCCAAGTTTCAGCAATATTGGTCACACAACAATGATTTCAAAGCATTTTTCCGCGTACTTGTTGATCACCCCTTGTACAACCATCACACAAACATAGCTCATTCATTCACTTCAAGGACCATACTTAGAGTGCCGAAACAATTTTGCTGGTTTACAAAACTGTGTCCACATACTAATATTATACCACTAAGCATTGTCATCTGGTTTTAAGAGAATCAGACGAAGTCTGACATCACTAATTCCCTTATAATATATTTAATATACACTGAACAATTCACAAGTCATGGGTACTTTGGCTTGTTATCTGACTTCTTCGTAATATTAGGCCCAAAAGCAATGCAACCAAGTTTCATAAAGATTTTCAAACAGGCACATAAAAGTGAAAAATACAATTGGTCTGTCTGTCCAAAACAATGAAAACAAATGTTGAAGATACTCATCTCCATATTAAGTTTTACATTATTCATAATGTGTACTTCGTACTTGTAGACAACAATATGCATACTAATATGTAAAGAAAAAAAAACAGGAAAATGAAATAAAGAATGCTTCATAGGGGCACCGAACCCACTACTCAGTAGTTTGAAGCATAAAATATGTCAAAAGCAATAACACCTTAAACAACTGCTCTGTCCCAGCCTCAGAATTTACAATGGAAAAAACAAAAAGCGTTATGCAATTTAGGTATTTAACCAGTAAATAACATTTTAATGCCTCAATATGACAATACACAATTTTGTAACAAATTTATTCAGTTTCTTGAGGCGGGCATCTTTAAATTGAACAAGATGTGTTTCAAAAACACAATGCCCCCTCCGGGTGCTCTTTAACTTGAAAATGCACAGGTCTTGTAGAGATAGGCATGATGAACCAAGATATGAAGTTTGATGATTGTAGGCGGTAGCCTTTTGATTTAATAGGCAAGGTTAAAGTTTGGTACAGACAAACAAAGGGCCATAAATCAGCTAAAAAGTTTCGTCAAAATCCCATGAAAAATGTAGGAGTAATACCCTAAAAGAAATGTAGGAATTTTTTAAAATACAATGACCCCGGGACCTTGACCTTCTGACCTGTAAATGCACAGATCCTGTAGAGGTTGTCGTGAGGAACCTACATATGATGTTTGATGGATGTAGGTGCAAGCGTTCTGATTTTATAGGCAAGGTTAAAGTTTGGTACAAACAGACAGACAAACAGAGAGACTAAAACAATATGCCCCGATCTATCGATACGGGGGCACAAAGAAAAATAGCTAAATAGCCATAATAAATCTACATAAAACAGTAAAGGCAATCTACAACAAGCTTATTACACAATAAGTAAATCCCAAAATAATGTAGCAAAGTAGCAAACATAATATCTATACCTAATTCAAAAAGAACAAAAAGGCATATGATAACTATGTGAAGGACAGCTGAAATGGCCCTGGATCGCTCACCCAAGAACAACGGACTCCTATCAAGAGCATTGGCAACCGGTTTCAATTCCATCCTTGGAGAGACAGAAGCAGAGGATAAGCAATTAGGTCAGAAGTTAATGAAAATGTTGGTTGATTAAAATAAAAAATGACAACACATAACAGCCAATTATCAATCTAGTTCATGACCCAAATAACAATGTAGCATGCCAAGCAGACACTAGGGATATATTCTGACCAAAAGTCAAGAAGTACAGAAACAAGAGGGCCATGATGGCCCTATAAATGCTCACCAGGAGAACAAGTCATTTGGAGATTAACATTGTTAAAGTTTTCTATACAAGTCCAAGTAAGATCAAGTGACCCATCTGGGCCGTTTTTTATCCCATGGCCATTATATGAACAGATTTAAAAGAGGTCCATTAGACAAAGCTAGATACCAAATATCTTAGCTCTAGGCCTTGGGGTTTCGGAGATTTTTTAAAATTTTCCTATATAAAATAGAATAAACCCCAGGGCAGGGCTAATTTTGACCCCGGGGCCATAATTTGAACAAACTTGGTAAAGGACCACTAGATAATGCTACATACCAAATATTTTAGCTCTAGGCCTTGCAGTTTCGGAGATTTTTTAAATTTTCCTATATAAGTCTATATAAATCAAGTGACCCCCAGGGTGGGGCCAATTTTGACCCTAGGGCAATAATTTGAACAAACTTGGTAGAGGTCCACTAGACAATGCTACATACCAAACATCTTAGCTCTAGGCCTTGTGGTTTCGGAGAAGATCTTTTAGGGCTAATTTTGACCCTAGGGCAATAATTTGAACAAACTTTGTAGAGGTCCACTAGATAATGCTACATACCAAATATCTTAGCTCTAGGCCTTGTGGTTTCGGAGAAGATTTTTAAAAATTTTCCTATATAAAATAGAAGAAACCCCAGGGCAGGGCTAATTTTGACCCCGGGGCCATAATTTGAACAAACTTGGTAGAGGTCCACTAGACAATGCCACATACAAAATATCTAAGCTCTAGGCCTTGCGGTTTCGGAGAAGATTTTTAAAAGTTTTTTTTTATTTGTTGCCATAGCAACCGGAGTTTTTAATGAAATTTAATTTTTTTAACAACTTTGAAAGGGGACCATCCAAGGATCATTCCAGCAAAGTTTGGTTGCAATCGGCATAGCGGTGTAGGAGGAGATGTTGTTTTAAGTAAACATGGACGCCACGTAACGACGCACAATGGAGGCAGGGCGATCACAAAAGCTCACCCTGAGCACATACGTGCTCTGGTGAGCTAAAAATGGCACCTAGGGTATTCACAATATCTTCCAAGATTTGACATTTAAACCCAGTTTTGACTGCATGTGACCCAGTTTAGAGCTTAACCTAGAATTCATAGGAAAACATTTAACTATTCAAGGAGGTCCAATGAAAAATGTGTCATCTAGAATGTATACAAAACTTTTCTAAACCCCATTTTTTACAGTGAACACCAGCAGACAGGACCTGACAACATTGCATGATTCCTGCATAGCCATAATTCACATAAAGAGGGAAATTTGAACTGTTTATTAATTAACCATCTTTCATTGTACCAGAGTCAACAATCAAGCACTGCACTATTCATCATTGATGGTATTCACTCATTCAGTTTATCTATCATACGGAACACTTTTTTTTTCAGAACACTCTTCTTCCTAAATTGTATCAATCCATTTTGCTTTCTACTTTGCTGAATAGCCAACAGACAGTCCTTTGGCTTTGGGCGTTTCTTCAAGTCAAAGAATTTTCTCAACAAGGTTTTAATTTCCTCTTCCTCCTCCAATGACCACATTTTCCTGACATCTACTGCTTTTCGCCCTTTTCGCGACTTTCTTGGTTTTTCTTCCATATCGTCAACATCGTCAAATAAATTTTCAGACTGGTAAAGCAATTCATCCATGGATGAGTCATCAGTACTCACTGGTACTTCATTAGCAATCATGCTTGTTGAAACAACATCTGAAAAAGAAATCCAGCAAGTTAATTGGGTTCTTTTAAGCTCCAATACTGAAGTGCAACACCAAAACTAGAGCAAAGCTTATAATTGACAATTTGACATATTACAGGAAGTTCTAAATAAAAATGAGATTGCCATCATGCTAACAAGGATTTCATTCGATTTGATGTTTTGACCGAGTTTTTGACCAAATATGACCCACTTTCAATAGGATCTTGACATCAACTTACAATACAAAAAGATAAAAATTGATCAATAACAAGAAGCATAAGAAACAGTTTCTTTTGAGGAAGCACTCGTCTTCACATTATACAGAGGTGAAAAAATACATCTTTGTTATAAAGAGCAACAACTGTAATAATGGTCAGTTTGTGCCTGACAGAAATGGTTTGGTCAATATCCCTTGAAACAAATCATATTAAACCATGCTTCAACCTTTTGAGCTACTTCAGATACAATAATTACAGCCCATTAGTCATCTAGTTTAATTTCATGCAAGGCTCACTAGGGAGACCATTCTGTACCAATTATACTTCAAATACTGATTTAAGAACAAACCTTCAAATTGTATATTTTCAAGAGACTGATTTCTAAATTCGCCAACTCTGCCCTGGTCCTGCAACATAAGCAGCTTTGCAACCTGCGTTCGTTCTAATATGTCATGTGTTGCTCTGAAATATAAAATCATAAGTATGGACACCAAACATCGTAAGTATGGACACCACACATCGTAAGTATGGACACCAAACATCGTAAGTATGGACACCACACATCGTAAGTATGGACACCAAACATCGTAAGTATGGACACCACACATCGTAAGTATGGACACCAAACATCGTAAGTATGGACACCACACATCGCAAGTATGGACACCACACATCGTAAGTATGGACACCAAACATCGTAAGTATGGACACCACACATCGTAAGTATGGACACCACACATCGTAAGTATGGACACAAAACATCATAAGTATGGACACCACACATCGTAAGTATGGACACCACACATCATAAGTATGGACACCACACATCATAAGTATGGACACCACACATCATAAGTATGGACACCACACATCGTAAGTATGGACACCACACATCATAAGTATGGACACCAAACATCATAAGTATGGACACCACACATCATAAGTATGGACACCACACATCATAAGTATGGACACCAAACATCGTAAGTATGGACACAAAACATCGTAAGTATGGACACCAAACATCATAAGTATGGACACCACACATCATAAGTATGGACACAAAACATCGTAAGTATGGACACCAAACATCATAAGTATGGACACCAAACATCGCAAGTATGGACACCAAACATCATAAGTTTGGACACAAAACATCTAAAGTACGGACATCACTCCTTTCCAAGTAAAAGGGCTTAGCTCATTTAAAGATATAATATAACTTCATGGGAATGTTTCTCCAGATCCTGTGATAACTTTCACAGTAAACAACTGTTTGAAGGTTCAAATCAAAAGTGTTGATAGCAGTTGATAAATGAGACATTAATAAAAACTCATTCAATACTGACACTAGGGTCAGTGCAATAGCTTTATATTATCATTGTCATGATTGAAAACTTTTACATACTACATATTGGCACAACTCAGAAATTATCATCAGAAAGACATGTCACATTGGTTTCCCATTTAACGATAAAATATTGAATTTTTAGGTCATGGTTATGAAAAAAATGTACGATCTATTGATATATAGATGTAGTTATGAATTTAAGCACATGAACTTTTATATGCATAGACCAGCATTTAAAATGAAAGTACATCTGCAATCATATAAATTAAATACTAAGTATCAGCTTACCTATAGTGTATCTTATGCACATCCATTGTGTGTCCTAAATGGTTCAGGACCCACTGAAATTCATTGGCTTTCAAGTTAAGTACCTGCGTCATGGTAGCCATGTACTTTCTCAAGGATGTGCTTGTTATCCGCTGTGGATGCTTCAACTGAGCATCATCACAAACTTTCTTCAATGAGTCGTATGCCCACACAATGCATTCCCCTGAAATGAAGGACAAACAGATATAATTCTTGATTCAAAACAGATATTCTAAGATACAGCTGTTCAGCATAGACCATTCAAAGAGATATAAAATTAAAGTCATTTAAAATAAATGATGCAAACCAAGATCAATTAGAAGTGATTAAGAAGCATTCATAATTTGTTTCTTGCCTTAAGACCAGTTTTAATAACTAATATTTTTTTAAAAAGAAAACTGGTATCAAGTTAAAGCAGCTAGATGCATTTAAATTATAAGTAAGTATTTTCACGTCATACCTTTCGATGCAAAAATAAATCTGTTTGATTTGGCGACTCCAGCTGCAGCTCGTGCATTAAGGTTGGTCAGATAAGCCATTCCAAGCTTCAGTTCTTGTGGTATAATAAGTGGAACTTTCCTACCACACTGTTAAGAGACAACAGGTATAAAAAACTTTATGAAAGAATACTACATAAGAACAAAACAAGGTCTCAAAATAAGCATATTAGTGTTTCAAGAATAAATGCTTAATAATAAAATGATAGCTTTACAGGGGTGCAGTCTGGAGCAACATGACAGGTGATCAGGACAAAATTTACCCAGATCTAATGTTCACAAACATTTTCACTAAGTTTCAAGTTTTCCACTGAACTGTTCAATATTGTTAACTTGGAAAGACATTATACAAAGTACATACCAGCCTACGTGCATCCTTTTACACCAATTCTATGGAACACAGATGTACAAGCATGCAGACGACCCACAACTGTAGGTCCATTTTGGTTGATAAGTATCCTATGGGTTGCAAATCCTAATTGCTTAAGGCTTATTTAAGCTCACAACCTTTTACATTTGTGGATTTAAGTTGGCAATCTCTATACATTTATTAAGTATAAAATAAGGTGCAACAAACTTATAACAAAGATGCAATACCAGGTGAAATAAAAATGGTCAAACGTTTTAGTTCCAAGGGCGGATGATAAAACTAACAAGTATTAAAGTCCAGTACTTGCCTTTCCTCTTATTGACATGACTTCTTGACTGCTTAACAGATTCTTTTCAAAGTCAGACAACTCTCCTACCAGGTGAACGCCAGATTGTCCACTCTGCCTTCTTGCATAATTGTCAAGGCTGAAAAGCAAAACAATTCAATAGATTGAGTACTAACAATAAATCAGGGTAAAACAAACAGGTTTACTCTGAATAAGTAGGAAAGACTTTCAAATGTATTCATCCTTTCTGGAAAATATCAAGTCAGTATTTGGATTCTGAAGTTTTGCTACCATCAACACGTGCATTTAAGGGAACTAAAAATGTAACTTCCCTCACAATAGGCGTCTAAAATATGAGTGTGTGCTACACATATTTAAAAAATATCGAAATGAGTAATTCAATAGTGCATTATTATTTCTTAATTTAATAGTGCATGCATCATGATGCACTATTAAATTACAGTACTCATTTCGTCATTGTTTTATATTCTGAACTACTTTGGACAGTTATGGAGTAGCATAGTTGTGATATACTTACGTGATAGCTTGCAATTCTCCACTTCTGCGTCGATTGTACATGACTAACTTCGCCTGTATCACCGCTGCTATTTTCTTGAAGTTAACATGATCAGTTTCTTTGTAGCTTAGTTCTTCAATTTTCTCATTTACATAGTTGTTAAGAGTAACGATGTCATCTGGATCTGGCAACTGCTTATCTGAGTCAAAGCTTCTCTGATCCAACAAGACCCTTGACGCCTTAGTTACTCTGGTTACCCAATATATTTGCATCAGTTTGTTCACCTGTCTTGTCACCATTGATGATACATAGTCCAATTTTTCCATTGCATAGTCTTTTAAGATCAAAACCCAATTTAAGGGCATTGCTGGGTGCTGCCAAATTATTCTCATCATCCTGTCTGGGAGAACAAGTAAACAATGCTGCCAATACTAGACTCTCAAAATATTGAGGTTCTATATAGTCCCACATTGACAGTCATTGAACAACAAAGAAACTGTCTGCTCTGATGTTGATCACTTGAACAACAAAGAAACTGTCTGCTCTGTTGTTGATCACTTGGACAACAAAGAAACTGTCTGCTCTGATGTTGATGACTTGAACAACAAAGAAACTGTCTGCTCTGATGTTGATGACTTGAACAACAAGTCAAGTCAAGTCAAGTCAAAATACTTTTATTCGCTCATTTCATGATACATGAATAAATGAGGTACACAATTAACATTTTAGTTGAGGCTCTTTGACATTGTTAGAAAATAGTCATATTAACATGCAGAAAATGAACATAAACAGATAAACAAGTATAAAACATAATACGATAGTAGAGTGCATTGGATTGAGATTCTTTACACGAAAAGAGAGAAAAAGATGATGTCCAAAATGGACACCGGAGAGTCACAAAAAAGAGAAAACAAACGAAAAGAGGTTTATTTAAATCAGTGGACAGTTTTCAAAATTATTTTAATGAACTTACATAACTTCACATATTCAGCTTTAGACGTGTTGTTGAAGAGTTGAGATAGTTTAAATGTACTTGGGTTTCTACAATAATAAGATTTTAAAAGCTGATTTCTTTGATCAATAAAAAGATTACAATCAAATAAATAATGATATTCATCACCTAATTTCGAACAGTTTACGCAGAGACGTTCATTTAATGGTGTTTTATTCCAGTTACCTGTTTCAACTGGGAGTTTATGATTTCTTGTTCTAAATTTTATAATAAAGGATAGTAGATTTATTGGGGTGTTTGATAAGTAATTTTCATAGCCAAAGAAACTGTCTGCTCTGATGTTGATCACTTGAACAACAAAGAAACTGTCTGCTCTGATGTTGATCACTTGAACAACAAAGAAACTGTCTGCTCTGATGTTGATCACTTGAACAACAAAGAAACTGTCTGCTCTGATGTTGATCACTTGAACAACAAAGAAACTGTCTGCTCTGATGTTGATCACTTGAACAACAAAGAAACTGTCTGCTCTGATGTTGATGACTTGAACAACAAAGAAACTGTCTGCTCTGATGTTGATCACTTGAACAACAAAGAAACTGTCTGCTCTGATGTTGATCACTTGAACAACAAAGAAACTGTCTGCTCTGATGTTGATCACTTGAACAACAAAGAAACTGTCTGCTCTGATGTTGATGACTTGAACAACAAAGAAACTGTCTGCTCTGATGTTGATCACTTGAACAACAAAGAAACTGTCTGCTCTGATGTTGATCACTTGAACAACAAAGAAACTGTCTGCTCTGATGTTGATGACTTGAACAACAAAGAAACTGTTGGTTCTATGTTACAAAAAGATCCTACAAAATTAAAGGGTATCAACAACTTTTAAACATCATTTTATGAGAATTTTAATACATTAAAATTTCATCTTGTAAACAACTCTATGAATGTCTCCTTCGTATCAAATGTGCTGCGAGCATAATTGAATTTTCATTAAATGAAGGTATCAATGAATCCATTTTCTGGTCAAATCTAAGTTTCAACTAGAGCTGTCAAATAGTGACAAATTATACCCAAACAATTTGAACAATATAGCTTTCTGTGACAGAGCTGAGCTTATGACAGGGTCAAACTTGTTTGGCTTTTTGTTTTTTGTTCACAAATATGCAACATGTTCTAACATCATTGTTTCCCAGGATTTAACACCATTAGCAGGATTATTTCAGCTATAAATTGCAGCCACTTTACCTAACATTGTTTTCCTGGAATGTTTTCGAACCAGTACAAAATTACCCTTCCACAAAGAGCTGGCAATTTTCCACATGTGAAGGGAACTTCTTGACATTTTGGTTAAGGATGTCAAAATTGACCGAATCAGGTATCCAGATATCCGGATCAGACATCCCTAATTTAGCAAAAGGACGCCGTCATTCTTTGGTCCAGTTTGAGAGATCAGACCGTTCGCAGTGTTCGGATCGATCTTTACACTGTTATCTAATATTTACCGTTCCATCATTACCAGTTTTGCAACCATCTTTTCATCGCTTGTTTGATTTATTTTGAATTATAGTTATTGTAAAGTACATGAACGTCGTCATTTCTCTTTGCCTGTCAGTTTGAGGATGACGCATATCTTGTGCACAAACACGGGTTATTTACTAAATCGTAATGTGGAATTGTCTCTCAAACTGGACCAAAGAATGACGGCGTCCTTTTGCTAAATTTTCTTTGATACCAACTTCTAAAACAATCACTGCCTTTGATTAAACTGAAATGCTACTTAAATGGGAAGAACTGGCAGTACAGAATCTGTGTTCGGAACGACGTTTGAAGTCTTTAACTCAAACAGCATACTATGCAACATAATTTGTTTGTAACAATTGAAATCGCTAATTTTTTGTAAACCACATCACTTAACTCTCGTCTACCACGTGTTGGGACAAATTACTACCAACATTGATTAGATAGGATTAACAAATGATCGCTTCAGGCGATTCATCTTCTTGACATATTTTAATATTGGGGTATTGAGAATGGCGCGAACATACAGCAAGGTTTGTGACATTATGCATGTACAGATTTAGCGACGGACCGAATTTTATGAAACTTTTATAGACCGATTTTTAAAGTCGTTTTCTGCAGCTCAAATCGGTCTGGGACGTTGAAATTCGGTCCGGACTGACACATTGTTTGTAAATTTTGCGCCCTGATAATTCATTAATGAGGCATTGAGCGGTATCATTAATAATAATAAGAACTGCATGTGCACTATTATCAACATTTGATCATCAAATGACGTGTGAAAAATTAATCGTCGTTAACAGGTTGTCTCTTGCCATGAAATAAACCAAAATTATCTACTAGTATTCAGCTTTTGACATTTAAATAAAATCGCAATATACATCGTACTCTAAGTAAAATGTTGATATGCGATGTCTGTAGTGTCACCGGTGTATATTGTAGGCCTAGTATATACTGTGTTGAAGTGTCATCACCGTGACGATCCAAAAATCAGATCCGAACTTCCGAACGGGATCCGAATGTTCGGATATCCAGACTCCGGTTGACATCCCTAATTTTGGTCAGTTTGAACGAAAGGGTAGGAATACAGATTGCCCAGGGTTCTCAATAAGTTTGTGGCCAACAGGCCCAAAATCTAGACTAACAGGCCTGCTAAGGGGGGTACGGGCATTTTCATGCAATATTTTATAAACTTTTGAGATTCCTAACCGGCCCAAACACATTTCTAAGCGGCTAAATTGGCCTGCAGCCTGCTGTTATTGAGAACCCTGATTGCCTGGTTACAAATCCAGTCAATCAACCACTGGAACATGACAGCAGCTTTGCTTGACTTTTATCTTCAAATTCAAATGTGCCATCTATAGGTCACATAAAAAATTCAAAACCTAAAGCTCAGTTTAAGCTCATACAGGTATGGAACACTTCCTTTAAAGTGAGCAACATTTTTTTTTGAGCCACGAAGGCTTGTGAGAATAGGATGAAAACTGTTTGACTAAAGGGTGCATACAAGATTTGTGACACGCTCACCTTCAACAAAGAGGCTAGAAGTATATAACAAACTGAACAATTCAAAAGCAATAACTATAACCAATAGAGATGCAACAATTCACCCTAACAATCATAAAACTGGTTAGTTTTATAGATTCAACAGGATTCCAACAATGGTCATGCCTCGATTTTGTCAGTATTTTAAACTATTTACAGCGAAAATTATTTAACCATCCAACTTAATTAAAACAAAAATCAAATCAACAGATGTGATAGTGGAATCATATCATGCCTCAAGTGAATGGTTGCAGCTCTTTAAACATATATATTTTTATTCAAACTAGAACTGCCACAGAGGTGGCTAACATCCCCGTCGCCGCATTGACACTAAGTATGTGATAGTACACTATACGGCTAAGTTCAAGGGGACATCACAATGACTACCCCCTATTTCATGACTTCATTTAAGAACACTGACATTTAAATAACTGCATACAACCTCATCTTAAAATGTGCTTTTAATACAGAAATGCAATAATGACTGTTACACCTTTGTCAATTTGGTCTTTAATGTTGAAATCTGGTCTTTAATATGGCATCATAAAACCAAGACATGTAATGTGATGATTCAGTCGATAATTTCCAAAATGTAGATGGTGTTACATCCAAGATAAACCACTGACTTCAAGGCTATCCACAAGAAATACTTGACAAAGAAGCAAACATTAAGCAATGAAGTGTGTATACAGTTACTAGAAAAATAACAGCTCAATAAACAGTAAACTGGAACTGTTTCATTACCAATGCCTTCTGCCTTTAAGGCATAGACATGCTCTTCGAACATTTTTACTTCAGATTTCCCAACACAGAAGCTGAAATTCATTACATTAATTTACTTATTTAAGGTGCAAACAGAAACTTTATTGAAAACGTCCGACCAGACCCTATTGGATGGAATGTAAAATCAAAGGCCTGAAATGAGATGAATTTTGTGATGCAGGGATATCTATGTTTATTTAATCAAATATTAAAGTTCAAGGATCATATTGCCAATATACATACTGTATACTGATAGTGGATCAGATAAACTTGGTACACTGTCTTCATACCGGTTATTGGGAAATGCTACTGTTTTGACACACGTCTACTTCATCACTGCTTATTTATACTATATATTAATCCCATCAAATTATAGTAAATATTAAAAATTGTTCATAATTTAATAACCTTTTTTATGGTGTCATTTCTGCAACTGTGGGATAAATATTAAAAGAAATGAAGGGGAACAAAAATTGCAAAACAAGAGGGCCAAGATGGCCCTATATCGCTCACTGGACAATCACTGTTCACTCATTAAAACATTGTTTTGAACCGGGGACCTAGTTTTTGACCCCAGACGACCTATGTTCGAATTTGTCTCATATATCATTAAGACAAACAGTCTGACTAGGTTTGGTGAAGATACGATCAAAATTTGACATCTACAGTGTTAATAAGGTTTTCCTAAGATTTGACATTGTGACCTGATTTTTGACCCTAGGTGACCCATATTTGAACTTGTCCTTAATATCATTAAGACAAACAATCTGACAAGGTTTGGCCAAGATCCAATCAAAACCATGACATTTAGAGCTTTTACAAGATTTTTACCTAAGATTTGACCTTGTGACCCAGTTTTGGAACCCGGCTGACCCATGTTCATCCTTGACCCACATATCATTGAGGCAAACATTTTGACAAGGTTTGGTGAAGATCCAATTAAAACTGTGAAATCTACAGTGTTAACATGGTTTTTCATAAGATTTTGACCTAGCGACCTAGTTTTTGACCCAAGATGACCCTTGTTCGAACTCGTCCAAGTTATTATGAAGACAAACATTCTGACAAGGTTTCATGATCATCCAATCAAAACAGTGACTTCTAGAGTGTTCACAAGGTTTTCCAGCAATTTGCCCTAGTTACCTAATTTTACTACAGAAATTACCCATTTTCAAACTTGACCTACATATTATTAAAATAAACATTCTGACAAAGTTTCATGAAGATCCAGTCAAAACAGTGATTTCTAAAGTGTTCACAAGGTTTTCCCTTATTTGGCCCTGGTGACCTAGTTTTTGACCCCAAATGGCCCAATATCGAACTCGTCCGAGATTTTGTTGATATTAACATTCTGACCCAGTTTTGCTAAAATTGAGCCAAAAATGTGGCCCCTAGTGTTGTCACAACATAAAGTTTGACGCCGCACGACGCACACCGCACGACGCCGGACGGAGAGTGATCCTAATAGCTCACTTTGTGACATGTGAGCTAAAAATCTGTAAGCTTATTTTTGCCTTTTCTGATTTTTTTCTATTGACACCTGGTCATTTTATCACTTCATTGTAATGCTAAATAATGGTTTTATGATTCGAAAAAGACCGAAAAAATGTAGTACGAAACGCTCCCTAAGATTACTGTACAGAGCAGTGCAGTGTTGAAATTCATAGTCTGCATGATCTCTATATGAGAAGAATTTACAAGTAAATTCATCTCAGAAAAATGTGATTGGATGTTTGTGTCCATATTTTTGGGCAACACCTCACAACTTCAAAACAGTTCCCCAGAACGTCACTACTAAGAAAAGGAGTTTCCCCTTAAGTTCTCTACTGAGAGAATAAGTTTCCAAATGACACATGGCAACTCATAAGTTTAAAGAAATTTGGCCAATATTTTGGGTTGCACCTCATGACATGAGGATAGTTCCCCAGAAGTTCTCTACTGAGAAAACAAGTTTCCAAACACATTGCAACTTATAAGTTTAAAGAAATTTGGCCAATATTTTGGGTTGCACCTCATGACATGAGGATAGTTCCCCAGAAGTTCTCTACTGAGAAAACAAGTTTCCAAACACATTGCAACTTATAAGTTTAAAGAAATTTGGCCAATATTTTGGGTTGCACCTCATGACATGAGGATAGTTCCCCAGAAGTTCTATACTGAGAAAACAAGTTTCCAAATGACACATGGCAACTCATAAGTTTAAAGAAATTTGGCCAATATTTTGGGTTGCACCTCATGACATGAGGATAGTTCCCCAGAAGTTCTCTACTGAGAAAACAAGTTTCCAAACACATTGCAACTTATAAGTTTAAAGAAATTTGGCCAATATTTTGGGTTGCACCTCATGACATGAGGATAGTTCCCCAGAAGTTCTCTACTGAGAAAACAAGTTTCCAAATGACACATGGCAACTCATAAGTTTAAAGAAATTTGGCCAATATTTTGGGTTGCACCTCATGACATGAGGATAGTTCCCCAGAAGTTCTCTACTGAGAAAACAAGTTTCCAAACACATTGCAACTTATAAGTTTAAAGAAATTTGGCCAAAATTTTGGGTTGCACCTCATGACATGAGGATAGTTCCCCAGAAGTTCTCTACTGAGAAAACAAGTTTCCAAATGACACATTGCAACTCATAAGTTTAAAGAAATTTGGCCAATATTTTGGGTTGCACCTCATGACATGAGGATAGTTCCCCAGAAGTTCTCTACTGAGAAAACAAGTTTCCAAATGACACATTGCAACTCATAAGTTTAAAGAAATTTGGCCAATATTTTGGGTTGCACCTCATGACATGAGGATAGTTCCCCAGAAGTTCTCTACTGAGAAAACAAGTTTCCAAATGACACATTGCAACTCATAAGTTTAAAGAAATTTGGCCAATATTTTGGGTTGCACCTCATGACATGAGGATAGTTCCCCAGAAGTTCTCTACTGAGAAAACAAGTTTCCAAATGACACATTGCAACTCATAAGTTTAAAGAAATTTGGCCAATATTTTGGGTTGCACCTCATGACATGAGGATAGTTCCCCAGAGGTTCTCTACTGAGAAAACAAGTTTCCAAACGACACATTGCAACTTATAAGTTTAAAGAAATTTGGTCAATATTTTGGGTTGCACCTCATGACATGAGGATAGTTCCCCTTAAAGACATATCCTAGAGTAACTTTTCGAGAATTTTCTCTTTTTTTCAGAGATGTACTTTAACATATTATAAACATAAAACAGGGTTTAAAAGTATGGGTCACCATGCCCTTCTTGAACTACACGCGTTTTTTAATACCACTCCTCGGAACATATTTCTATCTTGAATTGATGCAAAGATGTCAAACATTAAACAACATAAAACCTTAAATATTATCACAAACTCAGTAATTCTTTTTCATATCCTTGTCACAAAGATGTCTTAACTATTACAGAATAAACTAGAAGCCCAAGGGCAACATGTCGAGCTCCTGTTTAGCTAGCTTGTGATCTTGACCTTTGAACTGCAAGTATGGGTGATATTCTTGACACATCATTTCATTGAAGTAAACTTTTATACCAATTTATTTAAAAATCCTTGAATGCAAACAGAAGTTACAGCCCAGACAAGGAAAATATATTTGACCGAATGTGTAATCTTGACCTTTGACCTATAAAAATCTGGATGTTGCCCAAGACACATGGTCGCATTGTATTATGGCAAGTCATTTTTAAATAATTCAATGCATAAGGGAGACACAGCCCTGACAAGGTGATAATGACTATTTTTTATGTTTGACCTCTAAGTGTGACCTTGACCTTTGAGCTAGGGACCTTGATCTTACGCACTGCACACCACCTCATGGTGTTTTACAATTATGCCAAGTTATCTTAAAAAGTTTCTGTGCATAAGGGAGATACAGCCCGGACAAGATCTATAATGCTCATTTTTTATGTTTGACCTCTAAGTGTGACCTTGACCTTTGAGCTAGAGACCTTAATTTTGCGCACTGCACACTGTCTCATGGTGTTTAACAATAATGCCAAGTTATCTTAAAAAGTTCCATGAATAAGGGAGATACAGCCCGGACAAGGTCTATAATGCTCATTTTTGATGTTTGACCATAAAAAAATTCTGGAGTGGAAAAAGTTTTATTTTTCCAGAACATATAGTTTAGCATATGTAGTTTAAAATAAAAGAAATGCATACCAAGCCATGCTACTTTTTAAGATATACAAAAATTTAGTAAATTATTACCTCCCTTTAATATGAAAACTGAATTTTACTGAATGCAATAATAAAATGGTTAAATACTAAGTATCATTACTGTTAAAATATCTCTGCTCATTAAGTTTAAAGAAATTTGGCCAATATTTTGAGTTGCACCTCATGACATGAGGAACTATCCCCTTAAGTTCTCTACTGAGAAAATGGGTTTCCAAATGATACATTGCAACTCATAAGTTTAAACAAATTTTGGCCAATATTTTGGGTTGCACCTCATGTCATGTTCCCATAATTAAATATTAAAACATTATTTGCACTAACACAAACAAAATATTTATTTTAAATACCATTTTGTGTAACTGCCTATATTTCAAATTAGTGTTCTGTAAATCCTTGAAGGCAATAAAAAAACAAGAATAATTCCTACAAATTTAACTTTCTAACATTGATTACAATACGAAGACATTTGTCTTACTCTTTACTGTAAATCCCTGTTCCAACTTGTAAATAATACATTCCATCTTGAAGAAATACATGATATGGTCACAAGAAGAAGTATTAAAACAACCAAAATCAAAATGACAAATATTATAACCAAAGTGTGAAACATGTGCTCCTCCATCTTTTTAGGTATGCAAGACCTGTTTTCATTGGATAAAATAAAACAAAATGTGATTGGATGTTTCTGTTCATAGTTCTGGGGTGCATATAGACAGTTTCCCCAGAAGTTCTCTACTAAGAAAAGACCTTCTTAACTGACACATTGCAACTCATAAGTTTAAACCAATCTATGAGTACACCAAAAAATCTTCTTGTATATTAGGGCTGTAACAATACACTCAGTAACGAATACACATCACGATACAGGGTCACGAATACGAATATGTATCACAAATATAAAACATGTTGGACGTACCGTTTTATTAACAGTTCATTATAGACATAGTAGCAAGACCGTATGAACTGAATATTAATACATAAGATGATTCAACATAGAACATTTATTGAAAAATACATTGTCTATCTGACAATGGACTAATACATTTGGTGCACCTAATATTCGATTGTTTTGTTACAGCCCTATCGAAAATATTGAAACTATAGTTTATGAAGCCATTATAAATGATGAACCAGTCCTATCCTTACCGTTCATTGTCAGATTTTATGAAGATGATGTATCCCTTCTTCACTACCTTCACTATTTTAGCAGGCCAGAGTATGTTCATGCCTGACAATTTGGCCCAAACAAATGTACCAAGGGATTTTTCCTGAAAAATATATAAACAAGATGTCATTCAGAAACTTTGACAGTCTGCACTAAAAAAAAAAGATTTTATTATTTCAATAAATATAGACAGCACTTTGCAATAAAACTTTATTGACGTACTGACTGACGGCAATCCTGTGTTTTAGCATTGACTGCAAGTCTTACGCTCCGCGCAGAGCTTTGATTCCTCTATGATATACGCTACATTCACACGCTGCTCTTCTAGCCAATAAACTTGATATTGACCTTCATGACCCACTCGAATGAGCCAATGATTAAAATTCTTTACTCGAAATCCCGAGGCTCTTTGAAGGATTTTTTTACTGACGAGCATATAATCCTAGATAAAAACGTTTTACTTATATGCTGAGTAATAAACGAGTTTTGCAAAAATAATATATTAAATGGAATATATTTTAACTGAACATTTTTGAGAAAGGCATGTCCCATCATTTACAAACCATTTTTCGACAACCTCTTCAAGAACCCCCACATGCTTGGAATACGAACTTTTTTTAACCTATTCATAGGGTTAATAAGTATAACTTGACATCTGGCCAGTCACAGGTGTTCAGAGAGAGACATTGCTATTTGTAGAATTATAGTTGTTCGATAGGTTGAAGTGACTAATACTGTTTTATGTGTGATTAAATTTTTTCTATCCAAAAATACATTCTCGTGGCTTTATTATTATGTCAATTTAATTTTAAACATTCATATAAAGCTTTCTAGTAACAAAGCTGCTGTCAATGCACTAATCGTTGTAAGCGACTCTCTGATTGGCTGAGGAGTTAATCAATATGCCCGTCCTTAATTTTATCCATTACTATGAGCTACTAAGTGCTTTTTGGTAGCGATTTTCTATGTCAATGCAACAACAAGCTACAATTGAGCAGTGATCGCCAATAGCACACCGTTTCTCAGCACTTTCTTATGCAGCGGACTGCTCCAGTAGCGCTTTGCTACGCAATGGTCTGCTACCCGAGAGCCCTTGCCGGCAGCATATAAAATTTTCACTTCGGCCACTACGTAGCGCTTTTTTGAAGCAAGCTGTTTCATAGCATAGCGCTATCGAGCGCTCGGTAGTGCCTTGCTTAGGCAACAGGCCCAAGTTGTACCTGACTGTAAAGGCCTGCGTTGGGAGACTTTCAAGTCTATGCAGTAAAGGTTTCACTTAAATATTTTGCTAATACATCATGGTCATCAAAGGTTGTAAATGTTTGACAAATCAGTAGTTGTACACAGTACATATACTGCATCAACATGAACATACCTGCATGTTGCTTCTCAATTTCTTGTTGTCCTGGGGTTTTTGCCCACCTTTAAATTTTCTTTTCCCCATGAGGTATACCTGAAGTAAACAATCATGAAAGTGACCTAGGAAAAGCGAAAACTGTTCAGTGTCCGACAAATCCAATGCCCGGAGCCCGCGGGCTACCAGAAATTTCGGCCGGACTACCAACAAATATTTACGTAAGCCCGCCGGGCTACTGGTAAATCCTAAGATCAGTAGCCCGGAACGTAACAATTGTCTGCAGTGCAATATGCCGCTTAATTTAATCATCGTGTTTATTGTAAACTACACGCGCGACCAATCTATGACACGCTTATGCGCATCATTTAATTATCGTCATTAAGAGGTGCCAAGTGCCTATTGTCCCTCCTACAATCACGCCTTACGAACGTAAGTTATGTTAGATCAGTCTCCGCCCAGTATGCAAATTAGCGGATACTCTCGGATATTTCCATTGATCACGTAATATTAATTGACGGCAATTAACGGATACTTTCGGCTGTTTCCATTAATTATGTTGAATTCGTTCACGGTTTGCGATTTATGACTAGTCAATAACAACATAACGGCGGCGTGTGCAAAGTTTACAAACATTAACACGTTTTTAATTGTTTGATGAGACCTTTGTTACGATTTTCTGTGATAAACAGAGTAGAGGGATGACACGGTAATTATAGGTAAGTACCCAAAAGGCACTATTATCCGATAGCTAATTTTGTCACTTCTGACTAAGTGTTAATTGAAGTAATTAAAATTCATTGAGTTATTCCATAGGTGAAAGGAAATTCATTTTCTTGTCACTTTCAGTCTAAAATTCGACAAGTGCATGTTCAGATAATTATATTTATGCTGGATTATACGCTAATTAAGCTGACTTTAATTTATTAATGTTCTAAGTTTTGAAGACTTACGGAAAATTTAAGTGTGTTTAATTCTATGCTGGATTATACGCTAATTAAGCTGACATTAAATTATTAATGTTGTAAGTTTTGAAGACTTACGGTAAATTTAAGTGTGTGTTTAAACTAAAACTGTAAACCAGCTTCAGTAATGGATCGTTTCATTGTACGGTCAGCTGGAAATATACTTCACAGTCGGTCAGTCTCAGTTCAAAAAAACGTACAAATGACAATTCCTTGGTAGACACACCAAAAAGACAGAAGTTTAGTGACAAGTTATATGATAAAAATGTACGTGTCAGGAAGTTTCAATCTGCTTGGAAAATCACCTACCCATTGGTTGAACATATACCAGATTCAGGTGAGGAAAAGCCAGGTGTTATGATCTGTTCAACTTGTAAGGCTTATCCACAGATAGCAGATAAAACATCAACATTATTCTCTGGATGTTCTAACATGAGAGTTGATCCATTGAAAAAGCACGAGACATCATGTGCACACATCAAAGCTTCAGACAGGAAAAAGAAAGACATGATGACAGTAGAAGAAAAATCTGAAATTGTTCAAAGTAGTCCCCTTGTGAAAGCTGCACACAAAAGTGCAAAGATTAATATGAATGTCTTCACAGTAATGTTCAACACAGTGTATGCCTTAGCAAAGAGAGGCAAACCACTCAGTGATTATGAAATGCATATGGAATTGCATGTGAAAAACAAACATGACATTGGTGAAAGCTATATGGATATAGGCAGTAATTATCTAACTGAAAACAGTGCCAAGGTCTTCCTCATGAGTATATCGCAACAGCAACTGATGGAAACAGCTGTTAGTCTAGAAAACACAAGATTCTTTACCGTTCTAGCTGACGGCTCAACAGATTATTCCATGACTGAACAATACACTGTGTTAGTTCGCTTTGTGAAGGACGGTAGTCCAGTTACTAAACTCGCGTCCATGGAGGCAATTGAAAATGCAAATGCTAGTGGTGTGTTAAAGGGTATTGAATCGGGATTATCTAAGGTTGGTGTTAATGTATCATGTGATGAGAATGAAAAGGGTCCAAAACTTGTGTGTGCTAATTTTGATGGGGCAGCTGTCATGATGGGATGCAAATCTGGGGTTAGCACCATGAT
The DNA here is from genome assembly GCA_964023205.1 of Lutraria lutraria. Classification (NCBI taxonomy): domain Eukaryota; kingdom Metazoa; phylum Mollusca; class Bivalvia; order Venerida; family Mactridae; genus Lutraria; species Lutraria lutraria. Next base: position 157,377 of record CAXIEG010000512.1, read on the forward strand.
GCAAGAGAAGAGTAAGTGTATAGTCCCTGTACATTGTGTTGCGCATAAATTGGAACTAGGTGTGTTAGATGCTGTTAAGTGTGTTGGCTACCTTGCCAAGTTTGAAGAGACTGTGAAGGGGATATATCGTTTTTATGCCAAGAGCCCAAAACGAAGGAGGGACCTTGAAAGCATCGCTAAAATGCTAGAATCAGACCTGCTGAAATATGGGGATGTCAAAACCGTAAGATGGGTTGCCAGCAAAGGGAAAGCTCTAAAAGCTATTGAAAATAACCTGATATCCACCATGGGTCACCTGGAGCATGCTGCCTCTGTGAATAAATTAGAAGAAGGTGGCAAAGCAAAGAAACTTCTTAGTGAAATTAAGCCAGTTAGATTCATCAAATACCTCTATCTGATGATGGACTACTTAGATGCAATCACCAGCACATCAGTAAAATTCCAGGAAAACAACTTACTGATAATGGACATTCCAGCAACTGTGAAAGATCTGACTGATGAACTTGATTTAATGAATGATGAGCCTGGTGACAATACACAGAAGTTCTACAACAATTTTGACAGTGATTCATGCGAGTTCAATTATAGTAACCATACAGTCAAACTTTCTGGACCCAAACCATCAACATACATAGAGGACTCTGACAAGACCAAACTTCTCAATAGTTCCGTGAAATACATTGAAGAACGTTTCAGCAACTTTGAACAAAAGCCATTGAAGTGTTTCACAGTGTTCCACTTAAAGAACTGGCCAACTGATGCCAAGGAACTTCTGAAATATGGTCGGGATGATATCCGAGATCTGTGCGAGCATTTTGCTGATATTTTGACAATTGATGAAAAGAGGGAAATGTTACGTGAATGGACAGTCCTGAAGAACAGGTTAAAAATGAAAAAAGCTGGTGTTAATTGTCACACACTTTACTGTGATCTTCTTCAATCAAAGCCTGCTGACATAAGAAACATCCTTGTCTTGATAAACTTAATGATCACGATGTCACCATCTACTGCTGAATGTGAACGTCAATTTTCTGGTACTTAGAATTTTACAATTCTGTTAAACAATGTGTTAAAAGCATATTAAATAAAACTGAAAAATGTGTTTAATAGCAAACAATAATTGTTTGTGATTTTGAAGGATAACTGTTAAAAATTTTATTGAATGAACCAATGAACTCTTTTCATAAATTTTAAGTACCACTGCTGCACTGAGTTTTCAGTTTTGACTAAGGTTTATAATAGTGTGATTTTTTTGTATTTTCAGCCATGAAGATCATCAAGTCTGCTCGGCGTTCACACATGAATCAAGACACACTAGATGCTCTGATGAGGGTACATTCTGATGGTCCTTCCATAGTATCATTCAATCCCCAGTCTGCTATCCACCACTGGTTGTCTAGTGGCCCTGGTACCAGACATTTGCGTGGTCACAAAGTACCGCAGAAAACTCAAGGTAATTATCATAAAATAATATTAAGCATAACTACTGACCAAACTGCTTCAGACAGCTATGAAAGTTATTTATTTTTTATGAACCATGTCATGTTTGATGTGCTTGAGTATCTATGACTGTAAATACGAAATAAAATATTGGTTTTTCATAACTCTGTGCCTATTTTTTTTTTTACTTATGATTGTTCTATCTATTTCAGTTGCTGTAGACATTTCGGATGATGAGAGTGATCCTGCATCAAGAGATCAGTAGTTAGTTACCAGTGTAACAGTGTTAGACTAGACGACTGTGTGTGTGTATATAAATTGTGCTTAAGTATATGATTGACTTGTTTTCTTGAAAGTGTGCTTAATAGACTAGTGTAAATGGTTAAAAGAACTGTAGCAGCTTGACTTCAAAGTTTGTATATATGTGATGGTGATACTATTTTGCTATGAAAACTCTGGGGTGATTTTATAGAAATGTGTTTATGTATATATTTATGATTGACTTGTTTTCTTGAAAGTGTGCTTAATAGACTAGTGTAAATGGTTAAAAGAACTGTAGCAGCTTGACTTCAAAGTTTGTATATACGTGATGGTGATATTATTTTGTTATATGAAAACTCTAGGATGATTTCATAGAAATGTGCTTAGATTAATGACATATCATGATATGTGTTAGCTTGACTTGTTTTTCTTTGTAATATAAGTTATAATGGAACTGTTTGTTGCTTATTTATGTCTTTACTTTATTTCTACTAGTGCACTTGGTAATGATATGAAACTGACATAACACACCTGAAACATAGGTAATTCCGATCAATTACAGATATACGATACAATTAATCTGGGCTACCAGGAAAAAATGCTGGTAGCCCCTGGGCTACCAGCAAAAAATTCTGGTAGCCCAGCGGGCTACCACACACAAAATATATTTGTCGGACACTGCTGTTTCTTATTCACAGGATGTTGCGACAAGACGAGCATCAAATTCTTACCTGTTCAGGCTGTTGCTACATTTTTTTGCCCTCATGACAACTTCTACTTTATTTAACACATTCATAAGAATGCATGATATACATACTTATCATCAATGACAATGACTGTATTCCACAATCATTTTAAAATAAATTATAAACTTAATTCATCAGTTTACCTGCAACCATTTGGCATAGAATAATTGAGTTCTA
>CAXIEG010000531.1:77500-132500 GCA_964023205.1 Lutraria lutraria
ACGGAATGGGCTTGCTCATGTAAGATGGGTAAGACAGCATTCAGCGATAGTTGAAACTAGGACGCCCTCTTTTCATTGGTATGGAAAGTCGCCCACGCAAGATATGCAATCAAAACCTTTTGAAGGCATTGGTAAAAGTTCATATTTTGTTTGATAATGCTGGTCTCCATGTCAAGAAAATTATCAGACAATGAAGATGGTTGATTAATTTGTGAAGAAAGTATGCTAGAATTATATTTGCGTATTGTTCGGGTTTAGATGGTACACCGTTTAATGCGGGTACCCAAACAATCTCTTGAATGTACAAGTCAACGTGGTTGTTTTTCACCGGCAACGCTCGTATCGTATGTTGAAATAAAGAAATGTCCGTCCCATGAAATGATGATATTGACGTAGTGGAGTCAGAATTGTGATCAATGTTATATTGTAAAGAGTACACGGTGTAGCACTGGTGAACAAACTACTCCACACGGTTGTACAACATCTCCTCCAACCATTGTGGAAATTTCAAGGACACGTTTATATTATGTACATATACCGCACTGAAACAAGATATCAATTAGATGTCGTTTCCTTGTCTACACAAAATCAAAAGGTCAATGTAAATAGCAAATGGGGGTTCGTTTGTTTTGGAATGAAGATGGACATTTGATGTACGATGAACACCTCTATGACAGTTATACTGAAGTATTTATACTGAGTTATTTCAAAGGAGACTTAGAGTTGCACTGTTCCATCTGTGCGTCATTGTTTGACCCATATTGTATCTTACTCACTAATTCAAGAGATTGTTTGGGTACTGATATCAACTGACTTCTGGTACGAAATTACCACTGAATTTGTTTTCATGGATCATTAGCACATGCAGCAAACAATGCATGGCCTGTATCTTTCTTCAAAGTCAATAAGACATTCTTACCGCGTTAATGCGGTTCTAATTCAGAATCCAACTGTTTCTGTCTCAGGTGCCTGCTCAGACAGTTGAACTATGGCACTCGTCCGACAAAGTTTGTGTTTCGAATAATGTATGTAACTAGTTCAGCAAATGTTTTTTTCTCGAATGCCTGCCGAGTATTCGACCGACTTCTCATTACGTTTTGTATTGAACGCCTTTCTCTGTTGCTAAGAGATGTAAGACTTTTAACACCATTTCATTTCAAGAGCGACATCATAATCGGCACTGAGTTTGGCAAATAAGGAATTGAATGTTTTTGGCACACTCATTAATGTATCGGTATTCGATGACTGGTCACATCAAGTTCGTCAATTTACAGATTTACAAACTAAACCATAAGTATATGCATGTACTTAGATAAATCCAGTGTATAAAGTCTATTGCCAGTGATTTGAAACAAATAGCATATTTGGTTGGCCTTCTATAAACCAATATCAAACGTTAATATCAACGATACAAATCACTCAGTATTTAGAACTATATTACAACAATTAGCCTTAAAATAAATTACTATAAATAAATAATACGGGGAACCGTTTCTCATATTTTTTTATATTGTCCTATGTTCGTTAGATATTCCGTATCCGGGAAACCCGCTAATAGACATTTGCGGTTTAAGACGGTGACGGTGGTGGACATCGGATTTCGGATTAAATTCGGGGGTCATCTAAAAAATTATTGATTCATACTCTTATATAGGGCAAGTGTTACTAATTATTTTGTTTGCATGTCAGCTCAAAAACATGTTTATTTTACAATTTTATTCATTTTCAACAGAACTAGAACTAAACCAAGCATACGCATCAATTTCGGTACTTTTTGTAATGAATCTGTTATACGACTCTTGGTTGTCGAGAATTAATTCTGCCATAGGGCGTTTCTGCTGTCGCCTAGCTGCGTCTACCAGGTACCTGTCGTCTATGCGGCCCTTTCCCGTCACTGGCATCGGGCGACTTTGCATTTCAAGTGACTCCTAAATTGGCACATACTCAAAAGCTCTAAGCTGATTCTATGTGAATGTCATCGTAAACAGAAATTTGCACATTCATGAACAAAACTACTTACGTCTGTATTTGGCATATTGTTAAAATCAAAATTTGTTAATAAACAAAATACAAGTAAATTGATAATTCAAATGATCACGAATCTAGACTATTTAGAGTTATAGTGTAATTTACCCTGATAATGATAGCAACGTACCTAAATATACGCATCATATATATTATAGGACATCTGAATGATGTTCAGCGGTTTGGTTTAATGCGCCACAATGGAACTGAAATAACTTTTCCTACTTGGACACCAACATTTAATAGAGCAACTTCATATCCATACTAACTTCGTCTTGAAAATTGAGGGCTACAAACCGAGATTTGTGTATTCGCTAGTACCTACAGCTGAGCGATGGTTTATTGATATGCTACATCAGAAACACTGTGGCAACAAGTAGATTGTCAAGCTAAGGACTTTTAAATCTTTACACTGAAAAAACAGCTGGATTCTGAACATGTTCTAGATGTAATCAGCCAAAAACGGAATCGTAAAATTACACCGACATTTGATTAGAACTAAATAAGTTCGTCATGCGTCTTTGCTCCTACTGAAACAATCACATAAAATATTGATTACTTTTGGAAAATACGAGTCGTATTTATCGAAATAAATCGTAATTATTGATAGACATGTGACTTCGTATGCAGTTAGATTTGCAGTTAGATTTATTGGTCTAATGAATTGTATGTACATGCGAATTATTTGCCAGTGTTAAAAAACTAACCTCAGTCGGAAGGTATTGCAGTTTGTGGACGTAAAAAAGTCGTGGATATTTGTTTACGAACTTGAAAGAGGCATAGATTTTCAAGAGAAATATTTAAAACGCGCTTGGGCCGAGGTACATATTAACCCCCACGAGCATTCAGAAAGTTTGCGTACGCACCATTATTGGTCAAGCTACGCCCCTGGAAGTTATCGAAAATTAAACAGATATATTCGACAGTACCGTGTTTGTGTTGAGCTCAAGTGTTATAAGTCAGTAGGAACAACATGGAGACATCGACGGGAAGTTAAATAATTATTTGCCGGGTCTTTTGTGCCGAAAAAAAAAATCGGTTTAATTCTGTAAATATGACTTGATATCAAAACAACATGCATATACACCAATGTAATTCATTTCATTATAAATGTGAGACGACCCCTTTAATTTAATCCGAAGTTCGTCTCCGTCACCGTCACCGTCTTAAATCGCAAATGTCTAATAGACTACATCTGAGGCACCGTTCCTAGACAAACATGTCTGCTACAAAATACTGAAAACAGCAAAAGGCATTTCGAAAATGCAGGTATGTACGAACCTAAACTTGCAATACTACTGATTAATAGAACGAAGTGTATTCATCTTATATCAAATGAAAGTAGTGCCACGTACCACCGACGGACGCATTTTGACTTCTATGACAGACGGATGTTTATACTCGATGAACTGTAAAATTTAAAGCAGCCTTTGAACCTAATTTTCTTACAATAAGCATTGAAGTTGTTTAAAGATACCATCAAAATTACATATGTCGGGCTAAACATGATTAACTCAACCTTCCAAATTTAGCCGTTCCAATAACCTATATAATTATTCCCTTGGCCTAAACAACTGTCAAAAATATTTTAGTATACCAGTACATGTACCTCAGTTTGGTTATAAACCCGATTCTTTACGGTAAGAATGATATTATGAGCATAAACTATGGATTACAATGTGTTTTCACTCCTATTATACACGTCATATAGCCTGGAGACAGTGAGTTCGAATCCGAGCGTGACCACAGCGTTCCTGACCAGGTACACGTTGGCACACGGTCTTAAATTAACCCCGACACATGTATGCATCATCATACCAAATTTGGTGCTTGTATGAAAATTTGCACTATTTTGCCAAGAAGTACGTTTTATTTATCCCGCTATAACACTAACGGACGGACTTAACATTTGCAAAATGTCAAGAGAATGTTAAAAAGACACAAAATACATATTACATTAATGGTAGATTATTGCAAATGCATAAATGAATACGTGTGTATAGTATTCACTGACTAATCGAATGAAGGCCGAAAGTAGAACTCTTTATGAGCCCGGAAACAAGATATTTAATTTAAATAGGTCATGCATTTTACCATCATGGTACTTATTTTAAATACATGTATATGACTATTTTGGTTTTGCATGAGGTTAGTATAAAATAATTTGAAATATTTAACATTCCATTGAGGAAATAACACGTATATCAAATACATTCATACTTTATATATATAGTCTATTCAGACATATTTCCTGTGCGACAATGTTTGACCGTTATTGGGTCAACTAACAATTGTTCCAAACGATACCGTAGGAAAATGACTCCTTCCAAAAAACTGGAGTTGCAGTGCACCAAAGGAGCAGGTACGATCTCCATTAATGTATATATTAGGCGAGGTTACTGATGCCTGAATACCTAATACGTCGGCTTATTTCCACAACCACTCATACCTGTCAAGGGTCTGGAAAGGCCGAGAGTGACCAGGGGTTGCAGACACCAAAGGTTTTCCAACCCAAAATAGACCTACCTACCCAGAATAAATACTGATTCATTATACATAATGTATATGGCTTGGATGGACAAACTAACTGACTCTTATATAAAATATTGTAGGACTCCTTTAAAAGATATATAGCTTTTGTTTGATGGAGGTTTATTATAAGCAATTCTATGAGAACAAAGGAATTAAACCGTTTCATGTTCATTGACGATCTATCAATGAGTTTCTATATTGTTTTAGTTGTTTTATTTTCTTTTTTAATCCGTGTGACTTCGAATTCACCGAGTATGAGCGTCATCTAGGGTTTCATTGCATGCGATACACGCCCAATGACCACATAACTTGATTTTTGGGGACAGAGTCTTTTTGGTATGTTTCTTTTTGGTCGTCTGGATGAGCTCTTTACTATGAACACACTTACATGCTTCTAGATTTACCCTTAATAGGGTTAATCCAAATTTGATAAACCCTATTAATTATTATATTTATTATATGCCTATTTACGCCAAACTGAAAAACTTCCAATGCGATTCTCTTAAAATGGGGGGAATGACGTACGGTTTTGTCCTTAGATTTGTGGCAAATACTAATTAAGGTTGTCAGATAATCGGGAGTAATATCGAAGTCAAAAGTGCAACAATGTAGTAGTATTTAACGAAGAAATAATACCAGACTCGGGTGTCACTTTCCTACCATTTAGATTAAGTGTGCGATACTTTTCAGATAAACAAACGAAACCTCATATTTTAGGGGGGGGGGGGGGGGGGGGGTTCGAGGTGATATCGCCGTTTCGAAACCACGCGTCTGTCGATCATTGACTAGTGTGAGCGTAACGGAAACGACAACTCTGGGTAGAGATTTTTTAAAATGGAATATGAATAACAACTATGGAATTCTGCTTATGTTATTGACATAATGTTTTTGTTATTTATATCAATCAGCACGGCGTAATATGACCTAAATCATGACTCATAAATCAAAGAACAACTTATTTCACTGAACCGTCTATCTGCTATAGTAATAATTCCTGCCATAATACATATTCCTACAGATACGATCACTCCATGTACAACACACCAGCTCTCCAGTCCTGCAGTATCCAACCCAACACTCAGACCGGTTACATCTCGATGTACAGGAACAACCAGAAGGAGCAGCTGAAATTCAGAGAAGTATTCATAGAAACAAGAGGGCTAAGATGGCCCTTGATCGCTCACCTGAGAACAACGGCACTATAATTAATGACCAGCTAATATAGTTTCTACCTCGTATAACCCATTTTTACATAGATGCTGAGATCAAAACCAACAAAGAAGGTATAATACTGTTAAACAAGCTAACACGTAGCAAATTTTCTAATCCAAGGGCCCATAACTCTCGAAGTTATAGTCCGATTTTTGCCCATAATCGAACTTAGCCGAGACATTGTGGCCATATACGTTGTGAGCACGTTTGATCACGATTCGTTAAGAGCTATGGATTCTAGAGTGTGAACAAACAAATTGTAGACGGACGACGGACCTTCCTCGATCATAAAAGCTCACCTGATGAAATCAGGTGAGCTAAAAAGTCATATAAATAAATGACAAGGACTTATATACATGCATGGATTTGCAACTTCTATATTTACAGTTAGAAGTAACCAACTCCCGCAGAACCAACGCGTGAATCAATAGGATTTTATGTTCATGTTTATACGTAAGTCCTTGTGAATGGAAACAGTTACATTACAATCAACAGCTTATACAAATAACGTTTTAATTGTTCTCTTCCTCCCTTGGAAGTTGATTTTTTTCAGTGTTTTTAATACTTTAGAAATGCATGTTATTTGAATTATCAGTGCTTAGAACAAAACACAAATCATCATTATAATATTCAAAAGGTATTCCCTTTCATCATAGAGTAAGGTTTTGGAAATGTGTCAAATATTTATATAAATTTATAATAAAAAAAAAACGTTTTACATTATTTTGTTAAAAAGTTTTTAAAAAATAGATGAAGCTTAAAATATTTTGCAAGAAAACACGTACAATATTACAATGAGGCATTTGAAATAACGAATGATTAATGTTTCTTGGGAGTATACCTATAAAGTTGCTACCTTTTTGTGGATAGACTTGCATGTACACATAGTTATAATAAACAAATAATCTTCAAATGTACTTCTTGTTGCTCGGACTTCCGTATAGCGGGCTTCGAACAATTGAATTATTTCAAACACTTTAATGTCTGTGACAACTGCTGTCTCGTTGCTTTCTTTATTAAATATTTCATAATTACTAAATGAAAGTGAACACAGCGCAGTCATGATCTCGCAGACGCTAATAATTAGTTCATAATAACCCCGATATAAGGCCTTTTTACAACAGTTACTGAGTACTTCAAATTACGTAGGGTCTTTAAGTGTATTAAAATAGACAGCACTTACCTTCCGTAACGAGCATCATGAATCCGGCTAGGAAACAAAATAGCACACAAATTAGACAAGTTTTATGCATCTTTACGACGCGAAATATTGAACGTAATTAATGTTGACGAATTCATGCAATATCATTTAAGATGATGCTCCGATATGATTTAGATATGTTTAATTAACCATATGTTTTTTGTCCCATTTACGTCTCTATCCATTATGATATAGTTTTATGAATAATTTCTCAAGTTAAAACAGTTCATCTCTTGATGATGACTCGGGACATTTCGAACAATCGACGTCTTATCAGAATTTCGCTTATCTCAATGAAACTATGAAGCTGGTGTTTTTGAATTTCGAAAGAGCGTAATATAGGTCGACGAGGTAATAAGAACGGTTAACTACGGAAGGATATAAAACATTTGTCAATAATTGAGAAAACTCTTTTCTTCATACAAGAGCAGATTACTTTGCTTTTTCCCGACGACATCACATATTACCAAAGTCAGTAACTGACTCTTCTGTCCGATGACGACACACATTTAAATCAATATTACTGTGTATGCGATATTGTTGTTCGTGAATACTGTTTGTCTTTATCGATGGTTTGTACAAAATGTTTACATCAAACTAAACAACAGAATGATGGCATTACAATAAAATGGCGTATTTTCATAGTGGTTATAATTACAACCTATCATCGTATACTTTTCCAATTATAATCATTTTACTTCGTGTTTTTTCTTCTTTTACAAATTGCTGTAGATTCATCTCGCTAGTTTCAAGCTATTACATGTATAACTGAAGGGATCAATTTGTTAATTTTTTCGCGAAGGTTTCAGGGCTCACTTTTGACTTATATTTCTTGGCATAAAGTATTAATTATTCAGAAAATATTCCTCATTCTATTGGATGATTCAGAGTAAACCCTTCATTCCATTATGTGAAGTCTACAAGCGTAGAAAACTTATAGCGAGTCTGCAATTGTTTCAAGTACACGTACTTCTTGTGGTTCTAAACTATGAAAAGTAAAAATGTACGAAAAGGTATTTTACAATTCTTGGAATTAATATACAGTGGATATGACTAAACACGTAATTTATTTAGCTGACCTAACATTTTAATACGTGACCTAATAGGACTGCTAGCAATAAGTTGTGTTTACACTATACTATAACGGCAATTAAGGAATTTCTCACTTTTGGAAACATCGCGACTGTCTTTTTAGAGACATTTCTTGTTTATAATATTCGTGTTTTACGTTCATGTTATTAACATAATAAATCTTGTTTTACTCAAGAAGAGATGTATTTGAAAGTAAATAGTTCAGATTTATCAGGGAACTGACACAATGCTTGTCATAACAATACAAATATACGAGGCATTGTATAAAATATACGAGGTATTTTTTTCTTTTGCATCCAAACTCTGTCTGCTTGTTGAGGTGAACATACTATGAACCTTAGTGCCTGTTGCTGCTAATAATGAATTGTATTCAGTTGTATACTAGTAGATATTCCTGCAGATACGAAATCTACAGTAATCCCCAAACATTGCGATACATACATTGTATCATCATAGACAATCACATGCACAATGACCAGTTAAACTGATATTACAATATATGTTAAACAAATTAAATTACATCATGTCTTAAAGTTTAGTGTGTGTCTAATATTCGGGTATTTGTAGTAATAATGCTTACAAGAATCACATATTGTCAATATTTCGAATGTTCAAAATTAAGGACTTTCTGTTATATACATAAACCAACTCTTAGAGCATGGTTTGGTACTTTTATTAAGAGTACGTGCAAAAATAGGGCAAACACTTAGTTAATGCTAACGCTCGCTCCCTATAGCTATTCTAATTTCATGCAGTACAGTCATTTTAAACACAAACCATTACATAGCGGGGTTCGAACAATTGGGTTAATTAGTTAATAATGTGTGAACTCAATTCATTGAAACCTACTACAGAACAGCGGTTAATTAACCTATAATGTGTGCGTCTTTAAATTATTCAAATAAACTAAACTCACCGTCCGTAATGTTAATCGTGAATCCACCAAGGAAACAAAATATCACGCAAAATATAAAAGTATTATAAAAGTGAAATATTAAACGTGATTTATGTTAACGAGCTCATTAGTAATTATAGTCTACGTTATTGTTCAAATTACGTCATTACACAGTGATTAAACATATCCATTATGATATAGTTTTATGATTAATTTCCCAAATTATGACTTTTAATCTTATCATGATGATTCGTGACATTTCGAAGAAGCGGTGTCATTATGTAAAGGGGTCAACTTGTACATTTCTGTAATGTTAATGTTTTACGTATCTCATGTTATAAAAGCTGTCAAAACGTTTAAAGTTGGGGCACACTACGAGCGAGTTCGATTAATAACCATAGTTACAATAGTTCAACTAAACATAGATCGAACCAACCCTAGTCGTGCTCTAGTCCGGTGAGTCTAGCTACTCTCGTTCAACCAACGATAATACGCTAGTTTATCTCGTTGCAAGATGGCGGCTATAGGAAATTTATAAGTTATTAATAACGTATTTCATTTGAATACATCGTATTTCTTTAATTAATATCATGATGCTGTAAAAGTGCAAAAGATCGTTAGATTTAGGGTTATGTAAGCATGTTTTGACCAACATAATTGAATGTTACCTAGTTAGGAAATATTTATCATATGAATTCGCGATTCAACGTAAACATTGCCACTAGTCACTGGAATATTATTCAAACATCATTCATTTGAATGAACACGAATACATAGTGTTTTACATCCTGGGATAAAAAAGTCTTGATATTTGGCTAGGGGTCGAAAAGTGTCTGGGTCGAAAAGACTCGCTTCTGTTTTGTTTTACGACTCAGTTCGATTAAGGACATGCGCAGTTTAACTTCCGGAGAGCTACTAAGGTTGTACTATAGTTGTTTATCGAACTGGCTCTACAACGAAAGCAATTAAGGCTCCCGAAAAGCACGTGCAGATTAGAAGGAAAACCGGGACACACGCTTATTTTCGTCACTTCCGTCAATCGAAGAAATGGCGAGTGCATTGCCTTGGTGTTTTTTATACACTCAATAAGGGAAAAATAACGTCTCTAGACGTATAAAAATCACGAAATCGAGTGCCTATGGCTTGAAAGGCAGCGCGCACACTTACTTAAAATCGGAAATCGGAAATATCGTTGTCGTCAGCCTTTTATATAAACAGACATACATATATATATACCAACGCGCGCGATATATAAGAGTCATTTTTGAACACATATTCTTCTTTGACTTTTCTGTAATAATTGGTTTTACAAGTGAAAGAGATAAACGCATTTTTGGTGTATGAAAACCAAGACACAACAGTTCTAGGACATGCCCATTTAAATACAGTTTGTCACAGTGGTTAATTACAATCCAACATGGTAAATTAATTATCAAATTATGTATGTATGTATGTATATTATTATTACGTATAATAACAATAAAAGAGTTATCAGGGAAGATTATTAATTGAAGAAGATTTAAGTAGAGATTGTCATGATGAATTGTTAAGACGAATCTACTAAAATTTGTACAAAAAAAAAACTGTTTCACGAAATAATATATTAAATTTGGGAAATGGTTTATAAAATTTATACCGTGATGGATGGGCGTAATTAACCATGATGCATTGATAATATCAAATTGAACCAAAACCCTAAGATATCTTATGCAATAAGACAGTTGTTGCGGCGTGAAAATACCTCTTTTAGGAATAAAGCTAACTTGTAAAGCAATTGTTGTTGTTGTTAGTAGTAGTACATGCAGTTAAAATGTTTTAGAATTTATTTATAGATGGCCGAGAAATATTACCAAGATACTTTTTCTAATGAAAGAATGATTTGGACAACAAAGAATAATTCTGAACTCTGATTCTACTTGTTTTAAACAACATAATTTACACAATCTATTTTCACGAGCAATATATTATTTGATCTCCCAGTTTCTATAAGTTACTTATTTTCTCCACACAAACATGTGCGTATGGTTTGGGTTGAACCACGGACCCCGGAAAATCTTGAAGGTCACAGCCACAGAAGTAGCCCTACTTATGCCCCCACCATGTCGCCTTTCATGTGTACCATAGTGTTGGAACCTGATTTAGGCTCAGGTGATAATCGCCACCTCTCGATGAAAATTTAAGCTCCTTGCTCCACCATTCAAACCGCACGTTACATGTCTACATCCGATGAATGCCTTCTTACATATTTGAACAGTCATAAACATTAAGACATTCAAGTGAAAGTAAATTTTGAGTACCCTACACATGTCGTGTACATGTATACATACATGCAGCGTAAAATAAACACTATGACTTGTACGAGGAAAGTGCCTGTCATTCAAGGTATGTGTACGCTGGGGACATTCTCAATACACCACTAAACGATTCCCAATGTAAATGTCATACATAAATAATGCAGACTGTGCTGCGGCAAATGTTCAAAATAAAGTCATTTTTTCTAATGCACGACATACCAATCAACCAACAAACTATTCTTAGAATGAAATAGTTTTCCGAGGGATAATCTAGGGTGAATGTCATAGAACAATTGTTAGATCGTAACATCATGTCCAGAAATTCAACAACATGCGATGGAGATACATGTACACGTACACATGTAGTTAATTTTATAATTTTATAGATAATTTAGATTTTAACAGCCTGGCCTTAGCCATATTACATAATCCTGCAGATGCAATCGCGCCATGAACTACCCGCTTTACTACTCTAATCATCTCGCCATTGAGAACAGCGACAGATGTAATTGTTAAAGTTTACATAAACATTAGATAGTGTTAGGCTCGGTATATGTAAATGCATATATGCTTAATATTCTACTTAAAACAAAACCTTTTCTAGTATAATTTACTATGCAAATTCCCCGGTAATTTCGTATTCGCAATGCATAAACAAAATTTCTGTTTTTTTAATCCTGTCGTTCAGCCCCTTGGCATAGGAGCTCGAAGTCAGGAATTGTTTTTTCTGCAATTTTGCACTTTTCACATGTGATATTACCCAAACTTTAATAACCCGGTCGTATTTCGTCCAAATATTGACTTTTGTAAATTACTTGAAAACGGGTCTGGTAATCTGAAAAAAAGAGAAGGAGTGACATACGCCATGATATCCGCAACAACCGCTAAGAATGACTCCCCTTGACGCGGCTAGATTTTTATCTACCCCGCTGGTTCTCCCAGTCACAACGCGGCGCAATATTGTACCGGAAACCAGGTAATTGTAATCAAAATGCGGTGGATCATTGAAAACGGGCCCAAACGGTCATTTTTTCTGGAGCTGACATGGGACGTTTACCCTATATGTATAAATGGTAAGATTTGACAGCTATTTGATTCATACTTTTTTTCATGCATACTAAAACACAACATCTTACAACGTTGGGAATAAGTTTACTAGTATATAATATATTTATATTATAAACGTATATTATACATGTAGTGACATATAAGTCCATTTTTGCGTAAACAATTACTGAGTTTTCCCGCAGTCATGCCATGCACACGTAGTAAAGTGACGTCACGCGCTCTACATATTTCAAGTTTACAAAAGCAAAAATCACAGTGAAATCGAGTGTTTTCTGACGAAAAAGGGCTTGTTTCGTCGGTAAGAATTATCTTGGGATAATATCAACAATTAAATATTTTTGCATATATTTTTCTACAACAAAAAGCTAATGGGGCTTTAAAGACACCGTTTCTTCGGAATGTTCTGATTAATCATGATATTAAAGATTAATAGTCGTAATTAAGGTAGTTCGCGGTGTTGCTCGGCAAAAAAGAAAGTTTGTTAGAATGGCATGAAATTCGGAAGGATTATACCTGAAGTAGCAGTGCTTACGAAAATATTGTTCTTTTTACTGTTTGACGTCGGTAACCTAGCAACTAAACGACGTTAAAACGCCATCTAGCGGCACCAGCTATGTGAACGACTCGTTGTACTTTTCCCCTTGTAGCTTTGCTATAAATTGTCATAAATTGAAAATTCGAACTTTGCGGATGAGCGAATGCTGTGGTCTACCGAGTGATCATCATCAATGCTTTGAATATCCATGACCGCCCGGCGTGTCGGAAATTAATTGACGTAAAAGCGTCATTATGGGGACGTCTTTTCGACGTAAAATATTCAGATAAATGCAAATGTAGCTAAAACGCCGTGGTAGAAGTTTTTCAAAAATTAACATTATGTAAAACATTCACTTATCTACACATTAAGCGAAAAAAATCGATACCTCTTCAGGCTACTTTTTTCAGTATCGTAACGTTTCCTAAAGTTATACCATGCCAAAATGGCGTCAATCCTTCTGCACATAAAGACAACGTTTGGTTGGAGCAATATTCATCAAATTTGGTTGTTTTATCTAAGGGTTGATCGTCTGATTTATACTATAACTTGACGATGAAGACATCGATGTACGAAAACTATTATTGTGAAGAGAAAAAATCCAAAACACTGTATGTTCGAAGATGTACATGTTCGTTTTTGTTTATATTTGTACACGCCACAAGGTCAGGTTGAATGCACATACAAATGTGCAATTTACAAACAGTTACTGCGTTAGGACACGAATGTAATGCACATAATGACGGGAAAGATGTCACTAACGTATTTTTCATACAAGCTGAGTGTATATAGACAAAATGCGAGTGCGCGTAATTGGAAAGTTACGGTTTGAAAAAATATCTCGCGACTCTCGAACTTGCCTATAACCAAGTGATCAGGGGGTAACTTGTGAAAGTCGGTTGAATATGAAAATAAATTTCAGACTATAAACCTATCCTTTTACATCTTATCTTTTTACCTGTAATCGCTCACAAGAAGAAAAGACTATTATCAAAAAAATTGATCCCGGGGCCATCATTTGAACAAACTTGGTAGATGTCTGCTAGACAATGTTTCACGCAAAATATCATAGCTCAAGAACTTGCTTCGGACAAAAAGATTTTAAAAGATTTCATATGTTTATGGTTGAATGTAAAATCAAGTAACCCCTGGGACGGGGCCAATTTTTACTCCATGACTATAATTTGAATGAACCTGGTAGAGGTCTACTAGATAATGCTACATGTACAAACCAAGTATCTATGTTGTAGATATTGTTGTTTCTGACTAGTTAAGATTTTCTAAAAAGATTTTCCTATTTGTTGCTAACTTGCTATGACAACCAGAGTTCTGCATGGATTTTTCACAAATTTGGTAGATCATTTATTTACAGCGCGCTGCACACCATTATTTTCAGTTGACATTTATATTCTTGATTGTCACATTTATCGAATACTGAACTAAATCAGATGAATTTCAAGACACACGACGACGGTTTGTCACTCGACAAAGAAGTGTGTAAATTTCGCCGAAAAGTCAGTGGCTGTTGAAGTTCAGTAAAACTATTTTTGCATTTAACTCAAAGTCATCATTCAAAAATACGCCTTTTCCTAGTGTATGTGGTTTTGCGGACAGTCTAACACTGTACAGATAACAACATCCAGAGTTAGTAAACACACGCAGGAATGTCTCAAACGAAAAATGCTAAAAAAATAATATGTTAGCCTTACGCAGTTTCTGATGCTCCAACATGAGAGAACTTTATTATGTTTGTCATGGATGTGGAGAAAAAAATATTGGTTTTCAGTGAGAATGAAGTCGTTGTGAAGTCGCTAAAAATCTTTTACGAAAAACTAAACTTGTCATCGGACGCAAAGGTTATTACTTCATGTTGCGCTGAAAATACAGCGAGCAGAGGCTTACATGTCAACCATATAAATCTGGCATTAAGTCGTCATGACATTGATGAACCAAGCCAGGATATCACGTGGTACTTGTACCCTGCTAACTGTACGTGATTGAACGTGTCATGTTCTGTATATCAACCGATTATTAAGTATTGTAAAATACATATTACTCACAGCACAGCTTTTATTGTGGTGTGAAAAATGTATGTAACAAATCAATACCGGTACTATATATTATTGATTGTAAAAAAATAATTATCATGAAATGTTGTTATCTTTAAAATATAAACAACAGAGTTAACATGAAAACTTTGTTGTTTTAATATTACGGTAGCATATCGACGTTAATACTTTTGACTGCATACATTACAACATCCTACAAGAAGACGATATACTTGTGCTGATCTTAATTCGGCAAAAGCATTTATTAAAAAAGTATATTACGTTCCTAACTATAATTGTTGGAATTGTTAAAAGTCTACAAATATCTCATTATGGAAACATAAGATTAACATGCGCTTACAATAAACTAAGTATAAAGCGCGAAAATGGCCTAAATAATGACGTAATGACGCCGTGTTTTCATTTCAAGTGGTGCAGGAAACGTTACGATACTGAAAAAAGTAGCCTGAAGAGGCATCGATTTTTTTCGCTTAATGTGTAGATAAATGAATGTTTTACATAATGTTAATTTTTGAAAAACTTCTACCACGGCGTGTTAGCTACATTTGCATTTATCTGAATATTTTACGTCGAAAAGACGTCCCCATAATGACGTTTTGACGTCGATTAATTCCCGACACGCCGGGCGGTCATGGATATTCAAAGCATTGATGATGATCACTCGGTAGACCACAGTATTCGCTCATCCGCAAAGTTCGAATTTTCAATTTATGACAATTTATAGCAAAGCTACAAGGGGAAAAGTACAACGAGTCGTTCACATAGCTGGTGCCGCTAGATGGCGTTTTAACGTCGTTTAGTTGCTAGGTTACCGACGTCAAACAGTAAAAAGAACAATATTTTCGTAAGCACTGCTACTTCAGGTATAATCCCTCCAAATTTCATGCCATTCTAACAAACTTTCTTTTTGCCGAGCAACACCGCGAACTACCTTAAGGACATTATTCATATAAGAATATCATGATGGATGTGTTTAACTACAACATATAATACGCAGAAATCGAGTCGTACAAGAACATAAGTAAAATGAGTTTTCATTTATTTTACTCAGTAATTATTTCTATTAATAAAGATGCATAAAACTTTTCTTTTTTATTTGATAGTTTGTTTCATTGCCGGATTAATGAGACACGTTACTGAAGGTGAGTCCTGTCTATTTTAGTTTATTTAAAGACCGAAACAATATATTAATTTGAATCAATTGATTACATTCTGAGTAGACGGTTTAAGTATTAATAAATATAAACAAGCCTTAATATCAGGGATTCCAGATGTTCTAGGGCGCTTCATTTGTGATATTCTTGTATGCTTATTCTGTTAAAAAAATTCTTTATTTGTACTCAAATGTATACAAATATTTTACATATTTCCAAAATCTTACTTTACCAATGGAAGAGAATACCATTTGATCCTTATAATGATCATTTTTTATTTGTTCTAAGCACTGATAAATTAAAATTACATGGAATATAATATTCCAAAAAGCACCGACGATAATTGAATGTTCAAGGATGAAGCGTTATATAATTTAAACATTATATAATTTATATATGTTATTGATTGTGATGTATTCAGTCTTTTATTTTTGCGTATACATATAATATAATGTATTTATGTAACTTATTTTCTATGAATCCTTCTCTGATGTATACATTATTTGATTGATACCAAAATCGTTCAATGTATTTAAGCTGGTCGTCATGGATGTTCCTGTACATCGAGATGTAACCGGTCTCAGTGTTGGGTTGGATACTGCAGGACTGGAGAGTTGGTGTGTTGTACATGGAGTGATCGTATCTGTAGGAATATGTATCATAGCAGGAATTATAACTATGGCAGATAGACGGTTCAGTAAAAATAATAACAGTTGTCGTGTGATTTATGTGTGTCTTTCCTACACTACAGTAACAACAAAAACAACTTTGTATAATGCATGACCAGACGGGATACGTTTATTTTAGAGCAAACAAGTCGCCGGAATACAAGCATACAATGTATGGTAACAGGTCAAATACAAATTAATTATCATACTGAAAATGAATACATATAAGTAGTATCATTAATAGTACGTACATAGTACGCTTCTAACATAAATTCTGGTTTGTTTCAATACATTGAAGATAGTACACTACAAAATACTTAATGATTCTATTTAACAGAAACCAACTGAAACATTTCTGCAAATTTTCGATTCGACTCGCCCAGGAAAAACCAGAGATAAAAAACTTATTTTATAAGCAAAAACAACTCTGGAAACCTGTGTCCGTTTGTCAAATACAAATGAATAAACAAATGTGTGTCGAATCGATGAATGTCGGACCTCATTCTCAAACATGATGATTATAACAATGATATAAACTCTCCAGTGCCTTGTTAAAAACTGACTGCTTATATACACTACTAATGAAGAGGGCATATATATACGTAATATAAATAAATAAACAACAGAGACCAACGACTGCTATTCCAATTATTGATGCTAAAAAGAACTTAAGGATATTCAACTTGTAATCTTGTATATAGACTTATAATAAATGAATATGTGACATAAAAGTATCAATGATAATAATTGATCATTACATGTAACATAATAAAGTATCATCAAGGTGATTATCATTATTTCGATTCTCATATATTCAAATAAAAAAGAAAATCGAGATGTGAACTGCTCTAAAACGTCTGGTAGAATGACCAACACACACATTCTTTCATATTTAACAACTCCTATACTCACGAAAAACACGAGAATCCATCGACCAACGTATCACTGTAGTGAATACGTTACGCAAAGACAAACATTTAACGCTATTCTTAGCGAAACGCGTAAAATTAAAAGTCTTTCCTACACTACAGTAACAACAAAAACAACTTTGTATAATGCATGACCAGACGGGATACCTAGACCCAACAACAAAAGAACGGGCTGGAGTAGCGAAACAGTCAGATAATATTTTACAAGCCTAACTGCTTGGTTACGGCTAATCTAATGTCTAAAGAATCGGCAACATAGCCATCTTTGCTACTGTCACTCTTCCATCTACCGTGACGCTTCCAACATCTGTCACCGACACCTGCGTTAGCAGCAACAGTGGCACCACCCGATCTTAACGAATGCAGACCGAAATCAGCATTATCTGACATTTCATGCAATCTCGCCACTAGAGTTTCTCTAGCTCTCGTGTAACTTAACGGCTTATCTTTATAAATAAGTTTCGATATACCGCGCGATCTAAAACATGGCTTAAATAAAAATTGAGAACTAGTCGTGGATACCCCGGATAAATCAATGTAACGTTTAAGCATCATATATGGACACGCGACAGTGTTTCCTTTGACAACGACTACGTCATTTCCTAGTCGGTACTGGTCAGTTTTACATTTGCTAATGTGAATAGAAAAATAATCTTCATAAAACGTAATGTCATTACAATGCAAATTTCTTATTTCATCGTATCTAAGAAAGGCTGAAAACCCTAACAATATCATGCACAAATCTCTTATAATCAATACATCAGTGCTACTGTCATATTTAGAACACAACTCTAATAACAGCTCCTTAGTTACAGGTTGTTTCTTATTTATTGGTTTCGATAAAGTACGTTTTGCTGTATCTACTAAATTCGTCACAAATGTATTCAATGTTGGATCTGGAAAATTATTTATTGAATGAGCCCATTTGATTCCATACACTGTTGCAGAAACAACATGATGTGAATATCCTTTGTTCATCAGGTCTGTAAGATACAATGCTACACAAATCGGCGAAGCAGGCAAAGCACAACCGTGTTTAGAAGTTATAAAAGTTTCCCATTTCTTAAAATACAAAAAATATTTATTTACTGTAGTATCACTTTTGGATCTAACGAGTTTATCCGCCATATCTGACGCAAGTTTCTTTAACACAGGATCGTTGATTTCGGCACTAGATATCTCATCGTGTATCGTCTGCTTCAATGCTAAGTCTGAATAAAAGATAAATAGTCATATACTTGTATGAATAATCATTTTTCAAATCTGACAGCAACCATGCTAAATTTTAGAGGCCTGCCATCAAAAACACCGTTTCTCCCTCTACCTCTCTTAGTCAAAATTCCAGGCTGAAATATGACATAATCAGATATAAATTCAGCCTGTTCATTACCATCCGGAAATAGTACAGGCCAATACGGCGCTGAACGCCAAACCGGCATAACAATCGTGCCTATACACTTTTCTTTTCTAATTTTATGCAAAGTCTTCAGTATCAACCTCGTCGGTGGGACTAACCAATTGTTTTCATTATTCCATGAATGTAAAAAAGCATCTATGCCTGATGTACCAATGCACCAAAATCTAGAATTAATTTTTTTGCATTTGCTGTTGTAGTCACTAGCAAAACGATCAAATGAGTGCAAACCCCATTTCTCTTCAAGTATATCATATACCCAATCGGTAACCGACCAATCATCGCTATCACAACACCTACTCAAATAGTCAGCATCAGAGTTATTTTCTCTTGGTATCCAATTAGGAACTATAGATATATCATGTTTTCGGCAAAAATCGTAGATTTGAACCGATTTATCATGCAAGTATGGCTTTTTGCTACCAATCTTTAATATTGAACATACATTTTTGTTGTCAGAATTTACCTTAACCGTACAATTGTTCAAATAACTTATACTTGAAAACAGAGACCTGCGTACCGCCTCAAGTTCACGCCAAGTGGAACTCGATGTTTCTCAGATTCTGACCAGGAACCTACGACCTCACTGCCGTCTAAACCTTCAATAAAACTGCCAAATCCAGATCCACTGGCGTCAACAAAGACGTTTAACTGATTGTTTCCGTCAACAGAGACGCTGGCATTAATAATACTACCAGTTTGTTCAAGTTGACATGCATTCAGGCTTTTTAAATTGTCTTTCCAAAATAACAGTTCGTCCAGTGCCTCCGAACTTACCTTAACAGAAGCATTCCAGCTTGCCCTGGTTTGAACGGCCAAATAAAGTGACCTTGACATCAACCTAACAACTGTACCAATTACACCGCTCATAGACAATAAGTGACCTATTACACAAGCAATTTTTCGCACAGGAATTAAAATGTGACCACTACTAATTTTTGTAATCAGGTCAGCAATCAACATTTCAGCTCTGTCAATTCTCTCATTTGTAACTCTCAAAGTTCCCTGCTCCATATCCCAGTAATAACCCAACCAAACTAAACTCAAGCAAGGCAGCCAGTTGCATTTTTGTTCAGCAATCAGAAACCCAAAATTGATCAAATCTTGTCTCACAAAGTTACTAGCCTTAAAAGCACGTTCATACGAGTTTTCACCGCCCAATCCGTCATCTAAAAATAGTATGACCTTTAACCCAAAACTACGCCAATTCTCTACAAGAACCCTTAAAACCTTTGTAAAAATGTAGCCTGCTGTTGAAATACCAAAAGGTAGTACATTAAATACAAAATATTTCGTTTGACCGTGTTCAGTCCACGAAAACCCAAGATAGGTACGATGAGCTTGATATATCATAATGTGATGATAAGCACTTTTGATATCAAAGCTAAAAATAAAATCACCCTTTTCAAAAATTTGTCTAGCAACAGACTGATCCTCGAAACGACAGTTGTACTTAAACAGATCTACATTGATGTGTCTACAGTCAAGAACTAGTCTACGTTTTCCTACTGCATTAATAGCGACTGTTAACGGGTTCACCACTTCCGGTGGTGATTGTACCTCAGATATACATCGTTTAATCAATAATTTATTTAACTCGTTGGACACAAAGTCTGAGTTATCTAAAGCAGATTTATTATTTTTTATCAATACAGTTGACGGAATATTTTTAAAAGGCAATCTGTAACCTTGTTCAATAACTTGAATAATATATTCGTGCTTACAAGTGTCTTTCCAATGTGCCAATTTTTTCTTTAATCTTCCGACCGGACTATCAACGGAGCTTAAACTAACTCCACAAGTTGCAAACTCAGTGCTCATAGTTTTATTACAGTACAATAATGTTCTACTTTTAACAAAGTCAGCATCATTGCTAGTAAACAAAACAGTACTTATCTTATTATTCTTCTCAGATTCGTTGGTTTCCATGGCAACCTTGCAATCGGCTCGCCAGTGGCCGGGCTTCCCACAACGAAAACAAGTTCCAGGCTTCTTAGAAGACATCCATTTATTTGGTGGTGTTGTTGCTTGTCCTGAACCTTGTACACGTGGTATCTCCGTATAAGGAGTATAACGTTTAGACCTGTTGCGACGTTCCTGTCTCACTTTTCTGTCGGCCTGGTTTTGTGCACGTTGTATCTTCTTCTCATCCTCCTCGTCGTCAGCCAACGGGTGCGCCTCATACTCATGAACTACTCTCCACCCATGCTCAGAAGAATCAGCTAACTTTATGCATTTCTGCCTATGATTTAAAATGTCAATACCTTCTACTACTTTCTGACGTGCTTTCTCAGTAGCGTCTACCGACGAATCTCTTATAGCTTCTTGAATAAAACCGTCAGCTTGATGTAATTTGTCCAGTAATTTTCCGTTCACTTTGTGCTGTTGTTCATGCCCCTTCTTCTTGAAAACGTAGTTATCAACTGGCACCAAATTTTCCTGTAAGACAGCAATTTGTGTCTGCGAAAGCTCTCGCTGTGTAGTACTTATGCGCTGTTCAAAAACATCAAATTTGGCGTTGATAAGCTGCTCCATGCGTGATAAAATATCATTTTCTTCAGACATTTTGGCTACCAACTTCCACGTGGTCAGACTTCACTGAAAACGTCTAATTTCACGGTTTAAAAGAAAAGCAAAATCGAGATGTGAACTGCTCTAAAACGTCTGGTAGAATGACCAACACACACATTCTTTCATATTTAACAACTCCTATACTCACGAAAAACACGAGAATCCATCGACCAACGTATCACTGTAGTGAATACGTTACGCAAAGACAAACATTTAACGCTATTCTTAGCGAAACGCGTAAAATTAAAATGAATATTGGAATTGTTATTTTACAATGTCTTATATATATCTGATTAATTTCTTCGATTTATGTTCCAATACGCTACGCTCATTTACTAAAATTAAATTATGTCAACACCATGAAAAGGATTTCATTATTATTGTTCATATTATATTTAATCACACCTGTCTGACATATGGGCATTTGTATTTGTTTTCATGTTTTTCTACTACTGGTAGGACTGTCAGATATAGCTTTACACAAAGTTTAATTACTTGCTTCAGTGGTGGATAACAATTGACATTACATACTAACTCGATCTCGAATCAAGACGTCACATAGAACATGATCGGCGCGTAGGGTTCGAACTAACAAATCCTTAGTCTGTAATACTAAATGAATATTTTCTTACTTAGCAGGGCGGCTATTACATGAGAAACTTTCTAATCCGATTATCTGTCGGCTTAATTTTGATAAAATAATTTGCAAAGATTTTGGAAATGTTTATAACTTTTAAAGTTTTCCATAACAGAAAATGATTCACCATGAGATTGTCAAAAATCAATTTCGATCCTTTATTTTCCCTTGAGACTTGCACTATTTAAAGTCTATGGCAGTAATCCATTTTACAAAGATGAAAGAAAAAGAACGCCCATTTCCATGATAACTAATTTATGATAACTTATGATGAATAAGATGCTAAAGCACAGTATCAATCTGTATTGGTCACCGTACAGAATTACAGTATTTTTCGGCAGAGTTCCATTCATTTTGGGCAAGTTATGATACTTTCATTTATATGTCATATTGATTGTCAGCGTTCTTTTGTACGAAATCGTTCGCTTCCAAACGACTGGTGGTTGATGTTCGGACGCCGAACATCATTTATCAACCAAAACGAACAATTAAACATTGTTACGTAAACTTTAAACCAAACTTGTAACTAATTTAGATCGGCAAATAATCGGTATATTTTATCATAGTTGATTTAGAACTAGTATCATCTAGACATTTTTGGTCACAGACTGGATCATATACTATTTTATTTGAACATTCTCCACACTTCTACTGATTGCCATCAAACGTTTGCTGCTTAGCCGAATTCGTGACATGAATTACCGAAGGTGAGTGTCAATTGATGATTATATACTGTTGCCGTTTTTTTTATAATCGGCCCACATGGGTACGAATTACTTGCATATTAGGTATACTGTATACTATGAACCGTATCTATCGTAAACACCTCATCTTGTAGAATATATTGGCTTTCACATTTCATCCATTTGTTGTCAAATTTATAAATGATTGTCTTAGATAATATTATTGTCATGTATTTGTAAAATATTTCGGTATCTAGGCAACATTTTACATGATACTGATAGGCAAAAATCTGCCTTAGTATTTAATAATTGAGCACTATTGGTAAGTGTAATGAATTAGATAGATCAATGTCTTATTATCATCCTTGAAATAATCAATGTATTTAAATGCTGCGGCAAGTTTTCGATAAAAAGGAAAAAGTGCCATTTTTATGGAAGATTTGACATCAACAACCAGTTGTTCAATATTACGAGATTAAATTTAGGGTCAAGAATATGTTGTTGACTCGATTGTTTTTCAGTGAGTTGTAAGGATACATTACGCACCAATGTTTGTTTGCGCAATCAATATTGTACTAATATGTACACTATTGTTTATAGATTAAAAAATGAGTTTTTAGAATACCGCAAACAAGTCATCCTAAGCCTTTCCTCAAAGTACCGTATTCTACTTCCACAAATCCCCAGACCCCAAACAAAACCTAACACACATGACCTTACAAAAGACGGAACACACAACACTCTCTCTGATGGTATCGCCAGGGTCACTCAAATAGAAGGATCTGGACTCCGTAAATTAAAGCGTTGTGTAGCGATCACGTGGTCGCGCGCAAGATGGCCGTCATTGTGAAACGGTGAAGATCGCATTGAAATAGATACCCAAATATTCACAAATTACTAACCATTTTATTGGTGTAGAGCTCCACGAAAAGTTAGATCGTAAGTATCTCCTTTTAATTTGACCAATTTCTTAGGACAAAATCCATTTATTTATGTTGAAATCCGACGGTACATAAATGGACGAAAACTCGTTTTAAGCCCAGATCTAGATTGTTGTCGCAAAGCGTGTATTTTTCGTAAGTAAATATAACCCTTTTAAGTTATAGAGTGATGTAGTCGGGATTAATTTCATGTCTTTTAAAGGTTGTTGAAGTAAATCATGCAGTTACTTTTTCATATTGATTCCGATGCTAAGAAATAATGATACATGAATTTGACCCTTTTTGACGAAGTCGCCATTTTGAGTTTGACCAATTTTACTTTTTTTAGTAAGTGATTCCGTCTTTTATAATCATCTATCGCTGAAATGCTTGCAACACATTTTAGACAGATCATTACTCCGTTAATTCATGATTTTATTTTAAATTTTCGATCTCTTGTTTTGACTAAATGGAAATTGAAAATGTGTGTGTTATCTATACACGCGTGAAAAAAAGCTCTCCGCTAAGTATCGATAGCACAACTTGATGTTTATACAGAGATAAGCGCCTGAAGAGCACGAGTCCAGACCATTCAATTGAAAGACCCTGGTATCGCCTAGGAACATTCTGTAGTGACACTACAGGGGATTTAACACGTTTTGAGGGTCCTACCTCGTTCGAAGATACAGGATTCTGAAAACTTGGTCATAAAGCGGGATAGAAGACCTGGGATAGGAATAACAAATATACTGTATTAGATAAATACATTGCGTCTGACATCGAAATTATGTTCTCATTACTACAGACAAACGAATTTCTTTCACATCAACCCTCCCCTTTAGCATTAGCTTTTGGCCTTACAATGACACTGACTCTCTCTCTCTCTCTCTCTCTCACTCCTGATTGTAATTCCGTATTTACATACTGTGCATTCAGTTTCTTGAAATATATCAACAATGAACTGCACACCAACCAAGTAACCAACGTTGGCAAAAAATAATAATGTTATTATTATCATTATAATGAAATGATCAAGGCTTACCAACACACTCATCATCAAAGGAACTGCTTCAATATTTCAGTGATTTTTTCGTGAAGAAAGTCGAAATTATAGGAGTTGCAGGAGATTGCAATACAATTGATATGGAAAATTAAAAAGAAAACATTTCCAGGAATTACACAGGCGTCAGATACAGAAATTTCAAAACTAATCTCAAAATCTGCCAACAAAGCGTGCGATCCTTTTCCAACATGGCTACTGAAAGAATGCTCCACAATAACTAAAATAGTAAATGCATTTTTAAGCACTACGCATGTGCCAATACCATTTAAAAGCTCGCGCATCAGACCACTCCTAAAAAGAAACTTTAGACTCTAATACACTCAAAAGTTATATAGACCAGTGTCAAATATACTGTGTTTAAGAATTTGGAGAAAGATGTAGACTCGCGCTTAGAAGTCCATATGGAATCAATAATCTCCACGAACCCAACCAATCAGCATATAGAAATTCTCATTCTACCGAAACCGCATTATTCAAAGTTCAGAACGATATATTACAATCATAAGACCATCACGATGTTACAATTCTGGTAATGTTAGATTTGTCTGAATCATTTGACACCATAGACCACAAGACACTGCTGAGAAGGCGTGAAAGCCTCTTCGGTATTACAGGACTGCCACTTGCTTGGATGAAGTCCTTTTGGAGTGATCGATACCAGACTGTTTGTATAGATGAAGATCTGTCGAAACCGGTGCACATGACGCACAGTGTGCCACAAGGGTCGGTTTTAGGCCCGAAATACTATGTCAAGCACATATAGCCAGTTGGTGCTATTTGTCGTAAACATGGTTTGAACACACATTTGAATTGTGCGGATGAATCTCAACTGTATGTTTTTTTAAACCAACAAACAACGCAACCATCGAAAATACAATTAATCGTGAACTGTGTCAATGAAATTATTCTCTGGGTGAACAGCGAAATAATTTAAAACTAAATTCAGAGAAAAAACTGGACTCATTGTTTTCACATCAGAACGAAACTCAAAAGCAGTTTCAACTATTACAGTAAAAGTAGACAAGCTACAAATAGCACAGTCAACTAGTGAAATCAAGGTGCTTTCTTAGACTCCAAAAAGAACATGGAGCAACATGTTAATTATGTGTGCAGATCCACTTACGCTCACTTAGGCAAATAGGTCGCATTAGACAATATATTAAAAGAGACGCTGCAAAATCTCTTGTTAACGCTTTAGTTACATCACGGCTTAACTATTGCATCGCGCTTCTGTACGGAGTCCCACAATACACGATTAACTAACTACAATGTACAAATTGTTCAAAATACCGCCGGCATTATAACCAAAATATCAAGGTTCAGCCACATCACACCAGTATTAAAGGATCTTCGTTGGCTTCCTATCCAATATAGAATGAACTACAAAATGCTGACACATACATTTAAAGCTCTTTATGACCAATCACCTGTGTACTGTATACGTCTTAATATTGGCGCCCGTTTTATTTTGGCGATATTGGCGGTCAGCATCGGAACCGCCAAATCTAGACCGCGCCAATTTAAAACCACGCCAATTATTACTGTTTACTTTTATCAGTTAAAGTACGAGGGTTACATGCATTACGTTTATCTACGAAAAAAAACGCTGTATAAGTATGGTATAAAATAATTAGCTAAAACAGAACTTTTTCCAGTAAAACATATCATGTAAATTCTCCGCTTCGTTTCCGCTGTGCATGGATAAAGTCAAAATTTAACGGATATTTATTATTGAACCATTGATCAAAACATGCCATGATGAATTAATGTGTACAATACATATAAACCAATAAAACAACAATTGTTAACGCACAATGTCTTCGTAAAAGGATTATATACAAAGCATTTGACTGGAAGTGATTCACCAGCACTGTGTAAGGATATTTCTCTTCAGAATGATACATTACAATGCTTTTGTAATATTTGTGATTGTTTGTTTTGTAGCCGGAGTTATGGTTGGAATACCAGAAGATAAATACGGCCAGTTTCTAAAACAAAATTACATTTTTGATATTTCAAATTTACGTAATAAAAACTATGCTTATATAACAATTTGTCCAAAAAAATATCCTTCAAAAGGAAAGCATCCAAGTTGTGACGAAAATATCAACTTATGTTTCCATTTGCTAGGTATATGTAAATAATTAAAGAACATTGCTCAGCTATCGTATAACTCTAATAATGTTGCCTTGTTGAACAAAACCGAAATCTGTGATCCACTGAAAAAACGTACATGTAGTTCCATGTGATATACATGTAGTTAATACGGATATTGTGCAAAATAGGTATCTGTTTAAGCATATTGTTCTTGTTTGGTTGTAATAATATTTGCCATAAAGTATTATACCTGCATAATTTATTATGTTTCAGCGGGTCCTTTTGGGTGTTATTGTTTTCGCTATGTAAATGGTCTCAGTGCTTGGTAGGAGTCTGCAGAACTGGAAGACGTGTATGTTGTGACTGGACAGATCGCATATATGTCAAAGGATGTAGCATGACAATCAATATTTTAAGTTTCGAAGATTAAATGAAGCATTCATAGCTGCTATTTGTGTTAATTCTGTAATCATATTAGCTTCCTATCTTATTCTGTAATTCCTTCATTGCTTTCATGCTGTAAAAAAGTATGGCTGCATGCTGTTGCAAACAATATATTTTGAAGAAAGTTCCGAGGCAGTAAGAAGTGCTTTTCTCAATGAACTGATCTAATAAGCCAATATCATGAGTGTAGGACTGTTGATCATGACATAGGTTTGCTATGAGAGGGCACATAACTCTGACAATATGCAGGGTTGAAAATTTTCCAGAATATGCCAATATTTCTGTTTATTAGCAGGTCCAAACCTTACTGGTTTTTATTATTGTTTACTGTTTTCACTGCATTGAGGTTATCCGGCTTTTTTAAAATATTCCTTCCCGTCAACATCATGTATTGTTTGTATAATCTTTATGTAAGATGCCATTTAATTATTTGATCTCGTTGAATAGAAATCGTCAGATTTGCATTTTAAATTGTCATTTTCTTGAGAAACGTTGGGTCTTTTGTACGTCTACAGACCTCATTTTAAATCATTTTGTACTGGCACTTACACAAAATTAATACAGGTTGTGGTCATGGTGGTAAACAAGTGTACCAATCAAAGCAATATGCCAATGGACTTAAAAATATTTGAGGTGGTAGCTAAGCTTTAACAAAACCACTACGCAAATGCCGATTCTTGGGTGACTAGGATAGCTCTCCTCATTCTTCGAATAGTCGAGCTAAAAAGGCAGTTAACACAGTACGACTAATTCAACAGTTATTTGATTTGTTGGTTTTGACCTTGCAATTTACAGATGAAACATTCATTCAGCCATTTCTTTTATTATACCCAGTGTCTAAAAAGTGTCAATTCCTTATGTTTTTCCGTACGACAAAATGAAGCTAACTGGAACCAACATGGATTGTCACTCTAACCACAACTATTGACCGAAGAAAACCAAGGGTCATCTGCTGATCATTACCATACACTGTCATCTAATATAGAGGGGCAATAAAAAGCCTTTTTAAACTATGAAACTGTTCAGTTTTTATTTTTTTCTTCGTTATACATGTTTGTTTCTAGCATCAATCACATATCTTTTGTCACATTATTACATATGTTTGTACAATTCCATATAATTCAAACCCTGTTCAAAAACACATTAAAGACGTAACCCTCAAAATATCATAATCCAATTTAAACAGCAAAACATTTTTGCATTTTTGTCCTAATACAGTTTATTCAGAATTGTTTTTTACTAACTTTGACAAGTATGTCCTTCATTTTCACCCTTTTACATTAAAGCTCACTAGATATGTGAGCAAAATTTGCTAATCATGGCAGAATCACTTAAGCAAACTTGAACAGATACAACAATATTAACGCCAATTAAAACACAAAATTAAAAAAAAATGAACAAAACTAAAACACATAGTGACAAACTGACGCAAAATACGAGGGGTGATCAAGAAATACGCGGAAAAGTGATCTTATTTCTTTATTTGCCATTGTAAGTGTATAAAACTTTCAGAATATGTAGGTATATTTATTTCAAATTAATTCACCACTGATCGTTGTTACTGACCAAAGTTTGAGAGGACGAGGTCAATAATGTCAAATCACATCAACAATATTAAAAACACTTCACAATTTATATCTTAACAATTACATGCACATTGTGAAGGCAAAGTTTTGATTTCCGTTGTTCAACAGGTGCATGAAGTGAATCCTGTTGCATGGCTAGCTTTTGAGAATCAATAAATGCGCCATGCAACATTAATTATGCCACCAATGAGTGCGTGATGACGTCATGATAACTTTAAGCCGGTGAAGTCCTAGTGCACAACAGTTTCTAAGATTTTTCAACCAAATATTACTTGGATTTAATGTTTTTATAGTTTTGTATTTGGAATATGCCTATCTATTATTTGACCCAAGTTTCAGCAATATTGGTCACACAACAATGATTTCAAAGCATTTTTCCGCGTACTTGTTGATCACCCCTTGTACAACCATCACACAAACATAGCTCATTCATTCACTTCAAGGACCATACTTAGAGTGCCGAAACAATTTTGCTGGTTTACAAAACTGTGTCCACATACTAATATTATACCACTAAGCATTGTCATCTGGTTTTAAGAGAATCAGACGAAGTCTGACATCACTAATTCCCTTATAATATATTTAATATACACTGAACAATTCACAAGTCATGGGTACTTTGGCTTGTTATCTGACTTCTTCGTAATATTAGGCCCAAAAGCAATGCAACCAAGTTTCATAAAGATTTTCAAACAGGCACATAAAAGTGAAAAATACAATTGGTCTGTCTGTCCAAAACAATGAAAACAAATGTTGAAGATACTCATCTCCATATTAAGTTTTACATTATTCATAATGTGTACTTCGTACTTGTAGACAACAATATGCATACTAATATGTAAAGAAAAAAAAACAGGAAAATGAAATAAAGAATGCTTCATAGGGGCACCGAACCCACTACTCAGTAGTTTGAAGCATAAAATATGTCAAAAGCAATAACACCTTAAACAACTGCTCTGTCCCAGCCTCAGAATTTACAATGGAAAAAACAAAAAGCGTTATGCAATTTAGGTATTTAACCAGTAAATAACATTTTAATGCCTCAATATGACAATACACAATTTTGTAACAAATTTATTCAGTTTCTTGAGGCGGGCATCTTTAAATTGAACAAGATGTGTTTCAAAAACACAATGCCCCCTCCGGGTGCTCTTTAACTTGAAAATGCACAGGTCTTGTAGAGATAGGCATGATGAACCAAGATATGAAGTTTGATGATTGTAGGCGGTAGCCTTTTGATTTAATAGGCAAGGTTAAAGTTTGGTACAGACAAACAAAGGGCCATAAATCAGCTAAAAAGTTTCGTCAAAATCCCATGAAAAATGTAGGAGTAATACCCTAAAAGAAATGTAGGAATTTTTTAAAATACAATGACCCCGGGACCTTGACCTTCTGACCTGTAAATGCACAGATCCTGTAGAGGTTGTCGTGAGGAACCTACATATGATGTTTGATGGATGTAGGTGCAAGCGTTCTGATTTTATAGGCAAGGTTAAAGTTTGGTACAAACAGACAGACAAACAGAGAGACTAAAACAATATGCCCCGATCTATCGATACGGGGGCACAAAGAAAAATAGCTAAATAGCCATAATAAATCTACATAAAACAGTAAAGGCAATCTACAACAAGCTTATTACACAATAAGTAAATCCCAAAATAATGTAGCAAAGTAGCAAACATAATATCTATACCTAATTCAAATTTCTAAGAACAAAAAGGCATATGATAACTATGTGAAGGACAGCTGAAATGGCCCTGGATCGCTCACCCAAGAACAACGGACTCCTATCAAGAGCATTGGCAACCGGTTTCAATTCCATCCTTGGAGAGACAGAAGCAGAGGATAAGCAATTAGGTCAGAAGTTAATGAAAATGTTGGTTGATTAAAATAAAAAATGACAACACATAACAGCCAATTATCAATCTAGTTCATGACCCAAATAACAATGTAGCATGCCAAGCATACACTAGGGATATATTCTGACCAAAAGTCAAGAAGTACAGAAACAAGAGGGCCATGATGGCCCTATAAATGCTCACCAGGAGAACAAGTCATTTGGAGATTAACATTGTTAAAGTTTTCTATACAAGTCCAAGTAAGATCAAGTGACCCATCTGGGCCGTTTTTTATCCCATGGCCATTATATGAACAGATTTAAAAGAGGTCCATTAGACAAAGCTAGATACCAAATATCTTAGCTCTAGGCCTTGGGGTTTCGGAGATTTTTTAAAATTTTCCTATATAAAATAGAATAAACCCCAGGGCAGGGCTAATTTTGACCCCGGGGCCATAATTTGAACAAACTTGGTAGAGGACCACTAGATAATGCTACATACCAAATATTTTAGCTCTAGGCCTTGCAGTTTCGGAGATTTTTTAAATTTTCCTATATAAGTCTATATAAATCAAGTGACCCCCAGGGTGGGGCCAATTTTGACCCTAGGGCAATAATTTGAACAAACTTGGTAGAGGTCCACTAGACAATGCTACATACCAAATATCTTAGCTCTAGGCCTTGTGGTTTCGGAGAAGATTTTTTAGGGCTAATTTTGACCCTAGGGCAATAATTTGAACAAACTTTGTAGAGGTCCACTAGATAATGCTACATACCAAATATCTTAGCTCTAGGCCTTGTGGTTTCGGAGAAGATTTTTAAAAATTTTCCTATATAAAATAGAAGAAACCCCAGGGCAGGGCTAATTTTGACCCCGGGGCCATAATTTGAACAAACTTGGTAGAGGTCCACTAGACAATGCCACATACAAAATATCTAAGCTCTAGGCCTTGCGGTTTCGGAGAAGATTTTTAAAAGTTTTTTTTTATTTGTTGCCATAGCAACCGGAGTTTTTAATGAAATTTAATTTTTTTAACAACTTTGAAAGGGGACCATCCAAGGATCATTCCAGCAAAGTTTGGTTGCAATCGGCATAGCGGTGTAGGAGGAGATGTTGTTTTAAGTAAACATGGACGCCACGTAACGACGCACAATGGAGGCAGGGCGATCACAAAAGCTCACCCTGAGCACATACGTGCTCTGGTGAGCTAAAAATGGCACCTAGGGTATTCACAATATCTTCCAAGATTTGACATTTAAACCCAGTTTTGACTGCATGTGACCCAGTTTAGAGCTTAACCTAGAATTCATAGGAAAACATTTAACTATTCAAGGAGGTCCAATGAAAAATGTGTCATCTAGAATGTATACAAAACTTTTCTAAACCCCATTTTTTACAGTGAACACCAGCAGACAGGACCTGACAACATTGCATGATTCCTGCATAGCCATAATTCACATAAAGAGGGAAATTTGAACTGTTTATTAATTAACCATCTTTCATTGTACCAGAGTCAACAATCAAGCACTGCACTATTCATCATTGATGGTATTCACTCATTCAGTTTATCTATCATACGGAACACTTTTTTTTTCAGAACACTCTTCTTCCTAAATTGTATCAATCCATTTTGCTTTCTACTTTGCTGAATAGCCAACAGACAGTCCTTTGGCTTTGGGCGTTTCTTCAAGTCAAAGAATTTTCTCAACAAGGTTTTAATTTCCTCTTCCTCCTCCAATGACCACATTTTCCTGACATCTACTGCTTTTCGCCCTTTTCGCGACTTTCTTGGTTTTTCTTCCATATCGTCAACATCGTCAAATAAATTTTCAGACTGGTAAAGCAATTCATCCATGGATGAGTCATCAGTACTCACTGGTACTTCATTAGCAATCATGCTTGTTGAAACAACATCTGAAAAAGAAATCCAGCAAGTTAATTGGGTTCTTTTAAGCTCCAATACTGAAGTGCAACACCAAAACTAGAGCAAAGCTTATAATTGACAATTTGACATATTACAGGAAGTTCTAAATAAAAATGAGATTGCCATCATGCTAACAAGGATTTCATTCGATTTGATGTTTTGACCGAGTTTTTGACCAAATATGACCCACTTTCAATAGGATCTTGACATCAACTTACAATACAAAAAGATAAAAATTGATCAATAACAAGAAGCATAAGAAACAGTTTCTTTTGAGGAAGCACTCGTCTTCACATTATACAGAGGTGAAAAAATACATCTTTGTTATAAAGAGCAACAACTGTAATAATGGTCAGTTTGTGCCTGACAGAAATGGTTTGGTCAATATCCCTTGAAACAAATCATATTAAACCATGCTTCAACCTTTTGAGCTACTTCAGATACAATAATTACAGCCCATTAGTCATCTAGTTTAATTTCATGCAAGGCTCACTAGGGAGACCATTCTGTACCAATTATACTTCAAATACTGATTTAAGAACAAACCTTCAAATTGTATATTTTCAAGAGACTGATTTCTAAATTCGCCAACTCTGCCCTGGTCCTGCAACATAAGCAGCTTTGCAACCTGCGTTCGTTCTAATATGTCATGTGTTGCTCTGAAATATAAAATCATAAGTATGGACACCAAACATCATAAGTATGGACACCAAA
Organism: Lutraria lutraria; assembly: GCA_964023205.1. Lineage (NCBI taxonomy): Eukaryota > Metazoa > Mollusca > Bivalvia > Venerida > Mactridae > Lutraria > Lutraria lutraria. Next base: position 111,066 of record CAXIEG010000531.1, read on the forward strand.
CATCGCAAGTATGGACACCAAAAATCATAAGTATGGACACCACACATCATAAGTATGGACACCACACATCGTAAGTATGGACACCACACATCGTAAGTATGGACACCACACATCGTAAGTATGGACACCACACATCGTAAGTATGGACACCACACATCGCAAGTATGGACACCACACATCGTAAGTATGGACACCACACATCATAAGTATGGACACCAAACATCGTAAGTATGGACACAAAACATCGTAAGTATGGACACAAAACATCACAAGTATGGACACCACACATCATAAGTATGGACACCACACATCGTAAGTATGGACACCACACATCGCAAGTATGGACACAAAACATCGCAAGTATGGACACCACACATCGTAAGTATGGACACCACACATCGTAAGTATGGACACCACACATCGTAAGTATGGACACAAAACATCGCAAGTATGGACACCACACATCATAAGTATGGACACCACACATCATAAGTATGGACACCAAACATCGTAAGTATGGACACCAAACATCGTAAGTATGGACACCAAACATCATAAGTATGGACACCAAACATCGCAAGTATGGACACCAAACATCATAAGTTTGGACACAAAACATCTAAAGTACGGACATCACTCCTTTCCAAGTAAAAGGGCTTAGCTCATTTAAAGATATAATATAACTTCATGGGAATGTTTCTCCAGATCCTGTGATAACTTTCACAGTAAACAACTGTTTGAAGGTTCAAATCAAAAGTGTTGATAGCAGTTGATAAATGAGACATTAATAAAAACTCATTCAATACTGACACTAGGGTCAGTGCAATAGCTTTATATTATCATTGTCATGATTGAAAACTTTTACATACTACATATTGGCACAACTCAGAAATTATCATCAGAAAGACATGTCACATTGGTTTCCCATTTAACGATAAAATATTGAATTTTTAGGTCATGGTTATGAAAAAAATGTAAGATCTATTGATATATAGATGTAGTTATGAATTTAAGCACATGAACTTTTATATGCATAGACCAGCATTTAAAATGAAAGTACATCTGCAATCATATAAATTAAATACTAAGTATCAGCTTACCTATAGTGTATCTTATGCACATCCATTGTGTGTCCTAAATGGTTCAGGACCCACTGAAATTCATTGGCTTTCAAGTTAAGTACCTGCGTCATGGTAGCCATGTACTTTCTCAAGGATGTGCTTGTTATCCGCTGTGGATGCTTCAACTGAGCATCATCACAAACTTTCTTCAATGAGTCGTATGCCCACACAATGCATTCCCCTGAAATGAAGGACAAACAGATATAATTCTTGATTCAAAACAGATATTCTAAGATACAGCTGTTCAGCATAGACCATTCAAAGAGATATAAAATTAAAGTCATTTAAAATAAATGATGCAAACCAAGATCAATTAGAAGTGATTAAGAAGAATTCATAATTTGTTTCTTGCCTTAAGACCAGTTTTAATAACTAATATTTTTTTAAAAAGAAAACTGGTATCAAGTTAAAGCAGCTAGATGCATTTAAATTATAAGTAAGTATTTTCACGTCATACCTTTCGATGCAAAAATAAATCTGTTTGATTTGGCGACTCCAGCTGCAGCTCGTGCATTAAGGTTGGTCAGATAAGCCATTCCAAGCTTCAGTTCTTGTGGTATAATAAGTGGAACTTTCCTACCACACTGTTAAGAGACAACAGGTATAAAAAACTTTATGAAAGAATACTACATAAGAACAAAACAAGGTCTCAAAATAAGCATATTAGTGTTTCAAGAATAAATGCTTAATAATAAAATGATAGCTTTACAGGGGTGCAGTCTGGAGCAACATGACAGGTGATCAGGACAAAATTTACCCAGATCTAATGTTCACAAACATTTTCACTAAGTTTCAAGTTTTCCACTGAACTGTTCAATATTGTTAACTTGGAAAGACATTATACAAAGTACATACCAGCCTACGTGCATCCTTTTACACCAATTCTATGGAACACAGATGTACAAGCATGCAGACGACCCACAACTGTAGGTCCATTTTGGTTGATAAGTATCCTATGGGTTGCAAATCCTAATTGCTTAAGGCTTATTTAAGCTCACAACCTTTTACATTTGTGGATTTAAGTTGGCAATCTCTATACATTTATTAAGTATAAAATAAGGTGCAACAAACTTATAACAAAGATGCAATACCAGGTGAAATAAAAATGGTCAAACGTTTTAGTTCCAAGGGCGGATGATAAAACTAACAAGTATTAAAGTCCAGTACTTGCCTTTCCTCTTATTGACATGACTTCTTGACTGCTTAACAGATTCTTTTCAAAGTCAGACAACTCTCCTACCAGGTGAACGCCAGATTGTCCACTCTGCCTTCTTGCATAATTGTCAAGGCTGAAAAGCAAAACAATTCAATAGATTGAGTACTAACAATAAATCAGGGTAAAACAAACAGGTTTACTCTGAATAAGTAGGAAAGACTTTCAAATGTATTCATCCTTTCTGGAAAATATCAAGTCAGTATTTGGATTCTGAAGTTTTGCTACCATCAACACGTGCATTTAAGGGAACTAAAAATGTAACTTCCCTCACAATAGGCGTCTAAAATATGAGTGTGTGCTACACATATTTAAAAAATATCGAAATGAGTAATTCAATAGTGCATTATTATTTCTTAATTTAATAGTGCATGCATCATGATGCACTATTAAATTACAGTACTCATTTCGTCATTGTTTTATATTCTGAACTACTTTGGACAGTTATGGAGTAGCATAGTTGTGATATACTTACGTGATAGCTTGCAATTCTCCACTTCTGCGTCGATTGTACATGACTAACTTCGCCTGTATCACCTCTGCTATTTTCTTGAAGTTAACATGATCAGTTTCTTTGTAGCTTAGTTCTTCAATTTTCTCATTTACATAGTTGTTAAGAGTAACGATGTCATCTGGATCTGGCAACTGCTTATCTGAGTCAAAGCTTCTCTGATCCAACAAGACCCTTGACGCCTTAGTTACTCTGGTTACCCAATATATTTGCATCAGTTTAAGCACAGATGTTGCATGTTGTTCACCGGTCTTGTCACCATTGATGATACATAGTCCAATTTTTCCATTGCATAGTCTTTTAAGATCAAAACCCAATTTAAGGGCATTGCTGGGTGCTGCCAAATTATTCTCATCATCCTGTCTGGGAGAACAAGTAAACAATGCTGCCAATACTAGACTCTCAAAATATTGAGGTTCTATATAGTCCCACATTGACTCAGTAGATGTTTCAGTCAATGGACTTATCTTCCGAAGATTTGACAGAAAACGAGCAGCTAACCTCATAATTTGAGAGGTGTATACACCTCTTTTAAGCACATTTCCCATATTTTTCTCCATCCACATGTTTCCGAGTTGCACAATTAAGGTGTCATTTTTTGCAATACTACTGATTTGATCATTTTTCATTTTCGGGAAGGTCTCATCCCTTAACTGCTTATTAGCAACAGGTGGAATTCTACCCGACATAGAGTCTGATTGGGTTGTTAATGATCCAATGCCGTCCAATGTTGAACCTTCTGGAACAGAAGAATCCCTGCCACAACAACTCTTCTGGTGTTTCTTTATAAGAGATTTCAGAATCCACAAAAAGCAATGTGGACATGGTCCAAACTGTTCAAGACTGAAGTTCTTGGTTGGGCGTCTTTCCAATATTATTAAACCTCTGCCTTTCTCTATGGTATTCATGTTAAACCTGTGGTTAAACTTAGCTCTCAGTCGGGTAAGAAGTTTCTTCTTTTTGTTTGGATCCTTTTCTTCATTTATTGCTTTTATAGCTGGTTCTCTAGCATGCACTTCTGCATTTCTGCTGATGTGTTGAGCAAAATTTGAACATTTCACTTTACACACATCACAGTATTGATGACTGTTGTACACACGATCATGTTTCTTCAATCGACCAGTTTTAGAGAGTTCATTTTTCATCACCTGATGTATATATATATTGGGATTGTTTTTATCACGTAAAAGTGTTTCCTCATCATCACTGTCATTGGAACAGCTATCTTCCGAGACATCCATCATATGTCCAGACCTTTGTGTAAGCATTGGAAACTCATCACTCAATTCTCCTTCCGAGCAACTATTTTCAACATACGTTTCATTTATCATATTGGTTGAAACACTGCTGCTTGTGTAAGAATCTGCATCGTCATCCGAATCGGCTTCAAAGTTTTTATCTAAGCTGTCATCATTATCAATGTCACTATAACTTCCACCAAAGCTGATTGCTTCTTTGTCGCTCAAGTCATCCCCAGAGCAGACAGTTTCTTTGTTGTTCAAGTGATCAACATCAGAGCAGACAGTTTCTTTGTTGTTCAAGTGATCAACATCAGAGCAGACAGTTTCTTTGTTGTTCAAGTGATCAACATCAGAGCAGACAGTTTCTTTGTTGTTCAAGTGATCAACATCAGAGCAGACAGTTTCTTTGTTGTTCAAGTGATCAACATCAGAGCAGACAGTTTCTTTGTTGTTCAAGTCATCAACATCAGAGCAGACAGTTTCTTTGTTGTCCAAGTGATCAACAACAGAGCAGACAGTTTCTTTGTTGTTCAAGTCATCAACATCAGAGCAGACAGTTTCTTTGTTGTTCAAGTGATCAACATCAGAGCAGACAGTTTCTTTGTTGTTCAAGTGATCAACATCAGAGCAGACAGTTTCTTTGTTGTTCAAGTGATCAACATCAGAGCAGACAGTTTCTTTGTTGTTCAAGTCATCAACATCAGAGCAGACAGTTTCTTTGTTGTTCAAGTGATCAACATCAGAGCAGACAGTTTCTTTGTTGTTCAAGTGATCAACATCAGAGCAGACAGTTTCTTTGTTGTTCAAGTGATCAACATCAGAGCAGACAGTTTCTTTGTTGTTCAAGTCATCAACATCAGAGCAGACAGTTTCTTTGTTGTTCAAGTGATCAACATCAGAGCAGACAGTTTCTTTGTTGTTCAAGTGATCAACATCAGAGCAGACAGTTTCTTTGTTGTTCAAGTGATCAACATCAGAGCAGACAGTTTCTTTGTTGTTCAAGTGATCAACATCAGAGCAGACAGTTTCTTTGTTGTTCAAGTGATCAACATCAGAGCAGACAGTTTCTTTGTTGTTCAAGTGATCAACATCAGAGCAGACAGTTTCTTTGTTGTTCAAGTGATCAACATCAGAGCAGACAGTTTCTTTGTTGTTCAAGTCATCAACATCAGAGCAGACAGTTTCTTTGTTGTTCAAGTGATCAACATCAGAGCAGACAGTTTCTTTGTTGTTCAAGTGATCAACATCAGAGCAGACAGTTTCTTTGTTGTTCAAGTGATCAACATCAGAGCAGACAGTTTCTTTGTTGTTCAAGTCATCAACATCAGAGCAGACAGTTTCTTTGTTGTTCAAGTGATCAACATCAGAGCAGACAGTTTCTTTGTTGTTCAAGTGATCAACATCAGAGCAGACAGTTTCTTTGTTGTTCAAGTGATCAACATCAGAGCAGACAGTTTCTTTGTTGTTCAAGTCATCAACATCAGAGCAGACAGTTTCTTTGTTGTTCAAGTCATCAACATCAGAGCAGACAGTTTCTTTGTTGTTCAAGTGATCAACATCAGAGCAGACAGTTTCTTTGTTGTTCAAGTGATCAACATCAGAGCAGACAGTTTCTTTGTTGTTCAAGTCATCAACATCAGAGCAGACAGTTTCTTTGTTGTTCAAGTGATCAACATCAGAGCAGACAGTTTCTTTGTTGTTCAAGTGATCAACATCAGAGCAGACAGTTTCTTTGTTGTTCAAGTCATCAACATCAGAGCAGACAGTTTCTTTGTTGTTCAAGTGATCAACATCAGAGCAGACAGTTTCTTTGTTGTTCAAGTGATCAACATCAGAGCAGACAGTTTCTTTGTTGTTCAAGTGATCAACATCAGAGCAGACAGTTTCTTTGTTGTTCAAGTCATCAACATCAGAGCAGACAGTTTCTTTGTTGTTCAAGTGATCAACATCAGAGCAGACAGTTTCTTTGTTGTTCAAGTCATCAACATCAGAGCAGACAGTTTCTTTGTTGTCCAAGTGATCAACATCAGAGCAGACAGTTTCTTTGTTGTTCAAGTGATCAACATCAGAGCAGACAGTTTCTTTGTTGTTCAAGTGATCAACATCAGAGCAGACAGTTTCTTTGTTGTTCAAGTGATCAACATCAGAGCAGACAGTTTCTTTGTTGTTCAAGTGATCAACATCAGAGCAGACAGTTTCTTTGTTGTTCAAGTCATCAACATCAGAGCAGACAGTTTCTTTGTTGTTCAAGTGATCAACATCAGAGCAGACAGTTTCTTTGTTGTTCAAGTCATCAACATCAGAGCAGACAGTTTCTTTGTTGTTCAAGTGATCAACATCAGAGCAGACAGTTTCTTTGTTGTTCAAGTCATCAACATCAGAGCAGACAGTTTCTTTGTTGTTCAAGTGATCAACATCAGAGCAGACAGTTTCTTTGTTGTTCAAGTGATCAACATCAGAGCAGACAGTTTCTTTGTTGTTCAAGTCATCAACATCAGAGCAGACAGTTTCTTTGTTGTTCAAGTGATCAACATCAGAGCAGACAGTTTCTTTGTTGTTCAAGTGATCAACATCAGAGCAGACAGTTTCTTTGTTGTTCAAGTGATCAACATCAGAGCAGACAGTTTCTTTGTTGTTCAAGTCATCAACATCAGAGCAGACAGTTTCTTTGTTGTTCAAGTGATCAACATCAGAGCAGACAGTTTCTTTGTTGTTCAAGTGATCAACATCAGAGCAGACAGTTTCTTTGTTGTTCAAGTCATCAACATCAGAGCAGACAGTTTCTTTGTTGTTCAAGTGATCAACATCAGAGCAGACAGTTTCTTTGTTGTTCAAGTGATCAACATCAGAGCAGACAGTTTCTTTGTTGTTCAAGTGATCAACATCAGAGCAGACAGTTTCTTTGTTGTTCAAGTCATCAACATCAGAGCAGACAGTTACTTTGTTGTTCAAGTGATCAACATCAGAGCAGACAGTTTCTTTGTTGTTCAAGTGATCAACATCAGAGCAGACAGTTTCTTTGTTGTTCAAGTGATCAACATCAGAGCAGACAGTTTCTTTATTGTTAATCTCATTTGTGACCCACTCAATATCTCCCAAGAACTGTTTAAGATAATTTCGAAGGTTTTTCTTCTGTAAGTATTCTGAAAGTATACACGAGGTTCTATGTTACAAAAAGATCCTACAAAATTAAAGGGTATCAACAACTTTTAAACATAATTTTATGAGAATTTTAATACATTAAAATTTCATCTTGTAAACAACTCTATGAATGTCTCCTTCGTATCAAATGTGCTGCGAGCATAATTGAATTTTCATTAAATGAAGGTATCAATGAATCCATTTTCTGGTCAAATCTAAGTTTCAACTAGAGCTGTCAAATAGTGACAAATTATACCCAAACAATTTGAACAATATAGCTTTCTGTGACAGAGCTGAGCTTATGACAGGGTCAAACTTGTTTGGCTTTTTGTTTTTTGTTCACAAATATGCAACATGTTCTAACATCATTGTTTCCCAGGATTTAACACCATTAGCAGGATTATTTCAGCTATAAATTGCAGCCACTTTACCTAACATTGTTTTCCTGGAATGTTTTCGAACCAGTACAAAATTACCCTTCCACAAAGAGCTGGCAATTTTCCACATGTGAAGGGAACTTCTTGACATTTTGGTTAAGGATGTCAAAATTGACCGAATCAGGTATCCAGATATCCGGATCAGACATCCCTAATTTAGCAAAAGGACGCCGTCATTCTTTGGTCCAGTTTGAGAGATCAGACCGTTCGCAGTGTTCGGATCGATCTTTACACTGTTATCTAATATTTACCGTTCCATCATTACCAGTTTTGCAACCATCTTTTCATCGCTTGTTTGATTTATTTTGAATTATAGTTATTGTAAAGTACATGAACGTCGTCATTTCTCTTTGCCTGTCAGTTTGAGGATGACGCATATCTTGTGCACAAACACGGGTTATTTACTAAATCGTAATGTGGAATTGTCTCTCAAACTGGACCAAAGAATGACGGCGTCCTTTTGCTAAATTTTCTTTGATACCAACTTCTAAAACAATCACTGCCTTTGATTAAACTGAAATGCTACTTAAATGGGAAGAACTGGCAGTACAGAATCTGTGTTCGGAACGACGTTTGAAGTCTTTAACTCAAACAGCATACTATGCAACATAATTTGTTTGTAACAATTGAAATCGCTAATTTTTTGTAAACCACATCACTTAACTCTCGTCTACCACGTGTTGGGACAAATTACTACCAACATTGATTAGATAGGATTAACAAATGATCGCTCCAGGCGATTCATCTTCTTGACATATTTTAATATTGGGGTATTGAGAATGGCGCGAACATACAGCAAGGTTTGTGACATTATGCATGTACAGATTTAGCGACGGACCGAATTTTATGAAACTTTTATAGACCGATTTTTAAAGTCGTTTTCTGCAGCTCAAATCGGTCTGGGACGTTGAAATTCGGTCCGGACTGACACATTGTTTGTAAATTTTGCGCCCTGATAATTCATTAATGAGGCATTGAGCGGTATCATTAATAATAATAAGAACTGCATGTGCACTATTATCAACATTTGATCATCAAATGACGTGTGAAAAATTAATCGTCGTTAACAGGTTGTCTCTTGCCATGAAATAAACCAAAATTATCTACTAGTATTCAGCTTTTGACATTTAAATAAAATCGCAATATACATCGTACTCTAAGTAAAATGTTGATATGCGATGTCTGTAGTGTCACCGGTGTATATTGTAGGCCTAGTATATACTGTGTTGAAGTGTCATCACCGTGACGATCCAAAAATCAGATCCGAACTTCCGAACGGGATCCGAATGTTCGGATATCCAGACTCCGGTTGACATCCCTAATTTTGGTCAGTTTGAACGAAAGGGTAGGAATACAGATTGCCCAGGGTTCTCAATAAGTTTGTGGCCAACAGGCCCAAAATCTAGACTAACAGGCCTGCTAAGGGGGGTACGGGCATTTTCATGCAATATTTTATAAACTTTTGAGATTCCTAACCGGCCCAAACACATTTCTAAGCGGCTAAATTGGCCTGCAGCCTGCTGTTATTGAGAACCCTGATTGCCTGGTTACAAATCCAGTCAATCAACCACTGGAACATGACAGCAGCTTTGCTTGACTTTTATCTTCAAATTCAAATGTGCCATCTATAGGTCACATAAAAAATTCAAAACCTAAAGCTCAGTTTAAGCTCATACAGGTATGGAACACTTCCTTTAAAGTGAGCAACATTTTTTTTTGAGCCACGAAGGCTTGTGAGAATAGGATGAAAACTGTTTGACTAAAGGGTGCATACAAGATTTGTGACACGCTCACCTTCAACAAAGAGGCTAGAAGTATATAACAAACTGAACAATTCAAAAGCAATAACTATAACCAATAGAGATGCAACAATTCACCCTAACAATCATAAAACTGGTTAGTTTTATAGATTCAACAGGATTCCAACAATGGTCATGCCTCGATTTTGTCAGTATTTTAAACTATTTACAGCGAAAATTATTTAACCATCCAACTTAATTAAAACAAAAATCAAATCAACAGATGTGATAGTGGAATCATATCATGCCTCAAGTGAATGGTTGCAGCTCTGTAAACATATATATTTTTATTCAAACTAGAACTGCCACAGAGGTGGCTAACATCCCCGTCGCCGCATTGACACTAAGTATGTGATAGTACACTATACGGCTAAGTTCAAGGGGACATCACAATGACTACCCCCTATTTCATGACTTCATTTAAGAACACTGACATTTAAATAACTGCATACAACCTCATCTTAAAATGTGCTTTTAATACAGAAATGCAATAATGACTGTTACACCTTTGTCAATTTGGTCTTTAATGTTGAAATCTGGTCTTTAATATGGCATCATAAAACCAAGACATGTAATGTGATGATTCAGTCGATAATTTCCAAAATGTAGATGGTGTTACATCCAAGATAAACCACTGACTTCAAGGCTATCCACAAGAAATACTTGACAAAGAAGCAAACATTAAGCAATGAAGTGTGTATACAGTTACTAGAAAAATAACAGCTCAATAAACAGTAAACTGGAACTGTTTCATTACCAATGCCTTCTGCCTTTAAGGCATAGACATGCTCTTCGAACATTTTTACTTCAGATTTCCCAACACAGAAGCTGAAATTCATTACATTAATTTACTTATTTAAGGTGCAAACAGAAACTTTATTGAAAACGTCCGACCAGACCCTATTGGATGGAATGTAAAATCAAAGGCCTGAAATGAGATGAATTTTGTGATGCAGGGATATCTATGTTTATTTAATCAAATATTAAAGTTAAAGGATCATATTGCCAATATACATACTGTATACTGATAGTGGATCAGATAAACTTGGTACACTGTCTTCATACCGGTTATTGGGAAATGCTACTGTTTTGACACACGTCTACTTCATCACTGCTTATTTATACTATATATTAATCCCATCAAATTATAGTAAATATTAAAAATTGTTCATAATTTAATAACCTTTTTTATGGTGTCATTTCTGCAACTGTGGGATAAATATTAAAAGAAATGAAGGGGAACAAAAATTGCAAAACAAGAGGGCCAAGATGGCCCTATATCGCTCACTGGACAATCACTGTTCACTCATTAAAACATTGTTTTGAACCGGGGACCTAGTTTTTGACCCCAGATGACCTATGTTCGAATTTGTCTCATATATCATTAAGACAAACAGTCTGACTAGGTTTGGTGAAGATACGATCAAAATTTGACATCTACAGTGTTAATAAGGTTTTCCTAAGATTTGACATTGTGACCTGATTTTTTACCCTAGGTGACCCATATTTGAACTTGTCCTTAATATCATTAAGACAAACAATCTGACAAGGTTTGGCCAAGATCCAATCAAAACCATGACATTTAGAGCTTTTACAAGATTTTTACCTAAGATTTGACCTTGTGACCCAGTTTTGGAACCCGGCTGAACCATGTTCATCCTTGACCCACATATCATTGAGGCAAACATTTTGACAAGGTTTGGTGAAGATCCAATTAAAACTGTGAAATCTACAGTGTTAACATGGTTTTTCATAAGATTTTGACCTAGCGACCTAGTTTTTGACCCAAGATGACCCTTGTTCGAACTCGTCCAAGTTATTATGAAGACAAACATTCTGACAAGGTTTCATGATCATCCAATCAAAACAGTGACTTCTAGAGTGTTCACAAGGTTTTCCAGCAATTTGCCCTAGTTACCTAATTTTACTACAGAAATTACCCATTTTCAAACTTGACCTACATATTATTAAAATAAACATTCTGACAAAGTTTCATGAAGATCCAGTCAAAACAGTGATTTCTAAAGTGTTCACAAGGTTTTCCCTTATTTGGCCCTGGTGACCTAGTTTTTGACCCCAAATGGCCCAATATCGAACTCGTCCGAGATTTTGTTGATATTAACGTTCTGACCCAGTTTTGCTAAAATTGAGCCAAAAATGTGGCCCCTAGTGTTGTCACAACATAAAGTTTGACGACGCACGACGCACACCGCACGACGCCGGACGGAGAGTGATCCTAATAGCTCACTTTGTGACATGTGAGCTAAAAATCTGTAAGCTTATTTTTGCCTTTTCTGATTTTTTTCTATTGACACCTGGTCATTTTATCACTTCATTGTAATGCTAAATAATGGTTTTATGATTCGAAAAAGACCGAAAAAATGTAGTACGAAGCGCTCCCTAAGATTACTGTACAGAGCAGTGCAGTGTTGAAATTCATAGTCTGCATGATCTCTATATGAGAAGAATTTACAAGTAAATTCATCTCAGAAAAATGTGATTGGATGTTTGTGTCCATATTTTTGGGCAACACCTCACAACTTCAAAACAGTTCCCCAGAACGTCACTACTAAGAAAAGGAGTTTCCCCTTAAGTTCTCTACTGAGAGAATAAGTTTCCAAATGACACATGGCAACTCATAAGTTTAAAGAAATTTGGCCAATATTTTGGGTTGCACCTCATGACATGAGGATAGTTCCCCAGAAGTTCTCTACTGAGAAAACAAGTTTCCAAACACATTGCAACTTATAAGTTTAAAGAAATTTGGCCAATATTTTGGGTTGCACCTCATGACATGAGGATAGTTCCCCAGAAGTTCTCTACTGAGAAAACAAGTTTCCAAACACATTGCAACTTATAAGTTTAAAGAAATTTGGCCAATATTTTGGGTTGCACCTCATGACATGAGGATAGTTCCCCAGAAGTTCTCTACTGAGAAAACAAGTTTCCAAATGACACATGGCAACTCATAAGTTTAAAGAAATTTGGCCAATATTTTGGGTTGCACCTCATGACATGAGGATAGTTCCCCAGAAGTTCTCTACTGAGAAAACAAGTTTCCAAACACATTGCAACTTATAAGTTTAAAGAAATTTGGCCAATATTTTGGGTTGCACCTCATGACATGAGGATAGTTCCCCAGAAGTTCTCTACTGAGAAAACAAGTTTCCAAATGACACATGGCAACTCATAAGTTTAAAGAAATTTGGCCAATATTTTGGGTTGCACCTCATGACATGAGGATAGTTCCCCAGAAGTTCTCTACTGAGAAAACAAGTTTCCAAACACATTGCAACTTATAAGTTTAAAGAAATTTGGCCAATATTTTGGGTTGCACCTCATGACATGAGGATAGTTCCCCAGAAGTTCTCTACTGAGAAAACAAGTTTCCAAATGACACATGGCAACTCATAAGTTTAAAGAAATTTGGCCAATATTTTGGGTTGCACCTCATGACATGAGGATAGTTCCCCAGAAGTTCTCTACTGAGAAAACAAGTTTCCAAACACATTGCAACTTATAAGTTTAAAGAAATTTGGCCAAAATTTTGGGTTGCACCTCATGACATGAGGATAGTTCCCCAGAAGTTCTCTACTGAGAAAACAAGTTTCCAAATGACACATTGCAACTCATAAGTTTAAAGAAATTTGGCCAATATTTTGGGTTGCACCTCATGACATGAGGATAGTTCCCCAGAAGTTCTCTACTGAGAAAACAAGTTTCCAAATGACACATTGCAACTCATAAGTTTAAAGAAATTTGGCCAATATTTTGGGTTGCACCTCATGACATGAGGATAGTTCCCCAGAAGTTCTCTACTGAGAAAACAAGTTTCCAAATGACACATTGCAACTCATAAGTTTAAAGAAATTTGGCCAATATTTTGGGTTGCACCTCATGACATGAGGATAGTTCCCCAGAAGTTCTCTACTGAGAAAACAAGTTTCCAAATGACACATTGCAACTCATAAGTTTAAAGAAATTTGGCCAATATTTTGGGTTGCACCTCATGACATGAGGATAGTTCCCCAGAGGTTCTCTACTGAGAAAACAAGTTTCCAAACGACACATTGCAACTTATAAGTTTAAAGAAATTTGGCCAATATTTTGGGTTGCACCTCATGACATGAGGATAGTTCCCCTTAAAGACATATCCTAGAGTAACTTTTCGAGAATTTTCTCTTTTTTTCAGAGATGTACTTTAACATATTATAAACATAAAACAGGGTTTAAAAGTATGGGTCACCATGCCCTTCTTGAACTACACGCGTTTTTTAATACCACTCCTCGGAACATATTTCTATCTTGAATTGATGCAAAGATGTCAAACATTAAACAACATAAAACCTTAAATATTATCACAAACTCAGTAATTCTTTTTCATATCCTTGTCACAAAGATGTCTTAACTATTACAGAATAAACTAGAAGCCCAAGGGCAACATGTCGAGCTCCTGTTTAGCTAGCTTGTGATCTTGACCTTTGAACTGCAAGTATGGGTGATATTCTTGACACATCATTTCATTGAAGTAAACTTTTATACCAATTTATTTAAAAATCCTTGAATGCAAACAGAAGTTACAGCCCAGACAAGGAAAATATATTTGACCGAATGTGTAATCTTGACCTTTGACCTATAAAAATCTGGATGTTGCCCAAGACACATGGTCGCATTGTATTATGGCAAGTCATTTTTAAATAATTCAATGCATAAGGGAGACACAGCCCTGACAAGGTGATAATGACTATTTTTTATGTTTGACCTCTAAGTGTGACCTTGACCTTTGAGCTAGGGACCTTGATCTTACGCACTGCACACCACCTCATGGTGTTTTACAATTATGCCAAGTTATCTTAAAAAGTTTCTGTGCATAAGGGAGATACAGCCCGGACAAGATCTATAATGCTCATTTTTTATGTTTGACCTCTAAGTGTGACCTTGACCTTTGAGCTAGAGACCTTAATTTTGCGCACTGCACACTGTCTCATGGTGTTTAACAATAATGCCAAGTTATCTTAAAAAGTTCCATGAATAAGGGAGATACAGCCCGGACAAGGTCTATAATGCTCATTTTTGATGTTTGACCATAAAAAAATTCTGGAGTGGAAAAAGTTTTATTTTTCCAGAACATATAGTTTAGCATATGTAGTTTAAAATAAAAGAAATGCATACCAAGCCATGCTACTTTTTAAGATATACAAAAATTTAGTAAATTATTACCTCCCTTTAATATGAAAACTGAATTTTACTGAATGCAATAATAAAATGGTTAAATACTAAGTATCATTACTGTTAAAATATCTCTGCTCATTAAGTTTAAAGAAATTTGGCCAATATTTTGAGTTGCACCTCATGACATGAGGAACTATCCCCTTAAGTTCTCTACTGAGAAAATGGGTTTCCAAATGATACATTGCAACTCATAAGTTTAAACAAATTTTGGCCAATATTTTGGGTTGCACCTCATGTCATGTTCCCATAATTAAATATTAAAACATTATTTGCACTAACACAAACAAAATATTTATTTTAAATACCATTTTGTGTAACTGCCTATATTTCAAATTAGTGTTCTGTAAATCCTTGAAGGCAATAAAAAAACAAGAATAATTCCTACAAATTTAACTTTCTAACATTGATTACAATACAAAGACATTTGTCTTACTCTTTACTGTAAATCCCTGTTCCAACTTGTAAATAATACATTCCATCTTGAAGAAATACATGATATGTCACAAGAAGAAGTATTAAAACAACCAAAATCAAAATGACAAATATTATAACCAAAGTGTGAAACATGTGCTCCTCCATCTTTTTAGGTATGCAAGACCTGTTTTCATTGGATAAAATAAAACAAAATGTGATTGGATGTTTCTGTTCATAGTTCTGGGGTGCATATAGACAGTTTCCCCAGAAGTTCTCTACTAAGAAAAGACCTTCTTAACTGACACATTGCAACTCATAAGTTTAAACCAATCTATGAGTACACCAAAAAATCTTCTTGTATATTAGGGCTGTAACAATACACTCAGTAACGAATACACATCACGATACAGGGTCACGAATACGAATATGTATCACAAATATAAAACATGTTGGACGTACCATTTTATTAACAGTTCATTATAGACATAGTAGCAAGACCGTATGAACTGAATATTAATACATAAGATGATTCAACATAGAACATTTATTGAAAAATACATTGTCTATCTGACAATGGACTAATACATTTGGTGCACCTAATATTCGATTGTTTTGTTACAGCCCTATCGAAAATATTGAAACTATAGTTTATGAAGCCATTATAAATGATGAACCAGTCCTATCCTTACCGTTCATTGTCAGATTTTATGAAGATGATGTATCCCTTCTTCACTACCTTCACTATTTTAGCAGGCCAGAGTATGTTCATGCCTGACAATTTGGCCCAAACAAATGTACCAAGGGATTTTTCCTGAAAAATATATAAACAAGATGTCATTCAGAAACTTTGACAGTCTGCACTAAAAAAAACAGATTTTATTATTTCAATAAATATATACAGCACTTTGCAATAAAACTTTATTGACGTACTGACTGACGGCAATCCTGTGTTTTAGCATTGACTGCAAGTCTTACGCTCCGCGCAGAGCTTTGATTCCTCTATGATATACGCTACATTCACACGCTGCTCTTCTAGCCAATAAACTTGATATTGACCTTCATGACCCACTCGAATGAGCCAATGATTAAAATTCTTTACTCGAAATCCCGAGGCTCTTTGAAGGATTTCTTTACTGACGAGCATATAATCCTAGATAAAAACGTTTTACTTATATGCTGAGTAATAAACGAGTTTTGCAAAAATAATATATTAAATGGAATATATTTTAACTGAACATTTTTGAGAAAGGCATGTCCCATCATTTACAAACCATTTTTCGACAACCTCTTCAAGAACCCCCACATGCTTGGAATACGAACTTTTTTTAACCTATTCATAGGGTTAATAAGTATAACTTGACATCTGGCCAGACACAGGTGTTCAGAGAGAGACATTGCTATTTGTAGAATTATACAGTTGTTCGATAGGTTGAAGTGACTAATACTGTCTTATGTGTGATTAAATTTTTTCTATCCAAAAATACATTCTCGTGGCTTTATTATTATGTCAATTTAATTTTAAACATTCATATAAAGCTTTCTAGTAACAAAGCTGCTGTCAATGCACTAATCGTTGTAAGCGACTCTCTGATTGGCTGAGGAGTTAATCAATATGCCCGTCCTTAATTTTATCCATTACTATGAGCTACTAAGTGCTTTTTGGTAGCGATTTTCTATGTCAATGCAACAACAAGCTACAATTGAGCAGTGATCGCCAATAGCACACCGTTTCTCAGCACTTTCTTATGCAGCGGACTGCTCCAGTAGCGCTTTGCTACGCAATGGTCTGCTACCCGAGAGCCCTTGCCGGCAGCATATAAAATTTTCACTTCGGCCACTACGTAGCGCTTTTTTGAAGCAAGCTGTTTCATAGCATAGCGCTATCGAGCGCTCGGTAGTGCCTTGCTTAGGCAACAGGCCCAAGTTGTACCTGAGTGTAAAGGCCTGCGTTGGGAGACTTTCAAGTCTATGCAGTAAAGGTTTCACTTAAATATTTTGCTAATACATCATGGTCATCAAAGGTTGTAAATGTTTGACAAATCAGTAGTTGTACACAGTACATATACTGCATCAACATGAACATACCTGCATGTTGCTTCTCAATTTCTTGTTGTCCTGGGGTTTTTGCCCACCTTTAAATTTTCTTTTCCCCATGAGGTATACCTGAAGTAAACAATCATGAAAGTGACCTAGGAAAAGCGAAAACTGTTCAGTGTCCGACAAATCCAATGCCCGGAGCCCGCGGGCTACCAGAAATTTCGGCCGGACTACCAACAAATATTTACGTAAGCCCGCCGGGCTACTGGTAAATCCTAAGATCAGTAGCCCGGAACGTAACAATTGTCTGCAGTGCAATATGCCGCTTAATTTAATCATCGTGTTTATTGTAAACTACACGCGCGACCAATCTATGACACGCTTATGCGCATCATTTAATTATCGTCATTAAGAGGTGCCAAGTGCCTATTGTCCCTCCTACAATCACGCCTTACGAACGTAAGTTATGTTAGATCAGTCTCCGCCCAGTATGCAAATTAGCGGATACTCTCGGATATTTCCATTGATCACGTAATATTAATTGACGGCAATTAACGGATACTTTCGGCTGTTTCCATTAATTATGTTGAATTCGTTCACGGTTTGCGATTTATGACTAGTCAATAACAACATAACGGCGGCGTGTGCAAAGTTTACAAACATAAACACGTTTTTAATTGTTTGATGAGACCTTTGTTACGATTTTCTGTGATAAACAGAGTAGAGGGATGACACGGTAATTATAGGTAAGTACCCAAAAGGCACTATTATCCGATAGCTAATTTTGTCACTTCTGAGTAAGTGTTAATTGAAGTAATTAAAATTCATTGAGTTATTCCATAGGTGAAAGGAAATTCATTTTCTTGTCACTTTCAGTCTAAAATTCGACAAGTGCATGTTCAGATAATTATATTTATGCTGGATTATACGCTAATTAAGCTGACTTTAATTTATTAATGTTCTAAGTTTTGAAGACTTACGGAAAATTTAAGTGTGTTTAATTCTATGCTGGATTATACGCTAATTAAGCTGACATTAATTTATTAATGTTGTAAGTTTTGAAGACTTACGGTAAATTAAAGTGTGTGTTTAAACTAAAACTGTAAACCAGCTTCAGTAATGGATCGTTTCATTGTACGGTCAGCTGGAAATATACTTCACAGTCGGTCAGTCTCAGTTCAAAAAAACGTACAAATGACAATTCCTTGGTAGACACACCAAAAAGACAGAAGTTTAGTGACAAGTTATATGATAAAAATGTACGTGTCAGGAAGTTTCAATCTGCTTGGAAAATCACCTACCCATTGGTTGAACATATACCAGATTCAGGTGAGGAAAAGCCAGGTGTTATGATCTGTTCAACTTGTAAGGCTTATCCACAGATAGCAGATAAAACATCAACATTATTCTCTGGATGTTCTAACATGAGAGTTGATCCATTGAAAAAGCACGAGACATCATGTGCACACATCAAAGCTTCAGACAGGAAAAAGAAAGACATGATGACAGTAGAAGAAAAATCTGAAATTGTTCAAAGTAGTCCCCTTGTGAAAGCTGCACACAAAAGTGCAAAGATTAATATGAATGTCTTCACAGTAATGTTCAACACAGTGTATGCCTTAGCAAAGAGAGGCAAACCACTCAGTGATTATGAAATGCATATGGAATTGCATGTGAAAAACAAACATGACATTGGTGAAAGCTATATGGATATAGGCAGTAATTATCTAACTGAAAACAGTGCCAAGGTCTTCCTCATGAGTATATCGCAACAGCAACTGATGGAAACAGCTGTTAGTCTAGAAAACACAAGATTCTTTACCGTTCTAGCTGACGGCTCAACAGATTATTCCATGACTGAACAATACACTGTGTTAGTTCGCTTTGTGAAGGACGGTAGTCCAGTTACTAAACTCGCGTCCATGGAGGCAATTGAAAATGCAAATGCTAGTGGTGTGTTAAAGGGTATTGAATCGGGATTATCTAAGGTTGGTGTTAATGTATCATGTGATGAGAATGAAAAGGGTCCAAAACTTGTGTGTGCTAATTTTGATGGGGCAGCTGTCATGATGGGATGCAAATCTGGGGTTAGCACCATGATGCAAGAGAAGAGTAAGTGTATAGTCCCTGTACATTGTGTTGCGCATAAATTGGAACTAGGTGTGTTAGATGCTGTTAAGTGTGTTGGCTACCTTGCCAAGTTTGAAGAGACTGTGAAGGGGATATATCGTTTTTATGCCAAGAGCCCAAAACGAAGGAGGGACCTTGAAAGCATCGCTAAAATGCTAGAATCAGACCTGCTGAAATATGGGGATGTCAAAACCGTAAGATGGGTTGCCAGCAAAGGGAAAGCTCTAAAAGCTATTGAAAATAACCTGATATCCACCATGGGTCACCTGGAGCATGCTGCCTCTGTGAATAAATTAGAAGAAGGTGGCAAAGCAAAGAAACTTCTTAGTGAAATTAAGTCAGTTAGATTCATCAAATACCTCTATCTGATGATGGACTACTTAGATGCAATCACCAGCACATCAGTAAAATTCCAGGAAAACAACTTACTGATAATGGACATTCCAGCAACTGTGAAAGATCTGACTGATGAACTTGATTTAATGAATGATGAGCCTGGTGACAATACACAGAAGTTCTACAACAATTTTGACAGTGATTCATGCGAGTTCAATTATAGTAACCATACAGTCAAACTTTCTGGACCCAAACCATCAACATACATAGAGGACTCTGACAAGACCAAACTTCTCAATAGTTCCGTGAAATACATTGAAGAACGTTTCAGCAACTTTGAACAAAAGCCATTGAAGTGTTTCACAGTGTTCCACTTAAAGAACTGGCCAACTGATGCCAAGGAACTTCTGAAATATGGTCGGGATGATATCCGAGATCTGTGCGAGCATTTTGCTGATATTTTGACAATTGATGAAAAGAGGGAAATGTTACGTGAATGGACAGTCCTGAAGAACAGGTTAAAAATGAAAAAAGCTGGTGTTAATTGTCACACACTTTACTGTGATCTTCTTCAATCAAAGCCTGCTGACATAAGAAACATCCTTGTCTTGATAAACTTAATGATCACGATGTCACCATCTACTGCTGAATGTGAACGTCAATTTTCTGGTACTTAGAATTTTACAATTCTGTTAAACAATGTGTTAAAAGCATATTAAATAAAACTGAAAAATGTGTTTAATAGCAAACAATAATTGTTTGTGATTTTGAAGGATAACTGTTAAAAATTTTATTGAATGAACCAATGAACTCTTTTCATAAATTTTAAGTACCACTGCTGCACTGAGTTTTCAGTTTTGACTAAGGTTTATAATAGTGTGATTTTTTTGTATTTTCAGCCATGAAGATCATCAAGTCTGCTCGGCGTTCACACATGAATCAAGACACACTAGATGCTCTGATGAGGGTACATTCTGATGGTCCTTCCATAGTATCATTCAATCCCCAGTCTGCTATCCACCACTGGTTGTCTAGTGGCCCTGGTACCAGACATTTGCGTGGTCACAAAGTACCGCAGAAAACTCAAGGTAATTATCATAAAATAATATTAAGCATAACTACTGACCAAACTGCTTCAGACAGCTATGAAAGTTATTTATTTTTTATGAACCATGTCATGTTTGATGTGCTTGAGTATCTATGACTGTAAATACGAAATAAAATATTGGTTTTTCATAACTCTGTGCCTATTTTTTTTTTTACTTATGATTGTTCTATCTATTTCAGTTGCTGTAGACATTTCGGATGATGAGAGTGATCCTGCATCAAGAGATCAGTAGTTAGTTACCAGTGTAACAGTGTTAGACTAGACGACTGTGTGTGTGTATATAAATTGTGCTTAAGTATATGATTGACTTGTTTTCTTGAAAGTGTGCTTAATAGACTAGTGTAAATGGTTAAAAGAACTGTAGCAGCTTGACTTCAAAGTTTGTATATATGTGATGGTGATACTATTTTGCTATGAAAACTCTGGGGTGATTTTATAGAAATGTGTTTATGTATATATTTATGATTGACTTGTTTTCTTGAAAGTGTGCTTAATAGACTAGTGTAAATGGTTAAAAGAACTGTAGCAGCTTGACTTCAAAGTTTGTATATACGTGATGGTGATATTATTTTGTTATATGAAAACTCTAGGATGATTTCATAGAAATGTGCTTAGATTAATGACATATCATGATATGTGTTAGCTTGACTTGTTTTTCTTTGTAATATAAGTTATAATGGAACTGTTTGTTGCTTATTTATGTCTTTACTTTATT
>CAXIEG010000593.1:0-81000 GCA_964023205.1 Lutraria lutraria
ATGAATGATGATGATGATGATACTGGTGTTGTTGTTGATGATGATTGTGATGTTGTTACTGCCGCTGATGATGATGGTGTTTGTGATGATGAGTATGGGAATTAAAGGGCTAGGGTTAGAGCAAAGCATTTGAAATTGGTTTGTACAAATGTATGATGTTTACAGTTGTGTTTTTAGAAGAAGATTTTACATTTAAACGTTTATACATCGCCGGAATTTGGCGAACTTACCAGGAAACAAGAACTATCTTTCAAAAAAAGATAACCAGCTTATATATAATTACATACATATTCATATTGGCTGAAAACTGAAACAAAGCAGACGCCAGAGAGAGAGAGAGAGAGAGTGAGATAAAATGTTTACATGAACTTTTTGTGACATTCTTGAGCATACTAATAAATTAACATATAAAAAAACACTTGAGTTTATTGCTAAAAGTATACAAACTATTTTTCGGTAAATTACATTATAATTATATATATATGATATATACATGTATACTTATTTATCCTGTAGTAAGTAGAATATATTTGTTGTCAAATTGATATAAAGTCGACGTCGACAGAAAGTCGAACCGAAACCTGTTCGACCTTATGTTTGAGGTAATATTTACAGAAAACTACTGATAGCAATTAATTAAAATTACAACAGGATAAAGCTCAGTGCATAATTAATCGATGTATCTTTTAATTTGTCAATTTAGGTAAGTATTTTTTCTTCAGTCGAACTCCAAAGTTCAGGGTGCTTATATCTGCGGTTTATTTTTATCAACATAAGGTCGAACCGACACTTTGATTTCGATTTTCTTTCTTATAAGCCGACAGATTTTGTTAAAATGTGGCCTGGTTGTAGAAAATTTAATTATGAATAAGTGTACTAACATATACATCGAGGTATATTTAACTCATTTTCCGCATTTGATCAGCAAACTTTTCTTCAAACATATTATACTCCTATAAAGCGACGAATTTAATGCTCCATCCTTATCACGGTTATTTTCCCGTGATCATTATATAATACATTGCCAGTTAGTTTCGACACGGTAATGCTTGAGACCATTATAACCGTTCCGTCCATTTTCATCTAGTAGTGAAAATAAGGCATTTAAAACTGCTAGGCAGGTTTCCACGTGTCGGTCATCCGGCTGTGTTATCCTTTTGTGACTGTTTTTTTTTTACAGTTTTTGTAATGTTATGACTTATTATGTTTTATAATTGACTTGCCAACTTGGTATTTTTTCTTATTTAATGCAATTCTATACAAAATATACATAGACATGCACCAATGATATCATTTTTTAGGGAAAGAGAGTTGGTCTGGCAAGATTTTTATATTAGCCAATATCTCGCATGTTGTTTACATAAAATGCCAGTTCTTTTTAGCTTTTTTAGTTATTTTGTTTGTTTGTTTTGTCGTCATATGATAGAGACATTAAATTGTTTCCAAAAATGTCGGAGACGTGACGCGCAACATGCATCACTATTTGATGAAGTCCTGAGGTAACGGCAAAATTGGTTTCAGATTACCAGGTATTCCGATTTAAATAGACAGGCCGGAACATTGCTTTTCCCCATATGTAACCTACCCATACGAAAAGGCTGTGTTTAAAATCATCCAGTTTTGAAGATTAAACCTTTCCTTGAAAATTACAGGAATTTACTATTGTAGACAATACAATACAATACACATACACATACGCAGCCAAGCATCGCGGCAGTACAGTCAAAATACGTAGACACCCGTTTATATAGACGCAAAATTCGTCAAATAAGATTAACTCATCTGAAATCATAGTGTGTGTTTTTCTATTTCATATACATATGAAAATGTTTAAAACACTGATTGCATTATGTTAACAAGGAACAAGTAAATTTTTAGACCATACCAGGTCCTGCAATACTAAGTATTAGCAATATTTATCAATTTGGTACTTTTTGTAATAGGCAAAAATCTTGATTGGGTATGGTTATTTTTTTTTCTGCAACATCTTGATTGTAATATATATACTATTGATTGTCTAAATGAGTTTAAACTTAGGTTTATACATATCCTTCAATTTAGTGTGTCATCTGTTAGAAAGGTGGGTCAATTTTCATGTTGGTGTCTTCATTGTTTTTAAGGTGCTCATGATTTTATGTTGAGGGGTAAGGGAATACAAATGGTCGTAACCCTTTCAACTGACGGTAAAATGTTTTTTTAAAGTCACCTGTAAATGCTTTAATGGATAGAGAGAGAATGACAAAAATACAATCATCAACGCTTCATATTAGGGACCTAATACCATGTACCTTAACTGTCGAACTGGAAAAAAATAATTCAGTCAACACAGATGAAATGAAGACTTTCTGAAGAGAATAGTGTAACGGATGAATGCATACCTATATCGACTACTTTAGAATAAAAATTGAAAACTACGTCAGAAAAAGAATCATGTGGCTCATAATGGTTATTATGGTTATTATGCTTATAAATCCGTTCGAAATGCAGTTGTTATAGGTTCAAAACTATGGTATAGATAGAAATCGAGCAGTGAGTCGTGACGGAAGGTCATGGACTGTTCCATTGTTTAAAATAGCGATAAGTAATACAATGACCAAGTACATTACTAAACACGACCTTACATTTGTAGGCCACTGTTGGCCTCTTACATTTGTAGACCACTGTAAAAGGCCTAGCTACGTGGTCCTGAAATCAGTGCACCGCATTAGTAACATTATTAAACTGAATTGTGTTTTTCGTGTCCTTAATATTGCCACTATTTTTTTCAAATAATGCATTGCTCGTGATTTCGGTGCATTTATGTTTTGAAAGGTATATATATCATATGCAATCAAAATCAAATTCTGTTCAAATAATGTTCCTAAGTATGTAAAGGATGTCATGTTATATAACTTAATATAATGAAGCAAATTATTAGATTCTGACAGTGGCTCAAGTACAGATACTGCTAATGAACGCAGTAATTGAAATTTCATGAAATTACCTGAAATGAAATTAAATGAAATACATATGAAATACATATGAAATTCATTCCAAATATTGAAATAAAATTTTGCAATAATAAAATGCCAAATATCAAATACAAATGGAAAGAAAAAACGTTCACATGTGTTTCGAACCCATAGCATCTTGACTACCAGGCTTCAAAAGTAAAATGGTTGGCGCCTTTACCGATCGCGCTACGCACTTAATCTCAGCTATGAAGGTCAAATAACTGATATTTATATATTACGGAAACCTACGAAACGTTCCGAAAAGCCACTTACCCTACAAAATGGACTTAGCTGATCTTTGATCATTCACAGGTCGTTGTCGGACTATAGCACAGAAGTGAAATGTGCCAGTGTTTTTACAGAGCCGTGGACTTGAGATAATTAAGTCCCTTCTTCAGCGATTATTTTGTCACATCTATGTTTGTTTTACTAGTTTTCATGACCAATCAGTGAATTATCATTGTGTTCATCAATAATAGCTCGGCTACAGCACATGTATCTTTTTAAATTGTGATTGCATGTTGATGGGGTTTTCTTTTAAATCATGGGCCGCAGAATATGGAGGGCAAAACAGCTTATTATCAATGTTGCTTATTCAAATAGCTATTTGAGTATTTTGAGTTACATTGACAAGTGCATATTACAGCCATGGTCGGCATTGGTTGCTATCATAAATCTCAAAATTCAAATGTTGACTAGGGTAGTAACGGTGGCATAAGGGTGATGCGATGGACTCCGAATCCGGACGTTGCTGGTTCGAATCCAGTAAGTGGCGGAATTTGACCGGAACCATCACAATCCCTTCTTTGGACGTGAGTACGGATCAGAATCCAGGAAGCTGTAAGAACTTGCTCTACAATCGATGTAAAACAAATAAGTTCAAATTAAACTAAAAGTTGGCAAAATCTATTTTGATACCTTTTTAAGATATCGTTTTTGACAACGTTATAAAGAGTTTGATCGCGCAATGTTTTTGAAAACAAAATGACGGTTTACGTGGCAGATAAACCTATAACCTCCTATACGGCTAAACTATGTGTATCATATATCAATAAATGATTATAATTTCATTATTTTAAATAAATTTGTACAGGAAATTACATTTACTGTTGTATTTTCCATAATTATAAATGTACTTAATAAAAGCAAGACATTCATACCTTGTAAGGTATACTGTTGTACAATACTGCTTAAAGCAACCACATGAACTAACTGAAAACCGAAGGGTATGTCACAAGAAAATTGTTCTGAAATTTATGTCAGCTGCAGATTGAAAGAGATAATGAATTCGGTATGATAAATTGTCATCTGATACTTTGTAAAAATGGTAGATTTCGTACATGGCTATGACAAATTCATTACGACATTTAAGATAATATCATAACCAACAGTATAGATATTGTTGAGCAACTATTACGTTTTAATTTACAAATTATATAATTTTCTACTAAAATCGACTTTGAATCTAATTTTACCAGAAAACGATAATGTAAATACCCAAACATAATAAAGAAAGTAAAATAATACAATCATTTATGATCTACACGAATGCATGGTTCTTGAAAATCGCAAATAAAATTTGCAAAGAAAATAATTGAAACAGTATATAGTCATTTATAACGTAAATGACAATACAATGAGGCAAATATCGACTTTATGTCTATTATTGTTTTTATTTAAATACTATTTTGAACACTTGATATTCTTAGGATAATAATTTTATGGATGGTTTCATACATGACTTGTCGTGTTCATGATTTTGACAAATAAGGCGAAATTAGCTGTAAAATAGAAAGACTTTATTTCGTAATATTGTATCATATTGTTGAGTACAACTATGCTTATTATTGTTCGATTAAACTATCAGGAATATAGCTAATCATAATCACAAATCTACTTTATGACTGTTACAGTTCGATCTGAATTATTAATGATCAAGGACACTGATTAGTTTTCATGCTGTATAACACCATTAAAACATTAAATAGTCGTACATCGATATTCGGATTTTAAAAAGTGACAATATCAATAAAATCATCAATATTTTTTCAATTACAGCATACACATCTTTTCTGACCCACTGCGCGAGCATTTTCTCTTATATAATATCAATATCAGATATTAAGTAGACGTCGCTAGAAAGTCGAACCGAAAACTGTTCGACCTTATGTTTGAGGTAATATTTACAGAAAACTACTAATAGCAGATAACTAAATTTACATCATGATGAAGCTCGATGCATGTTTTACCTTTTTTATTTAGGTAAGTTTGATTCTTCAATCGAAATCCAAAGATAAGGGTATGTATATCTGTGGTTTATTTTTATCAACATAAAGTCGAACCATGAGATGTAAAGGGACACAATCCAATAGTCGGTACCAGCTCAATTACCATGATCATCGAATGGATACAACTAATAGGCATTGTTCAAAATTGTAACATATGGGAACTGCATTATACGTTTTCTGTGATTTCTAGTAACAACCTTATGTACAACTCTAACAATCGTCATAAATTTGATAATAATTGTAATGAAAATTGCTGCTAGAAAAAAGGTTATCATGCTATAACTATAGTGATTAAAACAAAACAAAAGATTATCCAATATATTTATTTCATTCATTGATGTATCGTGTAAATACAGAGAAAAAATAGTATTTCATAAAACTATCAATGGAAATTGCTGCTTGCAAAAAGGTTATGCTATAATTATAGTGATAAAAACAATACAAACAGTTTAAAATATATTTATTTCCTTCATTAATCTGTCGTGTAAGCTCAGAAAAATCGTATTTCATAACTATTTACTATCAAAAAACTATATAAAAACGATCAAGTATCAGCGTACACATGTCAATATAGGCATAAATTTCATGTTCATGACTTAATTATAAGTGCAAGTACAATTTTAATTGTAAATCCTAGTGTTTTTTCTACTTGTCACTTCCAAACTTAAAATCCTTTTTTAAAAATGAGCCTGAGGGATTTGTATCTTTATCTGGAATAAAGTTTGATGTTTCACCTGTTGTTTTCATAAATAACAAGATAATCGATAGAGCCATTTTTTTATCAAAGCTTCACTACGTAGCGTTACCTAATAAAACGCCCATTCACATTCAAGAACGTTGGACGGATTGACTCTCGGTTTGTCCCGGATGAGTGACCTGGAGAAACCATGTCATACCCTTTGGGCACCGAAGTCATCCATGGCAGACCTGGATGGAGCTTGTTGATCCGACCCAATCAGGCGAAGAGTCCCGTATTTGATAAATATAATACATAATATAGCCAGGTGTTACTTGGAAAATATTCGAAATGTGAAATTTCGGGGCAGATCCGAGGCAGGTCCTGTGTTGTACCCATATATACAATGCATATAACTAAAACAATTCATTTAACCATTCAACTACACATCTCATTAATAACAGAAAAGTTATATACACATGCAAATCAACGAACTATGTTTTTATAAAAATGGAAAAAAATAGTCATAATTGTTTTCCATTTTAGTTCCCTAGAGTGGTAAAACTTTGCAAATTTACAAATTATCTGTATATGCATATGTAGACAAAATTAAGCACGCTAATATGATCACGCTGAGTGCTTATTGTTATCTAAAAATAATGGCAATGTGGTCAGGGTTACATACAGAAAATGTATCATTTAATTCCATCTAATCGTTGTAGATCATTGTGTACAGTAAGTAAAATAGAATGATAAAGTACGCGATATGTATCAAAACATGATATGTGATTGAAAAGCTGTAATCAGCCTTAGTACAAAAATAGATAGTTATGTAAAAATGCTTTAGTTTGTGTTCGTTGCGGGCGGACGATCCACGATACAGGTTTCTCTCCCGTTTGCTGAATTTAGTCCAAGGGCGCTTTTGTTGAAAATATCCGGTTTCAAGTTAGGTTATATGTATGGTTACACGTTGAACAATAAGCTAAAACTGGTTCTGATTTAAACTGAGTGATGAACAAGCATTTTACCTCCATGGCGACAGAAAAGAGCTTTACAATATGTTCTTGATATATTAACAGGAACACGCTCTTAAAAATAACAAAAACTAAAGTTATTATTTGTTTTGTTATTCCTTGATAAGAAGAATATTGTCTTTCAGTGGTAATCATGGTCACGTACACAACTCTAAGTCATGTTAATCAAGTGTTGACACTCGATCATAGCAGGGACACTGTAAACTATGTTAAAATTGTCCATTGATAATTATAAGGTAGAAATCTGACCATTGCTTATCAGATCATATAAGAACTTGTGTATTGAGTTTCAGTAATCGTCAGCATGGTTGGCCATTTTCCCGAGCTCAACTGCTTGTAATATCGGACGGATCAAACGGACCAAACCACCTCCGGGTGTAGTTATGAAGGTTTGACAATCCGGATCGTGATTTTGTACCCTTTGTTCGTTTTAAACCAGTTTTACTGAACAAATGGACAGTTTGACAAACCAGTTGGAAACCAACCTGGTTTGTTGCAAGCAAACGCGCCCTTAGAGATTAAGGATTAGAGCCTCCGGATTTCGGCATATGTAACATAAATGAGGTTTCTATATGAAATAATTATACTGGTTGCCTGAGGAAGTACATAACGAAACGCGTAGCAACTTTATTTGAGTTATATTTTCTTTTTTACCATAATAATTATATATTGTATAGAAATAACGACGTTTCTTTGATTAAGTGCGTGTCCGGCACTTTAGTCCGTTTACGTAACGACTAGATCCTCTTGATTGTAACATATGTACCATGACAGAGATTTCTATTCCCTATATTATAATTCCAGTACCGGGTCGTGGGCAACTCCATGCAGTGAAATACTTCAATCAACATTTTACAAACGTCTTTGTATCTATTGGATTTGTGTCGCGCGTTTCATTTTTGATTCATAAATTAATTATTGTGATTTTAATATAGTGCTTAGTTACGTTTAGTTATTTAATAAACAATCACATGGACAAAATAGTACTATGGAAAATTGATATATGTATATGAGAATTGTCTTTGGTCAATGTTTTAAATTCGTTACTGTTGAAAGCTGATAAAAAATATCATATCTTAGGACATAGTCGCCCGGTTCGTCTTAAATATGTTACACGACTTTCATCTAAGATAATATCATGAGCAACAAAATAGATACTGTTAGGCAGTATTTTACTTTTCAATTTACAAATTACAATGTATATAATTGTCAGCGAAATCGACCTTAAATCTGATTTTACTAAAACATGATGATGTAAAAGTATTAGGAAAGTTATATATACAAACAATTATAATCAACATGTACGCATGATTCTAGAAAATCGCATTAATTAGATTACAAAGAAAAGATTAGTACAACTGTATGCATGTATGTGTCTCATAATGTTCTGAGATGATATCACGTTAAACTGCTGATTTCACAAATCGATCTTATACCGATTATTTCTGAATTAATCAATTTACATTTATAAACATGACTAGCTTACTTACTATACCATTATACATCATATAATCATTTACTTGCATAAAAATGAGAACATTATATCTCTGTAGAGTATCCGGATGGATACAATATTATAAGAACTTCTCAGTATTATACTCCTTTTATTTCATTTTGGCTTTTGCATAATTATATAAAAAAACGGATAGTCTTAATCAACTACATAAATCAGTACATAAATATTCTTATGAAATGTTTTCTATGACGTCACATAATAAATACGCCAGAGTTGACGTTACAAAATAATGCGCCACAAGTACTCACAACGTCAATAGGTTGTGTAAATTAAGAGTGTTATATATATGGGATACATCAGACAGATTTGTCACCCAATCATGTGGAAATGAGGCGTAAACACACTCTGTCAACTTACTGATTGACAACCTTTGTCTAATCATCTATTTTAACAGAGTTCATACATACAACTTGGAGAAGGAAAATGTTCATCATCCATATTTTGTTTTCGGTGGAAAATGTTTATGATCCATATATAACGTTTTCGGTACAAGATCATTTAGGTATTGAGCTAGATCAAGCAACACTCTCAATAATATAAAATTAATATTATAGTGGGTTGTCTCTTCACATTAGAGACAATATTCGTACCATATAACTAATTTGTAGATGCCGTGAGGGTATTCAGGTGTGTTGGATGATTTCGAGTTGTGCGAGAATATTAGGTGTCACTGAATACCCTATACTATTGTGTACGATGATGCCTAAATGCTTTTTTATGGATTATTTTAGTAAACAGTAATTTCTCTGTACTTACACGATATATCAATAAAGGAATATATTGTATAATATTTTGTTTCGTTTTAATCACTATGATTATAGCATAATCATTTTTCTAGCAGCAATTGTCATTATCAATTATCATCAAGTATTATGAAGATTGTTAGAGTTGTACATAAGGTTGTTACTAGAAATCACAAACAACGAATATTGCGGTTCCCATATGGTTAAAGTTTGGACAATGTCTATAAGTAGTCTTCCTTCGATCATACTGATTAACTAGGTACCAACTATTGGATTGTATCCCTTTAGCTCATTTGATGGTTCTACTATATGTTGATAAAAAAACCACATATATACATATCCTAACCTTTGGAGTTCGATTGGAGAAAAAATACTTACCTAAACTAAAAAAATAATATAACCGACATCGATTAAACATGCATTGAGCTTCATCATGATGTAATTTTAATTATCTGATGTCTATAGTTTTCTGTAAAAATTACCTCAAAGGTAAGATCGAACAGGTTTCGGTTCGACTTTCTAGTGACGTCTACTTAATAGCTGATATTTATCTGTGTATGTATATCAATAGCATGATATATGACAGAAAAATTCCCCTGCAGAGAGCAAAAGATGTGAATGCATTTATTGAAAAAATATTGATATAATCCAAATGAAATTGTCACATTTTAAAATCCAGAAATCGGTTAACGAGTATTCAATGTTTTCATGGTGTTATACAGCATGAGAACTTATTTTCTTTTTTTCTAATGATACAAGTTCTCAAAAATGCATGCAATGTACAATATGATTTATTTGTCGCAATGGGTCGTTCATTGTGCCTAAAGCCTTAAAATGAGTAAAAAATCGATAAATTAATCTGTGTACGTCGTGTATGACTTTTAAATAGAAAGATACTCGAATTTTGATCCATCCAGAACTAGCATTTACACCTGCTGTGCAAACTAAAAAAAATAAACATAATCTAAATAGAACAAAATATGCAAACACAGCTTATGATCTAAAATATAATAAATACACAAGCAGTTAACTAAACAATAACTGTATAGATAACCATGGCGTTATATAAGATTTTTATGTTTTTTATGACAGTTGATATAATCATTAATTAAAGAAACGAACAATATATTTTTTAAAAATACTGAAATAATAATGTACATCCAGAAGAATTGTGAAAACTATTTCGATGATAATTGAATGAAGACAGCTGTCTTACTATTTCTTATTCAGCTTCCTGAATTTCAAATAATATATCACGTGTATTTCTCTGATAGTTAACATTTTGTCAATGTACATACGGACAGATAAATATTTTTTTTGTTTATTAAAGAAAATAAACGTATGAAGTGCTCAGAATAACAAATATGATTTAATCAAACTGTAACATGAAGTAGGTTTGTGAATTGATAAGTTATAATCCTGATAGTTTAATCAAACAATAACAAACATAAAGTTAATTTGTGAATTAGTCCAATTTACATGAACTAACATAATCATAATGATCTATGAGATAACGCTTACATATGAAATCTTTTATCAAACGTCTAATTTGGAATTAAACGTACTTTCTTTTCTATATGATGTCAGAGATAAAGTCGAATATATATTTGTACTCTTAACAATAATGATAAAATATTACAAAATAAAGTCTTAATATTTTACAGCTAATATTGTCTTATTTGTCAATATCAAGGTCAATACATGAGTTAAACCATCCATGACTTATTATCCTAGGCATGTCAAGTGTGTATTTTTCATGAACTGATGTTCATCAAAATAATTCATTAATACTTCATGAATTTAAATGTACCGAATTGTTCATCAACTGAACTCCATTGAACATCAACAGTTCGTGATCAATTCATGAAAGTTTCATGAAAATGCATCAAGTTTTGTCAAGATGATTCATCGATAGTTCATGAATCTATGTTTCACGGGCTGTTCATCAACTGGAGTTCATGAACTATGAGTAACTGTTCATCATAAGTAGCATCTGTTCATGAACTTCGTTGGGAAAAGTTCATGAACCAAGTGTTCAATTTGTATGTCATGAATATATTTATAGAATATTAAGGAATAAGCTCATGAACATTTTGTGAACTGTTCATTAAATTCTTGACTGATACAGGCCTTTATATTTCTATGGATGGTTTTATCTAACACATTTAAACTTCGTTCCTTATAGCAATCTCAGTGCTTTGGGTGTATTAAGTACTTCATTGTTAAACAATTTACACATTCATAAAACGGGTATCACACAATTTACTAATATGTACCAGTTGATGTGTTTTTTTCTTTCATAAATTTCAAGCAGGGAAAGTAGTTCAACATGGCACATAATGCATGTTCATATATTTAATTAACTTAGCAACATTTCCAGAAGTACTGAGAGAAAAATATAAGAAACAGAAACCAACATATGAAGTTTGATTATTATAGGTGTTTGATTTTATAGATCAAGTTTGGTACAAACAAACATACAGACAAACGAAAGTGACTAAAAACAATACGCCCCCGATCTATCGATACATGTGTATAAGAAACCATTTAAAATTGTACAAATAAGACAAAACTGCAAATCAACTATGCCTTTTTATACGAAATGGATAAATATAGTTTTTATTCACAGACGTTTTTGAAACAGAACAACTTCCACTCCTTTTCGTGTCATAGTTAACGCAACTGGCCCAATAACACAAATGTCTGCTAAATTAGATGAATCATCACAGGACACTGCATTTAAAAGCGTCTTATGGAACTCTGTAGCTGCATGAACATTTTAAGCAAAATCTTCACAATTATGTCGTGAATACATCACAAATTCATGTGCAACATAAATATACCCAGTTCAATATTCATTATACGATGACTAGTCGTCGTTATACAGCACGAATACTGGTATGTCATTGCATGATGCCAACAATTCACTTTACGAGTTTTATAGTCATTTTTATAACATTTAGTTGCGGTTTCAGTATGCATTGACCATTTCTCCTTATTTGATAACCGCATGTTTTAAGCTGTGTTCACTTGGCGTTATATGGTTTCAGTTTGCTGTCTTAAACATGGGCAAAACATTTATGTGCTGTGAATATGCAATAAATTATTGTGCAATATACGTCCTGTTCTTATGCAATACGTGTTTGTGATTGTATGTTATTGTGCCATTACATGATTCTTGTCTGTCTATATATATGCTGGTTGCTGTTATACGATGCTTATTCAGGTTTTATGCATAGGGGACAGACACACAAACAAATTTCGAAAAAAAGTGTTTAAACATATGTATAGAAACAAAGGTTTTTACTCCAAACTCAGCCTTCAGCTGACACACGCAACAAATTTGCCCATAATTTGTACAAATGTCATTGTATCAATAATTTTAGTGCCTATCGTATTGCCATACAATGTCAAACATAAAAAACATAATTTCCATCAATTCATATGAACGGTAATTATTTTATATACGTTTTCTTTTAGCAAAAAGCGTCTAAAATCCGATTCATTCACACGATCTCGAACAAACGCGCTACACCACCCGAAAGCAATGTTTACGAGTAAATAATTCGTGCATGAAGGGTGCGATTCGTTAGACTAACTTATTATTTATCTCTCGCCACCAGTTTTCTTTATCTGAATCGATGAACATGGAAGAAAATCAGCTCTATATCACTTTGCCGGCAATATTTCGTCGCAGTCAACCAAATCCCCAACCTAATGACACGTACATCATGAGGATTCTGATTGATCCTTAAACGTTGAACGGTCAGTGAGAACGTTCGTTGTGAAAAAGTTTCTTGGGTAGCAAAAT
Organism: Lutraria lutraria; assembly: GCA_964023205.1. Classification (NCBI taxonomy): domain Eukaryota; kingdom Metazoa; phylum Mollusca; class Bivalvia; order Venerida; family Mactridae; genus Lutraria; species Lutraria lutraria. The sequence continues at coordinate 13,062 of CAXIEG010000593.1, forward strand.
GGTTGACTGCCGACGAAATACTGCCGGCAAGTTGATGTAGAGCTTATTTTTTTCCATTCGCGTAGATTCAGAAAAAAAACTTGGTCCCTTATAATACAAGTCCAGAATTTCTTAGGGTTATCATTTGTGCCAGATGTCCAGATCTTCCAGAATTTTACCATAATTGTTGAAGGCTTTCTTATATACTGAGCGGGTTTGTTGTTTGATCTTCTTATATCTGTTAATGTCGGATAATTTTCCAGACTTTTTGGCTTTATCATAGCTCTTTTTCTTCCTACGTGTTAGTCGTTTAATGTTGGTGTTGATCCATGGTTGGTTATATCTTGTAGAGGGGGTCTTCCATGGTACCATACAATTTTGAATGCCCAGGAGTGTCGACTTTATATCTTCCCATGATATAACTTTAGTTCCATACTTGTTCATGAATGTCTGCTAGAATTGTATAGAACTCGACTTCCTGCCTGCTATATCTGCCCTTTTCCACAAATAGATTCTCCTCTTTACTTTTTGCCGATCTGACGTTGGAGTCTATATGCACTATGTCATGGTCGACAAGGCATGGTATGGTGGTGCATCTATTTATCAATGATGGTCTGTTAGTTAGGAAAATGTCAAGAATTTTACCTTGTCTAGTTAGAAGATTGGCAGCTTGGTTCAGGTTACAGTATTCAATAGTACGTAGGTTGAGCTATTGTCTTGTAAATACTGGCATCCATCTATGCCATGAGTATTCCAGTTGATGTCTGGGAGATTCAAATCACAACCCGCCCGTATCACACCTTTCTTTTATTTGCTGTGGATTTTGTGGCTAGCAATACTGAGGTCCTATATATATATCTGTTGTTGCTGGTCGGTGGTCTGTACAGACTGCCAAGAACTCTTACGGATGATTGGTAACTGAATATTACGATAAACAGGGCTGTAACAAGACATTACTTTATCTAACGTTATAATATAAAAACAATTACATGGTAACTAGAAAATTTGCTTAACTTTCATACCTACAGGTTTTTAAAAAAGTAAAAAACAAATACTATTGCTACAAACGTATTAATATACAATTTGTGTTACTATGACTATCAAAAAAAATATAACCCTTTGTAAATCTGACCTGCCGCCGTGGTCGAGTGGTTAAGGTTGACTTCAAATCACTGCAGCCCTCACTGATTCTAGGATCGTGAGTTCAGGCCCCGCTACCGACTATGTATCTTTATGTGAGAAAGTAGGCAGTTGCTTACGGAGGATGGGAGTCTAGTACTGGTTCTTCCCAGGAGCGATGATTAAGTGAACTGTCAGCCTTATATGATTCTGACTGCTGAAAAGGGCCGTAAACAATAAGTCGATCTATTCCGGATTTTTAAACATAAACTCTCAGAACAATGACGTAATGATCTTTGTTTAAGCTTTCTCCCGTTTTAATATCGTGAACTGCTACTACCTAGCTGAGTAAAAAAGGCAAAACCCCTTATAGCTCTGTGAAACGAACGTTTGATAAGAAATAAGCACCAAAACTAAATTTTTCAATATTGTCGCCGGCTACAATGTTCGAGTTGAATTAAGTAGCTTTTCATAAGAAACAAGAAACACAGCTTATTTTCTTGCCTTTTCTGTGACATGTACGCTTCGTCGGTATAGCTTGGTAGAAGAACGACATATATTCTAAATGTGCACAAAAGTATGGCGCCTCAGGAGCATGTCGCCGGATTTTTAATTTCCGTAAAATCTGCGTTATCAACATTAACGCAAAAAGAAAAGATAGAAAAGAAAATGTTCATGCATAAAAGTAGGGCAGTTTTAAATTATTTAGTCAAGTGCCGAATAAAATCAATCCATTATTTAGCGATAATGGTGACACATAGAGAAAAATAGCATCATAAATAACATAACCCATGTAGAAAAGTAAATATTTGTTGCTATGGGATAAAAAAAGAACAGCATACATTTCACATTACTTTTGAAATTCGAATAAACTACTGCGACCATCATAAAAGGGGTACATTAAAATATTCGTTATCAAATCTTCGTTATCGGTATGATCTACTAAACTAAGCGATCACTCTTGACTTTAGCGTCATGGTATGGTTTAATGTAACCAGGAGATTTAAAACTTTTAAAACTTAAGGTTAGCGGTTTCTACTGGCTTTATTGTCTCAAGCGATGTTGACATATACAATGTGCCGCTTATCTTCTAATATTTTGTTATTGATTATACACATAGTCATTACATTTTTTCTTAAAAATGCAGTTATTGATTTATTAAAATATTTGCCGTGTCATTGCTGGGCTATTACCTCCCGCTGCCCTGTAAAATCTATCAAACATGAGAAAAATCTTCGTTATCAATTGATAACGAAGATTTTATTCTTAACACTTTTCAATTTCAAACAAAAGCATGACTTTTCTTGTTACATGCTCTAATAACTTGGGATATCCCAAGTACAAAATGCACATTACACAGTTCGAATATTTATGTCAAAATTGAATATAGTGAAGTAAAGAAGTGGATGCCATGTGGCAGATGAACATATTTTTTTCGCCCATAACTACCTTCATATACAATCAATGAAAATATTATATATGAAATTTTTGACAGCAATAACAAAATTATTTAGCGCTCACTTTATACGTTGATTTAATAAAATATTCGTTGCCATCAGTACAATGTTGTTATTTTAGCTTTCATGAGGGTGGAACACCTGCCAAATGTTATTTGTTTTATAACTCGTCGTGAAATGTAATTTGTATACATAATAAGCAGAAGACACACATCCGTATTTAAAAGTCTAGGTAAAATTAAATGAACACATTTTCAAAGTAATATTTAAATCTTGCTGAAATGGATTTTCTAGAAAATACGCATACGTCAACCCGATCTAATTTTCGTCAATGAATTGACGCTTTCAATAAGACTAAAACAATGATAAATGTAACCCCCAGATCCAGTGCGACCGTTTCAATGAAACATGCACAATTTTGCGATAGCACTTATAAAAGCCACAAGAGTGTTATTAACATTTGTTTGGCCAAATAATGAAAAGATTTATTTTTTATTAGTCAAATAGATCGACTTATTGAAAATTAGTGAAAACCCAATATAAACAAACAAGCAATCTTTGTAAGTCATTTTCTATAGTTATTTGTGTATGATTTGACATTAACAATCTCAAAAGTCAACTACATCATAAAAAATCATATACAACAATAAGACCCTTAAATAGTTACATTAACTTCATTAAGTAATGTATTAATAAATCTAGGTATATACCTGTAACTTTGTTGTCATTCTTGAAGACAATGCATATGAATCTAAGTAAAATTCGACTGCACATCAATGATTTCAAGGAAATCACATGGCCTCAATTATATATTGGTTAAATCACACCGTAATGTGACGTATTCTTTACCAGAGTTCATATTTTCACTAATGATATTTTTAATCATTATCTCCGCCAGCTTTTACCATTTTCGTTTCGTCTTTCTATACATTTTACCGACAGGTGTATGTAAAGCCATTTTAGTCAAGCTTAATCAATTAAGTGAATAAAAAAATATAGGCTAGAGAGGCAAGGTTTCCCCGTATTAAAATAATCGCACTGACAAGTCATGTTCACACTGACACTTACCCTACGATTATCATCAATACCAATCCATGTTTAAATCATGGATGAAACATGGTTTCTTCATGGTCAATGACCATGTTCTAAATCGATTTGGGCATAATATGGCCATGTTTCAAACATGGTTTGGCCAGGTTTTACAATTGGCTCACAACCAGAACAAGGTAAATTGAAACAATGAAACACTGTGTCTGAATCATCTGACAGTATGCAGAAAAAGGATTCAGATATCGTTCAGACATTTTAAAGAAAATATCTTTATTTTTTTTGTGAAAATATATAAGGCCACCGGCCCATACACATATATAATTATGTACATAACATTGTATTTTTACAAAGAAATAACAGAAATGATTACATATATACAACAACAGTGCAGACTGAGATGTAACTGATATGTCTATCAATAAAAAAATTCTATGCATCAAGACCAAGTAAAAAATCATTTCTTTTCTTAAAAGAATAAAATAAATACATTGCAAGATTTCTTATACCTTCTTCTTCATTTAATGACATTAGTTGACAAAATTGTATGTGTTGGTAAGGTCCAAAAATTTTTATTTATGTGTTTAGAGCGAATGTTGACATATAACGGACATACTAGAACAAAATGAAATTCATCTTCAAAACCTGTTTCACAATACACACAGACTCTATTTTCTCTGGAAATATTATAATTATATCTACCTTTTTCTATCTATTAGATTATGCGCTGAGAATCGAAAATTGCCAAACATGTTCGGAATTTTAAAACATCAATTGCTGATACATAGGGTTCCTTGCAAAAATTTAATTTGAAATCTTTGTAAAAATACAGTTTATTATTATTTGTAACTTCACTTCTCCAGTTCTGTAAAAATTGATCTTTAAGGCGATTTGTATAATTTAATAGAAATAGCTTAGAATTTACTACTGACTGGCTTGTCCAGATGTAACCAAAACCATTTTGTTGTAATTCAAGTCTTACATTTGTGACCCAATTTTCATAACACAGGTTATCATAATATAATAACATGTTATAGCATAATTTTACAAATCTACTATTTGGTAGGGAGAGTATACGTATCCAATATTTTAGAACACTTTTAGATGCCACTATGTACATGGGAAACCTACCAAGGTCCCCAATAACTGCATTATTACAACTTGTAATATTTACATTGAGAAATTTTTTACATGCAAAATTCCTTAAACCCCATAATTCTGATCCATATAACATGATAGAACTTATTTTGGAATCAAATATTTAAAAAAAGTTGAGTACGGTATATAACCTAATTCAAGCAATGAAGCAAAAATATACATAAACGCCTTTTCCCCTTTAACAGCCATGGCACTAGCCATTTTGTACAATGACAATCTATTTGTAAATAATACACCAACATAAGTAAAATTGCTGACAACAGCTATATATATGATCTGGTGGTTATTAAAGAACCACTTTTCATTACCTGCTAACTGGCCACCTCTTTTAAAAAATAGTTTTTTTTTTCAATATTTACTCTGCAAACATCAAAAGTAAAATTTCCACAATATCTGGAAATAATTGAATTCCTCTTATATCATTGTTTTTTAATGTTTCCTCCAATTCATTGATAAATAAAACAAACAATATTGGACTCATCTTACATCCTTGACGCAGACCAATAGGGTATGTATTATTGTCAGTTAAACCATCAGATGTTCGGACACAAGCTATAACAGAGTTATATACGGATTTAATAGCTGTAAAGAGTTAGCCAGTACACCGTTTTTACAAAGAATATTATATAACAATGGTCTATTGATAGAATCAAAGGCCTTTTGAAAATCAATAAAGGCGATGTAAATAGCTTTTCTTTTCAAACAAAAATATTTATTTACTACAAAATACAATACAAAAGCGTTATCAATAGTGCTATATCCTTCTCTGAAGCCAGCCTGTGATTCTGATATGTTTTGGTATACTTTTGTAAAGAAATTTATTCTGTTTGTTAAAATTGATAAATAAACTTTACCAAAGACATCTGAAAGAGAAATGCCACGATAGTTATTTGGGCAATTTGAATCCCCTTTTTTGAGGATCGGGACAATTTCCTGTTGAGCCCATGCTGTTGGAAACCATCCACTGTCAAAGAGTTTATTAAAGAACAATCGTACAAATCGTATATCAATACTATATTTTAAAGTTTAAAGAAAATATCAAAAAAGTATTCAGATATTATACATTGTATTCACTCAGATTTTTTTCATACATGTCAAACATGAAAAGTATATATCCTTCTAAACGCTTAAAACTCATGCACGATAGATCAGTAAATGATCATAATTTTTTGATATGCTCTTCAATGTTGAGGTAATGTGTAAGGCTTCCAATGTATTAAATCATCGATAAAACTTGGAAAATTACAGTCTGAACACATAATAATTATGATGGGGATTAGCTATAAATTGTGTATCAAAGTGACAAATTACAGACTCTGAGAAAAAAATGTCTTCATATAGTCATGTTCCATTACAACCCATCCATTTGTTTTCATCATGAGTATCTCTTAAATATGTATCTGTCACGTTTGGTTTTCAGTTCATTTAGTAATCAATTATCAGTACACTTTATTAACAACATTGTAGCAGTTTTTTTCCATTTTCATCATTGGCTTCAGGCTATACTGTATAGTGATCTTTAACACTTGGACTCATTACTGTTTAAACGTTCAATATGTCTAATTGTATATTGATCATTATAATATATATTCACATGAACAATTTTTGCATATACACCCACAATATCATAGGCTATGGGCTACTGGGCGAAACCCTCCCGCCGGAGGCATTTTTGTAGACATCGTTTTTTTGAAAGCTCAATAGCTTCTGATCATTTTCCCTGTGTCTACAGTCTGGGCGTTTGGGCGTTTGTGAGCTACAGCATGCTAATAACAGTTACCGAAAAATACATTTGACAATGATTTCTAATAAGTCTAATACAAGATATTTCAATAATTCATCAATTTGAACAATTGCTTTGACCATTACCAGCGGCGTTACTTGTCGATCAAATGCGTGTTCTTTACGTTATTACACTATGTACTCTGTAATTCACGTTACCCTGTGTCACCCTAAAATGATAGGGAAGTGACAGTTGTTAATGTTCGATCAACACAAAAGCAGTCGTAAACAAAGTTTGTATTCATATTAGGCACATATTACCACATCTTCATGTTATTCTGTCATTGAATGCTCGTTTGTGTCCTCATTTTACGTAAAATACGTTACATATAAAATTATATGTGTTACATTGAAACCATTCAAATTACTGTGATGACATACTATGATCAAATAGGTATACATTGATAGGTAGTTATGATATATTCATTAATACCCATAACTAGCTACAAATGTGGAAAAGTTTGACTGGCATTGTAGTAGTTTACGTTACACAACGTTACCTTTTGTACGATAAGTACTTAACACGCTTTCCAATGCATAAAACATTGATTTAATATACATACTTGATTACTAGCAATACATATATGTAAATTAACATTCCAACTTTTCTAATTCATCAGATTGTGCTTTACATTACATGGTTTTATTTATGTTACTTTTTTAAATGATTCATAAACGAGTAACGACATTAAATTTTCTATGAAACTTTTATAAAATCATCATCAAATGTATTCTAAGAATATGTATTTATAAAACAATAAATTTAAATTGACAAGGACAGTGCAAAAAACATTGTGTCATTGACATACACAAACATGTGTGTGTCATTTACGTTACCAATTGATACATGATATTTTATATGCATATATTTAAGTGCAATATTGTATGTTATGCATCATGTACGTCTGTCAGGTTCCCCATTAGCTGTACACATTATCATCAGGATGTTTGTCTTATTCTGATGACAAACGTTCACGAATTTCACTCATCCTCATCACTTTCTGTTTCATAGACAACATCGACCATACTAATTAGCCCAATGTCGTTTTTATCATCAATGTCTTCTGCATCACTTGACTTTGGCACAATATTATCCTCGTAGCAGTTATATTCCAGCATGTCGTCAGGACCGAATCTCCAACTACTTTCATCCACTTTTAGAAGATCAGGATTGCCCTTTTTGCATAGGTTCAAATACACACCTTGTAATTATCCGTTACGAGACCAGATCTACAGGGAGGGAGTAAACTTATGTCCATAACTTAAAGCGTTCAGAACACAACCATGACTTTGATACTTGTCATACATCGGTTTATTGATGTCGTTGTACTTTGGTTGACCATACAACACACATACAAATGTCTCAATGGCACAGTAAAGTTCATCCGAACAAACATGCGTGTAAAATGGCCAATATTGTCATGTAATCTTCATTTACAGGAGCGAAGTTCCTATAGTAATACATTACTTTTTCTAATTACAATTATGTGACGCCTCATACATCAGCTTTGAAAGATAATATAAGTATATATTGTAGACTTTGTAGATTTGATAAAAACTGGAGATACATGCATGATTCAGTTGGTTTCATTCGTTTCAGCATTAACTGTTGAGGTAACGAAATTCACTACGTGTAATTCCATTCAGAAAAGTAGCTCTGGAACACTATATTGTCTCTGAGAGAAGTGAGGTTACATAATGACACAAGGTCAGAAATTCAGCATACAGTAAAATAGATGGCTTGTATAAAATATTAACAGTATATAGATCACAGCGCTGAATGCACTGAAATTGTTTTGATTTTCCAAATGTGCAGCAGCTTGTAATTTCTCAATAGGTCTTTACTGTTAGCGTACTTCTTCCAGGCAATGTAGCTTTTCCTTGGTAATTGTGGTTAATTGATCAAATGGTGTAAATTGTGTACACATTATACATACTTCACATTCAAATTCTGATTCAAAATGATGATAACACAGGCCTTTAAATTGTTTAAGAATGGTTTTATCTAACACATTTGAACTTCGCTCCTGGCAGTAATCTCAGTGCTTTAATTCTCAATTAGTGTGACTGTGACGCCATCTCTACAAGACTTCTGCAGTATAATCTTGAAGCATATGGATTCGACTTCCACTGCTCAAAGATAAGCTTTATCGACTGTGTGTTATTGCCCTTCCGATTTCATGGAGTTACTGTTTTTTACCTGAGAGCATGAACGTTGGAGCTGCCCCACGTCATCTACGCTCATATGATTTAATAGACTGTTTGTTGTATGTGTCTGATATAAAGTCTACACGAGACGTTTTAGGCAATTGACATAAAATCGTCTCAGCTACTTGCTCGAATGTGTCCGGAACTGCTGTAAGACTCTGCAGTCACTCAATTAGGCATTACCTTTAACAACATAGGATACGCCGTCTGTAGAATGGCTAGTTGTTGGTTCTATTGGCGACTCAACATAAGGTACTCCAACTAGACGAAATGTCCAGGAAAAGGTTCAGGTATATTTCATGTTGAACTGAAAGGAGCACAAGCTGGCCAAATGCGTTATGCCCTGCTTGTATCTGAGTTATTATATCACACTGAAATACTCTCCGTGCAAGGGTGTGTTTCTTCAAAACTTTGCAGGGGTAATTGATCAATTGCTTTGACAAGGAGCTTGTGTTCGCAAAGGGCATGGTTTTAGTGTTTCCCTGACATCACTTTGCCAAGAGAACCACTGACACAATGTCGAATTTGATCATAAGTTCCGCGAGACCACCGTCGTTCATCACTTTACCTAGATGTACCGAAGATGAAGTTTAATTGTGTGATATACACACATTCTCGCTATGACATCAGTGTATAAATTTTGTCCGGAAACTGCCGAACCAATATGTGCGATTTCATGGCCACTGCTAGGTCACAGGTTACAAATGCATAATCATTAAAAAAAGAAACAAATCTATTTATTGCTATGAAATTGATATACTAAATTAAACGTTATTTAATTAATGAACATATTTATTTATTGACAATTGATTTATTTAATTTGATTGATTGATTTGAAAATTTGATAGCGAAATGGTTTTCATCTAAGCCTAAATGCCACTTTAGTTACCAAAATATAACTATGAACATAAGTACATGTACATGTATAACTATATCTGATGCAAAAAATATCAAGATATAGTTATACATGTACTTAGCGGAAATGAACGCAGTTGATAATATACCCATATTGTCTACATTATTGTGACCTTTTTGTCACCTTGTCTACCTAAAATATAATTGAGTATCATTTACTCATTAAATAGTGTTCTGCTGGATCCAGAAACAGTAAGTATGTGATGATAATCGAATATTTTAGAGTATATACTAGTGCGACATTATTTCAATGATAAAATATTGGTAACGTAAATTATATCACATTTGATGATGTGTTTAACACTTTTACACTCTTGTTTACATTCTCTTTGCATATAACTATGATTGCAAAGCCTTTAACACAACTTATTTTGATCTGTTTGTGGTATTATGTTAACTTTAAAATTTGAATTATGGTAACGCCCAAAAATGGCGAGTAAAGGCCTATCACACAGATGGTAGAAACTGGGATTTGGTAGGTCTTTCCGTACACTTTCAGAAAACATGCTGTAGAAAAATGCCTCCGGGAGAGGGAGGGGGTGGGGTATTGGTAAGTTAAAAATGGTTTAACTCAAGATCTCAAATACAAGTTACACGTCACTCAAAATAAGATTATAATGTTTGTTTTGGATTTAGATCAAATAACACATATTGGCAGAGATCATTTCAAAAGTATAAAAATTGCTTCCTATTGTACACAGGGTCAATCAAATAATTCTTTGTCATGTTTATAGGATACATTGATTTATCCTTTTTTGTGTTATCCATACTGTATAATGTTGATTGACATGACTTCTTTAATTCATACCTGCCTTTCATTGTCATGTATGTTTTAATGTACTTGCCATGTTTGTCTTAACATTTTACAGTGAAATCTATCTATCTATCTATCTATCTATCTATCTATCTATCTATCTATCTATCTATCTATCTATCTATCTATCTATCAATATCCATCCATCCAGCCAGCCATCCAGCCAGCCAGCCCAGCCAGCCAGCCAGCCAGCCAGCCATCTATCTATCTAGGCCAGCAAGTGAAGTCGCTTAAACTTAGATATATAACAAAAGTCTTTTTAGACTTTGGCAGAGGTATATGGTCAACATATACCAGAAACTCTAAGGACGCGTTATTGTCGCGATTAGGACACCGTGTACATGCACAGATCGCAGAGAATATGTCTCCGGTGTGACAGGAGACCGAAGTAAAGATTTACTTTAGAAAATAAAAGAAATCATAGTACTCAATTTGACAGTTTAGGACGTGCCGGTGTGACGGGGGTATCCATAACAAGGCAAGACAAGGCATATTTATTTACAGATTGGTACGATAAGTACAAGATCTAGCATACAATATAGGCATAACAAATGATATATAGGTGATCATATTTATCATAATACTCACAATGTAAAGAGTGAAATTCACAATATATAATTCATACTACTATTATGATACAAGTAGATAAATAAATGGTTGTACATCAATACCTTTAAATTTCTGATATCTTAAGCATGAACATGGCAAGAATACTTAGAGTTAACAAGTCTACATATTTCATGAGTGTAATAGATTTGTAAACCGAAGGTCTAGGTCTAATATGTAAATATCATAGTAAGAAACGATATTTGATGAACAAATGCGAATGAAATGATAAACATATTCAATATCATGATTACCACAATGGAGACAGTAACGCAAATTTGTTTGTTTTGTTTTGTTTTGTTTGTTTGTTTGCTTGCTTGCTTGCTTGTTTGTTTGTTTGTATTATAAATTGGATGGGATATTCATCAGCCCGATTAGCTCAGTTGGTAGAGCATCTGACTTGCAAGCAGGAGATCGCGGGTTAGAGCCCCGCATCGAGTACATTATTTTACCTCCTCCTATTACATTTGGTGCCGTGAGTGTGTGACTAGCCTTGGAATCCTAGAGCTAGGGTAAAGCAGATGTCTGGGTTAGTTCAAAGAGCCTGTGATTGTCTCGATTTATTTACTTGGAATAAAAAGGAAGGAGGAATGTACCAGTGTGGTATATTGTATTGCATATTGGCTGGGATATTCACAATCCCGATTAGTTCAGTCGGTAGAGCATCTGATTTGCAAGCAGGAGTTTGCGGGTTCGAGCCCCGCACCGCTACATTATTTTCCTCATCCTTTTACATTTATTTCGAGTGTTTCGCCCCTTTTTAACAGTCAGTGTCATATTAGGTGAACAGTTCATCTAGAAAGAACCAGTACTAGACTCAAATCCTCCGCAAGAAACTGCCTACTTTCTCACATAAAGATACATGTTCACTGTTCAGTGCGAGGCTCGAACCCATGACCCTCTAGGTAGCAGTGATTTGAAGTCAGCGACCACGGTAGCGTGTGAATACGTTTTCTACCGTAACGAGTTACTTGAACTCGTAAAGAATGAGTGTTTAATCTGAAACGAGTAACACACTATTTATGTGAATGGTAGCATATCTTGATATTTTTCGTATTCAAATGTATAATTAAATCGGGCATGCTCATAAAGTGCAGGTCTACAATAAATAGTACCATACCACTCTTGAATAAAATTGCCCATTACTCGTTTCTTAAACACATGTATAAAAAATAAACAACGCAATTTTGTTTTTAAAAATATATATGAAAGCCAGAAAAACCAAGAAGTGATTTAACATTAGAAAATGTTTATGTCCTAAATCTTCTAACGCTCTGCGATACAAAGTGAATAAAATGATATTGTCCGTTTTCTAAACTTTAAACCAAAACTAAATTATTATAACCTATGAATTTGATGCTGTCCTAGTTCCCCATATTCACCAAAATATGTACACTAAACTTTAAATGCACACGCTCAGTAACCTTGGATTTGGTTACAAATCAACATCAAACTTAATTACATGATGACAGGTTTACAATGAAACTCGAAACACGATATATAATTGAAAACCAAATACGGTAAGCTGCGTTAGCGGCTTTACATACGTTTTGCATGAGAAATAAACTGATTGATGCAAAAGAGTCTAGTCATTAGATTTTCACTAATTTTCAGACAATTATTAAAAGCCGACTTAGCCTCACTTATATTCAACAATTTTAGCGATTGTAAGTTAATCTATATAAATATACACATTATCATACGAACACAGGTAACACTTGACAGCATGTTTATGGGAAGATTCCATGTTTGCCTTTCGTTTAATGAAATATTGCTGTAGCTAGGTTCGATATTATCAATATTTACTAGTATCTATCCTTAAATAATACGAGTATGGACAAGTCGTTCAAATCTCATGCTACACAATCGTGAATTTGCATTTTTGTTTTCTGAGTAATCACAACTCTGCCTGTAAAGTCGCCATGCAATGTGGTGTATATTACATTAGTTCATTAAACAGATAGCGTGTATTACAACTGCTAGAACTATTAGGAGCTCCAAATGGGTGATTAGGCAAAAGTTGAATGTTACAAACTTATCCTTACAGTAGTAGTGCTACACCCTTAATGTATATAAGTAGCATATTACTAGCATGACTGATTTAAGCGTCTGGTGTAAAAAAAAAATTTTGTTTGGGTAAGGAATGGATCAATAGCATCTCTTTATTCTGTTCTTAATTAAAAACATAAAAAAAATATTGTTCGTAAAAGAAAATACTTTATAACACAAATTTGCTTTTCCTATATAACGACATAACATTATAAATAAAACCTGACAGCAAAAGTAAAAAAGGTCTTATTTAACATAATGTTGAAAATTCAATTCAATTATAATCTCGTGATATATGACACAAATATTATTATACAATCGCAGCCTAGTTTAGAATAATTTAATGATAAAAACTGGGGCGCTTACAATTACTTCCAAAATGGTTGAAGCTAATCTGTTGAAAATTCTTTGAGATTCAAAGTTAATTTCATGAAATAAGACACATTTTCATGACTATCGCAGTCTGGCTTAAAATGTGTTGTAGATGAAATATTGCCCTCTGGACTACTTTGAGACATTACTTACAAAGCGTGTCGTGTTTGCATTAGCCTTATTACAAAACGGGTTGAGAAAATAATGTTGAATATTCATACGTTTCAAAGTTAATCTCATAACATAGTCCCATTTCACTTTCGTAGCTTGGTTCAAAGTACTTTGATGATGAACTACTGGACTACTTTGAAAGAAACTATTTTAAAACGGGTTGTGTTTGCATAAGCCTTATTACAAAATGGGTTGAGAACATAATGTTGACAATTGTTGAGATTCAATATTAATCTCGTGAAATCTGACCTACTATACAATTGCAGCCGGGTTTAGAATAGTTTGATGATAAATTAGGGCGTTCACGCTTTCTTCCGTCCGTCCGTCCGCACATCAAGGAGCGACATTATGGGGTTTGGGTTAAGGGTTAGCATTATGGGGTTTCCGTTACGTCCAAACGGTCATTGTAGGGTTTAATTCCGTTTGTGTGCTTGAAAAAATACCTTTGTGGGGTTGAAAAATAGTAAAGGAAAATAAACACGCCGTAACGTCCGTCTCGCCCTTAAGAACGCCCCTCCCTCCTTCCCTCCCTCCCTCACTCACTCAATCACTCAATCAATCAATCAATCACTGAAAAATAGTAAAGGAAAATAAACACGCCGTAACGTCCGTCTCGCCCTTAAGTACGCCCCTCCCTCCCTCACTCACTCACTCACTCTTTGTCTTTACATCAACTATTATCTAAACTCAACCGTCGTTATTTTCTCATCATTTTTAATAAAACATGGAGATACAGCACATGGGTTTTGATGTGACGATTCTAATTTTGTTGACTGAGCCGCACTATACTTATATATCCTTTAAAATTTGAGCAATTTATATACACTTGTCTATCCTGAATTTTTTCCGATAATTGGTCTACTCAAATATCCTGTGTTTCGGCCTAAACTAATTTGAAACAGTCAAGTGATTATAAAGTTTTCTGTAGAATTGATATTCTATATACCATGGTTTAAAATAACAATGCTCAAATTATATAAACTGATGTTCTTTTAAATATCATCCAAACATTGAAGAAAATGTATAAATGAAATATTATTTGAATGCATTGAACACATGCAAAAGTGATTTTTAGACATTACTTCTTTTATGCAATTTAACCGTCTATGCAGCATGTATATTTGTTTAATCTACGAGTATAGTTTCTTTTGTGGTCCAGATCAAGTTTGATAAGGGGTATAGAATTACATGAATTTGTAGCATGTATTTGCTGGTGCGTACTTGGGGGGGATACCATCTTGGCAAGTTGGGGTTGACCTCATAAGTATCTTCAGCTTCTGTGACGATTTCACTTTGGATTACAATTGATATGCTCAGGTGAGTTATTGTAATCCTTGGATGTCCGTCGTCTGGTGTCTGTCAGTTCCGTTCTCAATTATTTTGAGAACATTCTAGATACAATATATTTCATCTAATCTTCATGAAATTTTCTAATCATTTTTGCCTTGATGTCTTCTATGCTGTTTTGTATATTTGTCATGTGGAGTCAAAACTAGGTCACCAGGTCTCGTAAATATAAACAAAAACATTGTGAACATTCCAGAGACCACATCTTTTATCTAATGTTCATGGAACTTTGTCACAATGCTCATCAGCATATGGGTTGTTTGGGGCCAAAGATAAGGTCACCCAGTCAAACTACACAAAAACCTTGTGAACCCTCAATCGCAAATTTAACCTGTTATCTATTAGGATCCACATACTTTAAGCCATCATAATCATGCTTAGATATGACGTGTATGGCCACAAGATCTTGGTTATGTAAGATTATGGGTCCAAATCGTCTGAAATGTCCAGAGTTATGTGCTCTTTAATTACAAAAAAGCTATATTCAACTTGTTATCACTCTAGTGCTTTCATTTTCAGCCATGGTACAGAATCTGTTTGACCTCACGGTCTCGGTCAAATTCGATTTTGGGCTTAGTCAGCTTAGTATGTTGAGCGTAACGTGTCACTGAATTACAAAGAGCAGTACATTTCACCTTGTTACTACTCTAGTGCTTTCATTTCTTTTCCAATATTGATGGTTTTTATATAGAGTATGTATTAGCTTAATCGATTTGGTATGTCAAGAGTTATCTGTCCTTGAAATACAAAAAGCTATATTTCACATTGTTACCACAGTAGTGAATACATTTCTTGATCAGTATTGATTTTTATGCAGACTGTTTGACCATAAGATTTTCACCAAGTTGAATATATATACTATAATTAGCATCTGTTAGGGGGGGGGGGGTCATGTTTACACAGTATACTTATAACATATTTAAAGTGGTGAAAGATGAATTTGAACGTGTAACTTATCCGGATTCAACTTGATATTTTTTCATAATAGCGGTTACAAAATCAAGTAACCTGTGAAAAAAGATATCTCGCTTCTCTTTCGTTATAGACAGATAACAATGAGAAGTATTTGTTCATTCGCTTAATAGTATACTCGTTTGCAGGAGCAATGATTGTTTTTTTAACGTTTCCCATTCAAACCTATAATAATTACATGTTAATATAAGCATGTACTTCAACGATACAAATAGAATGTTCGCAAAACACGCATGTAGAAAAATGTTGTGAAAATAAACTCGAATTAAATTGTGACAAAACTAAAACTTCAGAAAAGCTCTCAACATGTGTTTTCCAGTAGATGAACATCTAATTTCCTTTGGAGTATCAAAATAATCAATATCAAAATAGAACAGTAACAGACATAAAGTAGATTTGTGAACTGATAAGCTCTAACACTAAAACCTACTTACAGTTCAATTTATATAAATAATCATAATTGTCTAGGCGGTAGCAACTTTTATATAACGTCTAATTTGGAAATTAAGCTATATATATATAATTAGAGCGAAATTCCTAATCTCACACAGAGTTGTCATTCCTTTCCAATAAGTACACATTGGTAACTTATTTATTTTGCAATTTATTGTACAACAATTGGATGCTTGTACATATATACAACTCGTCTCCGTGGTCGATTGGTTAATGTCTCTGCCTTCAAATCACTGTAACCTGTTACCGATGGAGGGTCCTGGGTTCGAGTCCCGCTTCCGACCATGTCTCTTTATGGGAGTCTTGTACTGGCTCTTCCCAGGAGCGATGCTTAGGAGAACTGTCCGCCTCATAAATGACTCGTAAAACTCGATATAAACGATATAAAAATGTACATATATACAATTACAAGTATAAGCATTTTTCTTATAAATGAGTATGCTTTCTTGTTGATGTATAACTATACATGTATGTGCCCGCCCGGTTATATCGGTGCCGGTTCACCTTACATGGGCTGTTATTTTAACCAGTATTAACATAGCCTAAAATATGGCGCCGGCAACTATTCCACTTATGGACAGAAATCAACACTTTTTGTCAAATGTTATGAGTACATCATTGTTTGTAGTTGGTCAAAGCTAGAAATTCCATTGGAAAATGTTAAATGTTGAATTCAAGACTTCTCATTCTGACACCATTATCCTTCTGAACAAACCACTAAATGCTTGTATTCTATGTTTTGCAGCCAAAAATTGGGGTTACAATGATTTATGAAATTTATTGACTACGTAATGATCAGTTACTTCAATGCCACTAAACACAACCAATTGTATCTCAATCCGCTAAGGTTTCTACATGTATAACCATTCTGCAATGTTCTATTCCTGTGTAGTTCGATCACTGACCAACAGCCGATAATTATCCATGATTATGTTGGAAGAAGAATGTTATATCAACTGAGCAATCACAAAGCACGATATTGTTACTAGAACATTATTCCACTGAGTACAATATTGTACAGAGAAATGTGTCATTAAACTAATTATGTGCACTAGGTCAAAGTGTAACATCAATTTGTCTTAATTTTGTTCGAATTTATTTGGGTTTAATCTATGAACTTTTTCAACAATTTTCAGTTACATACAGCTTTCACTTCACTTTACCAGTTTTCTTGGATTTAACAACTAATATAAGCACTTGCCCGGCTTCAAAAAGCCAGTTTCTCCTCATTATGAGGACCAAAAGTTAAGGAAAATGTTATGGATGGATTTGTCCATGTAGCCTCGTGAACGGTATGAGCATTATAACATAAAAATATGACCTGTCACCACCTGGATCCATCCAAGGTGATCCGGGCGACATGCTCTAATTAATGAATCATGACCGCAACTAGTAGTGTTCTTTTAGTGCTGATCACAAAGAAAAATATAAACATTGGGTGAATTGTCTCTGTACATTTTCAAGAAATGAGGGGTGAACTGACCTGGGGCTGAATTGTCTGAACAAATAGCCAAGTGGTGAATCGTCTGGTGTGAATTGTCTGGAAGCCAGACGCCAAAAGAACGATAACCAATCTATTCACACACAGGCAATGCACCCCTCGAAAATCCAAGACAGCTCATCGCTCAAGACAATACACCCTTTACTTTATTAAGAAAGGGCCACTACAATACATTAACTATATTTACTGGGACCACAATGAAAACAGAGTTTACACGTTCGTGTGTTATCCCAACATATATGCGATAAACATGACTTTTCTTATATTATTCATATGCACCTTTGATGAATTGTTTTACGTATACGTATATAATAGCAAGAACGCTTCCACAATTTCTAAGTATTTCTGTCTTTTCGTATTAGTTATCATGCTCTAGAAGATGTCTAGTCGTGTTTAAATCATTTAAGAACTAACATCATTGGAATATCATGTCTCCGAATTAATATTTAAATAAAAAATAATACAAAATATTATTTGAATTATATGTGCTCTACCAATAAGACTTCTAAAATTTCCATTTGTGCACATATACGAGTATGTGAAGACTTTCATGAAATGTCCAATTTTGAAATTAAGCATAACCTCATTTCTACATATTGTCAGACACAAAGTCGACTATGAAAAGTAATACAAATGTTTTATTATCAAGATTGTGCAAAAACACTACAGAACAATGCCTAATTATGCTTCTGGTAATGTCACATTCCTGTCACCTTGAACACACAAGTCTTGTGTATTTAAATATGAATTACTATCATGGGAGCATTATAAATTGAATATGATATCTTTATCGAAATAATAACATACATAAAGACGAGTATTGAACTAATAACATTCAACCCTATATCTAAATAGTAATAATAACTTAATTCATATAAATAATCAGAAACATTTCTGCAGTAGCAGACAGGTTTACATTCGTGCGATAAGAGGTGTAAGTATTCACTAAAGGTTTCTTTGCGATCCAGCACAACCCCTTTTCAATGTTATTTTAGACAAATTCTCATTAATTTATAATGAAAGTTCAGGTAAAATGGCGATCCTACATTCGCATATGTATGATACAACAATGCCTAATGATGATTCTGTTCATGTCACATTTTTGTCATCTTGAACACGTCAAGTCATGTATATAGTCTTGCATGAGTTACTATCAAGGGAAAATCATGTTTGGAAATAATATATTTTTCGATACAATTACATACATGAAGTCGATTGTTGAACCGTTTATCTAATAACAATTTAATTCACCTAAAAGATCATAATAATTCATGCGGTAGCATTTAGGTTGTCATTAATGCGCTAACAAGTGAAAGCATTAATAAACGGCTTAACTTAGAATTCAGCATTACTCATTTCTCTGTTATTTCAAAGACACAGTCGA
Organism: Lutraria lutraria; assembly: GCA_964023205.1. Taxonomy (NCBI): domain Eukaryota; kingdom Metazoa; phylum Mollusca; class Bivalvia; order Venerida; family Mactridae; genus Lutraria; species Lutraria lutraria. The sequence goes on from CAXIEG010000593.1 coordinate 32,396, forward strand.
ACATAAAAATATGACACAATAATTGACCGCTCGGAAATTTCAAAAAGACTTAAAATCAATTTCGAACTATATTGCTCTAACTTATGGCCTTGTTTATCTTGATCTAGAACACGACATGTTTGAAGTCTTTTAAGAAGTACTATCATTTTATTATCATATTTTTAAATCAACATTCAAAAAACGTGCAAAAAGTCGATTTGTAAATTAAATAGTTCTAACTCTTCGTATTGAACATAGAATACTTAAATTATCGATGTAATACAAATTAGGCTTCATCAAATTTCCAATTTTGCACTTCTATGTGAAGACTTTCACTAATCGTCTAATTTTGAAATCTCGCATAATCTCATTTCAATATAATATCAGAGATAAAGTCGAATAAATATAGTAATATATATTTTTACTCGCATCACTCTAGTAAGACAACAAAGAACAATGCCTAATTATGCTTCAGGTTACGTCACATTCTTGTCATCTTTAGCACGTCAAGTCAAGTGTAAAGTCATGCATGAATTACTATCACCGGAATATCCTGTACTAGAAATGACATCTTTTTCGATACAATAACATACATAAAGTCGATTTTTGAATTGATAAGCCTCAACCCTTTATCTATTAAAATATTAATTCACCTAAATAATCATAATTATTTATGCGGTAGCAGTCAGGTTGTCATTCATGAGGTATCAGGTGTGTGCGTTTTAACAAAACGTTACTTTGCGATCCAGAATAATCCCTTTTCTATGTTATTTTAAACATTTTCTTTTTACTGTATCATGAACATTCACGTAAAATGCCGACCCTTTGATAGCATTTTTGTTTATAAAATATCCTGCAACAATACTTATTATGTTACATTTAATGTCATACTTTTGTCATCTTGAACACGTCAAGTCAGGTGTATATTCATGCATGAAATACTATCATGGGAATATCATGCATTGAATTAATACATTCTGCGATACATTAACATACATAAAGTCGAGTTTTGAACCCATTATTTAAAAACAATTTAATTCACCTGAATATTCATGATGATTAATACGATAGCAATAAAGTTGTCATTCGTGTGCTTATAGGTGAAAGCTTTAATAAAGTGCCTAACTTAGAATTCAGCATTATCCCTTTTCTCTGTTAGTTCAGAGACATGAAAATGTTATATACATTTGACCGCTCGGAAATTTCAAAAATAATTAAATAATAATTTCTAACTTTTATTCTCTAACTTATGGCCTTGTTTATCTTCATCTAGAACACGTCAAGTCATTTTTGAAATCATTTTGAATTACAATCATTTTATTATCCTGTCTTCAAATTCATATTAAAAAAAACAGGCATAAAGTCGATTTGTATATTAAATAGTTCTAACTCTACATCTTAGTACATTGTGTTGAACACAGAATACTTAAATTATCGATGCAAAACAAATTAGGCTTCATAAAATTTTCATTTTGCACTTCTGTTTGAAGACTTTCACTAAACATCTAATTTTGAAATCTCGCATAATCTCATTTCAATACAATATCAGAGATAAAGTCGAATATATATAGTAATATATATTTTTACTCGCATCACTCTAGTAAGACAACAAAGAACAATGCCTAATTATGCTTCTGGTTAGGTCACATTCTTGTCATCTTTAGCACGTCAAGTCAAGTGTAAAGTCATGCATGAATTATTATCACCGGAATATCCCGTACTAGAAATGACATCTTTTTCGATACAATAACATACATAAAGTCGATTTTTTAATTAATAAGCCTCAACCCTTTATCTATTAAAATATTAATTCACCTAAATAATCATAATTATTTATGCGGTAGCAGTCAGGTTGTCATTCATGAGGTATCAGGTGTGTGCGTTTTAACAAAACGTTACTTTGCGATCCAGAATAATCCCTTTTCTATGTTATTTTAAACATTTTCTTTTTACTGTATCATGAACATTCACGTAAAATGCCGACCCTTTGATAGCATTTTTGTTTATAAAATATCCTGCAACAATACTTACTATGTTACATTTAATGTCATACTTTTGTCATCTTGAACACGTCAAGTCAGGTGTATATTCATGCATGAAATACTATCATGGGAATATCATGCATTGAATTAATACATTCTGCGATACATTAACATACATAAAGTCGAGTTTTGAACCCATTATTTAAAAACAATTTAATTCACCTGAATATTCATGATGATTAATACGATAGCAATAAAGTTGTCATTCGTGTGCTTATAGGTGAAAGCTTTAATAAAGTGCCTAACTTAGAATTCAGCATTATCCCTTTTCTCTGTTAGTTCAGAGACATGAAAATGTTATATACATTTGACCGCTCGGAAATTTCAAAAATAATTAAATAATAATTTCTAACTTTTATTCTCTAACTTATGGCCTTGTTTATCTTCATCTAGAACACGTCAAGTCATTTTTGAAATCATTTTGAATTACAATCATTTTATTATCCTGTCTTCAAATTCATATTAAAAAAAACAGGCATAAAGTCGATTTGTATATTGAATAGTTCTAACTCTACATCTTAGTACATTGTATTGAACACAGAATACTTAAATTATCGATGCAAAACAAATTAGGCTTCATAAAATTTTCATTTTGCACTTCTATTTGAAGACTTTCACTAAACATCTAATTTTGAAATCTCGCATAATCTCATTTCAATACAATATCAGAGATAAAGTCGAATATATATAGTAATATATATTTTTACTCGCATCACTCTAGTAAGACAACAAAGAACAATGCCTAATTATGCTTCTGGTTAGGTCACATTCTTGTCATCTTTAGCACGTCAAGTCAAGTGTAAAGTCATGCATGAATTATTATCACCGGAATATCCTGTACTAGAAATGACATCTTTTTCGATACAATAACATACATAAAGTCGATTTTTTAATTAATAAGCCTCAACCCTTTATCTATTAAAATATTAATTCACCTATAGTAAATAATCATAATTATCTATGCGGTAGCAGTCAGGTTGTCATTCATGAGGTATCAATTATGTGCGTTTTAACTAAACGTTACTTTGCGATCCAGAATAATCCATTTTCTGTGTTATTTTAACATTTTCTTTTTACTGTATCATGAACATTCACGTAAAATGCCGACCCTTCGATGGCATTTTTGTTTTATAAAACATCCTGCAACAATGCTAACTATGTTTCATTTAATGTCATATTTTTGTCATCTTGAACACGTCAAGTCAGGTGTATATTCATGCATGAAATACTATCATGGGAATATCATGCATTGAACTAATACATTATGCGATACATTAACATACATAAAGTCGAGTTTTGAACCCATTATCTAAAAACAATTCAATTCACCTGAATATTCATGATGATTAATACGATAGCTATAAAGTTGTCATTCGTGTGCTTATAGGTGAAAGCTTTAATATAGTGCCTAACTTAGAATTCAGCATTATCCCTTTTCTCTGTTAGTTCAGAGACATGAAAAAGTTATATACATTTGACCGCTCGAAAATTTCAAAAATAATTAAATAATAATTTCTAACTTTTATTCTCTAACTTATGGCCTTGTTTATCTTCATCTAGAACACGTCAAGTCATTTTTGAAATCATTTTGAATTACAATCATTTTATTATCCTGTCTTCAAATTCATATTTAAAAAACAGGCATAAAGTCGATTTGTATATTAAATAGTTCTAACTCTTCATCTTAGTACATTGTACTGAACATAGAAAAATTAAGTTATCGATGCAAAACAAATTAGGCTTCATAAAAGTTTCATTTTTGCACTTCCATGTGAAGACTTACACTAAACATCTAATTTTGAAATCTCGCATAATCTCATTTCAATATAATATCAGAGATAAAGTCGAATATATTATAGTAATATATATTTTCACTCGCATCACTGAAGTAAGACAACAAAGAACAATGCCTAATTATGCTTCTGGTTAGGTCACATTCTTGTCATCTTTACCACGTCAAGTCACGTGTAAAGTCATGCATGAATTACTATCACCGGAATATCCTGTACTAGAAATGACATCTTTTTCGATACAATAACATACATAAAGTCGATTTTTGAATTGATAAGCCTCAACCCTTTATCTATTAAAATATTAATTCACCTAAATAATCATAATTATTTATGCGGTAGCAGTCAGGTTGTCATTCATGAGGTATCAGGTGTGTGCGTTTTAACTAAACGTTACTTTGCGATCCAGAATAATCCTTTTTCTATGTTATTTTAAACATTTTCTTTTTACTGTATCATGAACATTCACGTAAAATGCCGACCCTTCTTCATAAAACATCCTGCAACAATGCTAACTATGTTTCATTTAATGTCACATTTTTGTCATCTTGAACACGTCAAGTCAGGTGTATATTCATGCATGAAATACTATCATGGGAATATCATGCATTGAACTAATACATTATGCGATACATTAACATACATAAAGTCGAGTTTTGAACCCATTATTTAAAAACAATTTAATTCACCTGAATATTCATGATGATTAATACGATAGCTATAAAGTTGTCATTCGTGTGCTTATAGGTGAAAGCTTTAATATAGTGCCTAACTTAGAATTCAGCATTATCCCTTTTCTCTGTTAGTTCAGAGACATGAAAATGTTATATACATTTGACCGCTCGAAAATTTCAAAAATAATTTAATAATAATTTCTAACTTTTATTCTCTTACTTATGGCCTTGTTTATCTTCATCTAGAACACGTCAAGACATTTTTGAACTCATTTTGAATTACAATCATTTTATTATCCTGTCTTCAAATTCATATTAAAAAAACAGGCATAAAGTCGATTTGTATATTAAATAGTTCTAACTCTTCATCTTAGTACATTGTATTGAACATAGAAAAATTAAATTATCGATGCAAAACAAATAAGGCTTCATAAAATTTCCATTTTTGCACTTCTATGTGAAGACTTACACTAAACATCTAATTTTGAAATCTCGCATAATCTCATTTCAGTATAATATCAGAGATGAAGTCGAATATATTATAGTAATATATATTTTTACTCGCATCACTGAAGTAAGACAACAAAGAACAATGCCTAATTATGCTTCTGGTTAGGTCACATTCTTGTCATCTTTAGCACGTCAAGTCAAGTGTAAAGTCATGCATGAATTACTATCACCGGAATATCCTGTACTAGAAATGACATCTTTTTCGATACAATAACATACATTAAGTCGATGTTTTAATTAATAAGCCTCAACCCTTTATCTATTAAAATATTAATTCACCTAAATAATCATAATTATTTATGCGGTAGCAGTCAGGTTGTCATTCATGAGGTATCAGGTATGTGCGTTTTAACAAAACGTTACTTTGCGATCCAGAATAAACCCTTTTCTACGTTATTTTAAACATTTTCTTTTTACTGTATCATGAACATTCACGTAAAATGCCGACCCTTCGATGGCATTTTTGTTTTATAAAACATCCTGCAACAATGCTAACTATGTTTCATCTAATGTCACATTTTTGTCATCTTGAACACGTCAAGTCAGGTGTATATTCATGCATGAAATACTTTCATGGGAATATCATGCATTGAACTAATATATTTTGCCATACATTAACGTACATAAATTCGAGTTTTGAACCCATTATTTAAAAACAATTTAATTCACCTGAATATTCATGATGATTAATACGATAGCAATAAAGTTGTCATTCGTGTGCTTATAGGTGAAAGCTTTAATAAAGTGCCTAACTTAGAATTCAGCATTATCCCTTTTCTCTGTTAGTTCAGAGACATGAAAATGTTATATACATTTGACCGCTCGAAAATTTCAAAAATAATTAAATAATAATTTCTAACTTTTATTCTCTAACTTATGGCCTTGTTTATCTTCATCTAGAACACGTCAAGTCATTTTTGAAATCATTTTGAATTACAATCATTTTATTATCCTGTCTTCAAATTCATATTTAAAAAACAGGCATAAAGTCGATTTGTATATTAAATAGTTCTAACTCTTCATCTTAGTACATTGTATTGAACATAGAATACTTAAATTATCGATGCGAAACAAACTAGGCTTTATAAAATTTCCATTTTTGCACTTCTTTGTGAAGACTTTCACTAAACATCTAATTTTGAAATCTCGCATAATCTCATTTCAATATAATATCAGAGATGAAGTCGAATATATTATAGTAATATATATTTTTACTCGCATCACTGAAGTAAGACAACAAAGAAACAATGCCTAATTATGCTTCTGGTTAGGTCACATTCTTGTCATCTTAAGCACGTCAAGTCAAGTGTAAAGTCATGCATGAATTACTATCGCCAGAATATCCTGTACTAGAAATGACATCTTTTTCGATACAATAACATACATAAAGTCGATTTTTGAATTGATAAGCCTCAACCCTTTATCTATTACAATATTAATTCATCTAAATAATCATAATTATTTATGCGGTAGCCGTCAGGTTGTCATTCATGAGGTATCAGGTATGTGCGTTTTAACTAAACGTTACTTTGCGATCCAGAATAATCCATTTTCTGTGTTATTTTAACATTTTCTTTTTACTGTATCATGAACATTCACGTAAAATGCCGCCCCTTCGATGGCATTTTTGTTTTATAAAACATCCTGCAACAATGCTAACTATGTTTCATCTAATGTCACATTTTTGTCATCTTGAACACGTCAAGTCAGGTGTATATTCATGCATGAAATACTATCATGGGAATATCATGCATTGAACTAATATATTTTGCCATACATTAACGTACATAAATTCGAGTTTTGAACCCATTATTTAAAAACAATTTAATTCACCTGAATATTTATGATGATTAATACGATAGCAATAAAGTTGTCATTCGTGTGCTTATAGGTGAAAGCTTTAATAAAGTGCCTAACTTAGAATTCAGCATTATCCCTTTTCTCTGTTAGTTCAGAGACATGAAAATGTTATATACATTTGACCGCTCGGAAATTTCAAAAATAATTAAATAATAATTTCTAACTTGTATTCTCTAACTTATGGCCTTGTTTATCTTCATCCAGAACACGTCAAGTCATTTTTGAAATCATTTTAGAATTACAATCATTTTATTATCCTGTCTTCAAATTCATATTAAAAAAACAGGCATAAAGTCGATTTGTATATTAAATAGTTCTAACTCTACATCTTAGTACATTGTGTTGACCACAGAATACTTAAATTATCGATGCAAAACAAATTAGGCTTCATAAAATTTTCATTTTGCACTTCTATGTGAAGAAATTCACTAAACATCTAATTTTGAAATCTCGCATAATCTCATTTCAATATAATATCAGAGATGAAGTCGACTATATATAGTAATATATATTTTTACTCGCATCACTCTAGTAAGACAACAAAGAACGATGCCTAATTATGCTTCTGGTTAGGTCACATTCTTGTCATCTTTAGCACGTCAAGTCAAGTGTAAAGTCATGCATGAATTACTATCACCGGAATATCCTGTACTAGAAATGACATCGTTTTCGATACAATAACATACATAAAGTCGATTTTTGAATTGATAAGCCACAACCCTTTATCTATTACAATATTAATTCATCTAAATAATCATAATTATTTATGCGGTAGCCGTCAGGTTGTCATTCATGAGGTATCAGGTATGTGCGTTTTAACTAAACGTTACTTTGCGATCCAGAATAATCCATTTTCTGTGTTATTTTAACATTTTCTTTTTACTGTATCATGAACATTCACGTAAAATGCCGCCCCTTCGATGGCATTTTTGTTTTATAAAACATCCTGCAACAATGCTAACTATGTTTCATCTAATGTCACATTTTTGTCATCTTGAACACGTCAAGTCAGGTGTATATTCATGCATGAAATACTATCATGGGAATATGATGCATTGAACTAATATATTTTGCCATACATTAACGTACATAAATTCGAGTTTTGAACCCATTATTTAAAAACAATTTAATTCACCTGAATATTCATGATGATTAATACGATAGCAATAAAGTTGTCATTCGTGTGCTTATAGGTGAAAGCTTTAATAAAGTGCCTAACTTAGAATTCAGCATTATCCCTTTTCTCTGTTAGTTCAGAGACATGAAAATGTTATATACATTTGACCGCTCGAAAATTTCGAAAATAATTAAATAATAATTTCTAACTTTTATTCTCTAACTTATGGCCTTGTTTATCTTCATCTAGAACACTTCAAGTCATTTTTGAAATCATTTTGAATTACAATCATTTTATTATCCTGTCTTCAAATTCATATTTAAAAAACAGGCATAAAGTCGATTTGTATATTAAATAGTTCTAACTCTTCATCTTAGTACATTGTATTGAACATAGAATACTTAAATTATCGATGCAAAACAAACTAGGCTTTATAAAATTTCCATTTTTGCACTTCTTTGTGAAGACTTTCACTAAACATCTAATTTTGAAATCTCGCATAATCTCATTTCAATATAAAATCAGAGATGAAGTCGAATATATTATAGTAATATATATTTTTACTCGCATCACTGAAGCAAGACAACAAAGAAACAATGCCTAATTATGCTTCTGGTTAGGTCACATTCTTGTCATCTTAAGCACGTCAAGTCAAGTGTAAAGTCATGCATGAATTACTATCGCCAGAATATCCTGTACTAGAAATGACATCTTTTTCGATACAATAACATACATAAAGTCGATTTTTGAATTGATAAGCCTCAACCCTTTATCTATTACAATATTAATTCATCTAAATAATCATAATTATTTATGCGGTAGCAGTCAGGTTGTCATTCATGAGGTATCAGGTATGTGCGTTTTAACTAAACGTTACTTTGCGATCCAGAATAATCCATTTTCTGTGTTATTTTAACATTTTCTTTTTACTGTATCATGAACATTCACGTAAAATGCCGCCCCTTCGATGGCATTTTTGTTTTATAAAACATCCTGCAACAATGCTAACTATGTTTCATCTAATGTCACATTTTTGTCATCTTGAACACGTCAAGTCAGGTGTATATTCATGCATGAAATACTATCATGGGAATATCATGCATTGAACTAATATATTTTGCCATACATTAACGTACATAAATTCGAGTTTTGAACCCATTATTTAAAAACAATTTAATTCACCTGAATATTTATGATGATTAATACGATAGCAATAAAGTTGTCATTCGTGTGCTTATAGGTGAAAGCTTTAATAAAGTGCCTAACTTAGAATTCAGCATTATCCCTTTTCTCTGTTAGTTCAGAGACATGAAAATGTTATATACATTTGACCGCTCGGAAATTTCAAAAATAATTAAATAATAATTTCTAACTTGTATTCTCTAACTTATGGCCTTGTTTATCTTCATCCAGAACACGTCAAGTCATTTTTGAAATCATTTTAGAATTACAATCATTTTATTATCCTGTCTTCAAATTCATATTTAAAAAACAGGCATAAAGTCGATTTGTATATTAAATAGTTCTAACTCTACATCTTAGTACATTGTGTTGACCACAGAATACTTAAATTATCGATGCAAAACAAATTAGGCTTCATAAAATTTTCATTTTGCACTTCTATGTGAAGAAATTCACTAAACATCTAATTTTGAAATCTCGCATAATCTCATTTCAATATAATATCAGAGATGAAGTCGACTATATATAGTAATATATATTTTTACTCGCATCACTCTAGTAAGACAACAAAGAACGATGCCTAATTATGCTTCTGGTTAGGTCACATTCTTGTCATCTTTAGCACGTCAAGTCAAGTGTAAAGTCATGCATGAATTACTATCACCGGAATATCCTGTACTAGAAATGACATCTTTTTCGATACAATAACATACATAAAGTCGATCTTTTAATTTATAAGCCTCAACCCTTTATCTATTAAAACATTAATTCACCTAAATAATCATAATTATTTATGCGGTAGCAGTCAGGTTGTCATTCATGAGGTATCAGGTGTGTGCGTTTTAACAAAACGTTACTTTGCGATCCAGAATAAACCCTTTTCTACGTTATTTTAAACATTTTCTTTTTACTGTATCATGAACATTCACGTAAAATGCCGACCCTTCTTTTTAAAACACGTCCTGCAACAATGCTAACTATGTTTCATTTAATGTCATATTTTTGTCATCTTGAACACGTCAAGTTAACAGTATATTCATGCATGAAATACTATCATGGGAATATCATGCATTGAACTAATACATTCTGCGATACATTAACATACATAAATTCGAGTTTTGAACCCATTATTTAAAAACAATTTAATTCACCTGAATATGATGATTAATACGATAGCAATAAAGTTGTCATTCGTGTGCTTATAGGTGAAAGCTTTAATAAAGTGCCTAACTTAGAATTCAGCATTTTCCCTTTTCTCTGTTAATTTAGTGACATGAAAATGTTATATACATTTGACCGCTCGGAAATTTCAAAAATAGTTAAATAATAATTTCTAACTTTTATTCTCTAACTTATGGCCTTGTTTATCTTCATCTAGAACACGTCAAGTCATTTTTGAAATCATTTTGAAGTACAATCATTTTATTATCCTGTCTTCAAATTCATATCTAAAAAACATGCATGAAGTCGATTTGTATATTAAATAGTTCTAACTCTTCATCTTAGTACATTGTATTGATCATTGAATACTTAAATTATCGATGCAAAACAAATAAGGCTTCATAAAATTTCCATTTTTGCACTTCTATGTGAAGACTTTCACTAAACATCTAATTTTGAAATCTCGCACAATCTCATTTCAATATAATATCAGAGATAAAGTCGATTATATATAGTAATATATATTTTACTAGCATCAATCTAGTAAGACAATAAAGAACAATGCCTAATTATGCTTCTGGTTACGTCACATTCTTGTCATCTTTAGCACGTCAAGTCACGTGTAAGTGATGCATGAATTACTATCACCGGAATATCCTGTACTAGAAATGAAATATTTTTCGTTTACAAAACTTAAGTAGTGTCAAGTCCGTTGCAGGTCTTTGTCTGATATCTGTTCTGGTCACAGCCGTAATGATCCGTCCAGATCATGTGATTTGAACAGCCGGTTGGCTAATTGCCTCGCCGGAATTCTAGTCAGCGAAAGCAAGGTCCTCCAAATAACGAGTCCTTCAACACATGTGCCAATGTTACTTCGGGAATTGAAGCTCGAAACATAAAATAATGACAATGGTGAACACCATGGCAGTTGAAATAAGGGCTATAAATAAATTCCCTGAGGATTATCAGACCTTTGTCGATATCCGTACAGTAACATGTTTCAGAAAATACGGGGAGTACATATGTACAAATGAATACCATTCTCCGTTGTTGCAGTTAAACAAAAATCAAAGTTCTCCATACAAGGACATTGAACAAATACAACTTCACCTGTACATCACGTGTTAAGTACAAAGTCACTGCGATACGTCAATAAGATACGTCACTTATAAAAGATGTGAGGACAGGGAAATAAAGTAGGTCTTCCTTTGCTACTTCCTAAACATTATATATATATATATATATGCTTCACTATAATATTTATGAACAATTCATGTTATCCTCACTTTCAGGACTGAATATGGGTGTTGAACTAGATGTATATAGGAGCAGGGTGGGAATGTTTGTTCCCTGTCATGGTTCTGGCTCATCTATACCATTCTATGTCAACTTTAGTGTGTTGATAAAAATGATAGGGACAGTTTGTTTTGTAAGACTGTTGTTAATATTGGCTGGTATTGAACAAAATCCTGGCCCAGCAGGTAAGAGATTTCTCATAATAAATGAATAATTGGAAAATGATCTTTGTATCTAATTAACCAAACCATCTAGTTGAATTTCCTTTCAATACCTGTATGAAATATTTAAGTGAAATTAAAGGTGATTTAGAAATTATTTGAACAATATAGAACATGCATTTTTATTAGCTCACATGTCACAAAGTGACAAAGTAGGCTATTAGGATCTCTCCGTCCGGCGTCGTGCGGTGTGCGTGGTGCGTCGTCAAACTTTATGTTGTGACCACACTAGGGGGGCACAATTTTTTTCTCAATTTTTGCAAAACTGGGTCAGAACGTTAATATCAACAAAATCTCGGACGAGTTCGATATTGGGCCATTTTGGGTAAAAAACTAGGTCACCAGGGCCAAAAAGTGAAAACCTTGTGAACACTTTAGAAATCATTGTTTTGACTGGATCTTCATGAAACTTTGTCAGAATGTTTATTTTAATAATATGTAGGCCAAGTTTGATAATGGGTCATTTCCGGTGAAAAACTAGGTCACTAGGGCAAATTGCTGGAAAACATTGTGAACACTCTAGAAGTCACTGTTTTGATTGGATGATCATGAAACCTTGTCAGAATGTTTGTCTTCATAATATCTTGGACGATTTCGAACATGGGTCATCTAGGTCGCTATGTCAAATCTTATGAAAAACCATGTTAACACTGTAGATTTCACAGTTATTATTTGATCTTCACCAAACTTTGTCAAATCGTTTGTTTTAATGAAATAATATTCAAGTATAAATATGGGTCATCTGGGGTAGATAACTAGGTCACCAGGTCAAATCTTAGGAAAACTTTGTTAACACTGTAGATTTTACAGTTTAATTGGATCTTCACCAAACCTTTTCAGAATGTTTGCCTCAATGATATGTGGGTCAAGGTTGAACAAGGGTCAGCTGGGGTCAAAAACAGGGTCACCAGGTCAAATCTTAGATTAAATATTGTAAAAGCTCTAAATGTCATTGTTTTAATTGGATCTTGGTCAAACCTTGTCAGATTGTTTGTCTTAATGATATTAAGGTTCAAATATGGGTCACCTAGGGTCAAAACCCAGGTCACAATGTCAAATCTTAGGAAAACCTTATTAACACTGTAGATGTCAAATTTTGATCATATCTTCACCAAACCTAGTCAAAATGTTTGTCTTAATGATATGTAAGACAAATTCGAACATAGGTCGTCTGGGGTGAAAAAACTAGGTCACGAGGTCAAATCTTAGGAAAACTTTGTCTATGCTGTAATTTTCATGGTTTTGATTGGATCTTCACCAAATTTTGTCAGAATGTTTGTCTTATTTATATGTAGGACAAGTCCTAACATGGGTCATCTGGGGTCAAAAACTAGGTCACCGGTTCAAAACAATGTTTTAATGAGTGAACAGTGATTGTCATGTGAGCGATATAGGGCCATCTTGGCCCTCTTGTTGTTTAATTTAAAACTTTGAATTTGAAGGCTATATTTCTACTTCATACTTTGTACAGTATGCTTGCCACATCATCGTATAATGAACACAACAACAAAGGGATCAACCATATTGGTTGACTTAAAAAATAAATCAACGGTTGACATTCACAATTTATTTGGTTCACACTGTGTTTGCTTTGCTATATGACAATGGGGGACCGAGTGTATTATGATTTAATAAAAATAATGTAAATCTGTCAACCTACTTGTGGTGCCTTAAAAATGAAAGATGCAAAACCTTGTAGTATTAAAGTAATACATAAATTATGTAGTATATTGAATGACCAATTGGATTAAACATGCTCTGTAACAGAGTGACTATAATTGTGTTCCCGTTATGCACATTATTTAAATTGAACTCTGTTTGATTTCAGATATGTTTGTCTTCAGGTATCAATATTTATTAGTACAGATTGGTACAGATGTACTGAGGCAGGTATTGAATAGTATTGCTGCTAATGATGTGGTGAAATTCCTGACTGCTCACAATAATGACATTCAGAGTTTGATAACCAAGAAGGTTATAAACGCTGATCAGCAGAAGATACTACCACCAGTTAGTGGCAACCCGTGTCTATCAAATTTTGATATTTCATTATTGGCATGTCTTCTGAGGAGTATATGTGGTTTAAAGTCATCAAAAGATCAAGTATGGAAAAATAATCCTGCACCATTAGATTACTCTTTAGAGGCTGATATCACTAGACTAAGGATGTGCAGAAATGATGTAAGCATTCTAATGTGATATGTTTTAAATTGAAATATTTACATTGTACAGCCTCTCCAGAGCGGCCCTATGTAGAGCAACAACCTCTCTATAACAACACCTTCAAAATTTCACTAAACTGATATTTACTATACATTTAACCTCTGCAAAGCAACAACCTCTAAACAACGGCCAATATTTGCAGCTCCCACAGGGTGTTGCTCTACAGAGGTTGTATAAAGAAGTATGTACACTGTCTATCATAAGCATTATCCTGCTTTATGGCTCACCAGAGCACAAAGTGTATGGGGTCAAAATTAGTCCTGGGCCGAGGATTTATTCTTTTATATGCTTACATAGAAAAAAACACAAAAAATGTCTTGTCAGAAATTGCAAGGCCTAAAGCTTAGATATTTATCCCTGTTACCCTGGGGTAAAAAATTGACCCGCCCCTGGTCACTTGATTTTTCACAGGCTGATGATGTTTTACTTTTTCTTGAGGGCGATATAGGGCAATCATAGCCCTCTTGTTGAGCTTATTATTGGATACACTTGGATGATGTATGGCTACCTTGTGAATGCAAGATGATAAAAATTGGATATAAATATATAAATTGATGATGAGAAAATAAACCTAATTAATTCTTTAGGATTTCATTCTCATAATGTCTGAAGTTGTTACCTCAAAGTGGAGCAAACTAACAGCAAAAGATGCACAAACACACTGACAGTATCATGCAGTATAAATTAATGAAAAGAAATGAGTCACTGTGCAATATCTTCAGAAATGTGGGTCTTTGTGTGCTGAATTCAACTACAGCAACAATTAACTATTTTAACATTTTAAGTAGTACTTAATTAGCAGCTATGTCAGTGATACAGTATAAATACATGTAATATGATAACTTATTCTATGTATTTATTTCTGTGAGTTCTAGGTGTTTCTTATTTCTATTCATTTGACGTTTCATATTTAAAGTGGTTAATTAATTAATCATTAAATATTGTATTTCAGCTGATGCATAGTGATAATTTGCGTTTACCTGAGGCTGACTCAGATGATAAATGGAAAACACTGAGTGCGGTAAATTTCTGTCACACTAGCTTCGTTATCATGAATGTAGAGTTGTTGACATATGTACACATTATTTATATAACAGAGTATTCAATTCTTGTTACAATTCTTTGTGCTTTTAGCTCACCAGAATCTGAGATAAAAATTGTGATCGTGTGTTGTCCGTGCGTGCGAGCGTCCGTAGTTGGTCCATCCGTCAGTGTTTCAATAAATTGCTTTAATAAACATCTCCTTTTTAAGCTGTTAGTCAATTTCAACAAAACAGGGATGTTTCTTGCATGAAGCTCTACCAAATTTGTTAAAAAGAACTGATAAAGCAACCAATAGGAAAAATCGTCTTTTCCAAAACCACAGGGACTAGAGCTTAGATATTTGGTGTGTAGCTTTGTTTAATGGAACTCTACCAAGTTTGTCCAAATTATGGCCCTGTGGTCAAAATTGGCTCCGCCCAATGGGTTACTTGATTTTACATTGATTTATATTAGACAGTTAAACAGTCTTCTTGTAAAAAAACTACAATGTCTAAAGTTTAGATATTTAGTGTGCAGCATTCTAAATTTCTTGTGGACCTCTACTAAGTTTGTTCAAATAATTGCCCTAGGGTCACTATTGGCCCCGCCCCGGGGTTCAATTGATTTATATAGGCTTATATAGGATTTTTAAAAAAAATCTCCTCCGAAACAACTATGCCTAGAGCTATTAAAGATATTTTGTATGTGGCATTGTCTATTGGATCTCTACCATGTTTATTCAAAGTATGGGCCCCGGGGTTTAGTCTAATTTACAAACTTATTTGTCTGCAACTATGTGGCCTATCTAGAGCTTTAGCTATTTGTTATGGTTACGTAGCATTGTCTAGTGGACCTGTACTAAGTTTGTTGAATAGATGGCCTGTGGTCAAGATTGGCCCTGCCCGGTGGGTCGCTTGATTTATACAGGCTCATATATAGCAATGAGGTGAAAAATGTTCTTCTATAAAGTTCTTTTTTCTGGTGAGCGGGACAGGGCCATCGTGGCCCTCTTGTTATTTGCTACTAGCGTTTATATTCTTCTACATTACATTATGATTAATCATACACGTGTATGCACAATTTTTGTAAGTATTTTCATATTACAATTGTAGATTCTGACTAGACTCAATGCCAAAGCTGGTATTGCTAATTTACCATCATTAATCAATGATGCACAGCAAATGGATTTAGATGAAGATATGAGGAAAAGTTTTGATGAAACAATTAAAGCCTGGGAAGAACAGGATCGATTGCTTGATCAAAGACTCACCAATGTTGAACATGAATTGACTGGTGTTAAGAGAAAATTAGATGATATGGCGTCGAACACACAACAACCCAAGTGCCATCACTTGGATGAAATTACAGGTATAATTATTGCCAATTTGCTTTAC
Organism: Lutraria lutraria; assembly: GCA_964023205.1. Classification (NCBI taxonomy): domain Eukaryota; kingdom Metazoa; phylum Mollusca; class Bivalvia; order Venerida; family Mactridae; genus Lutraria; species Lutraria lutraria. Next base: position 48,868 of record CAXIEG010000593.1, read on the forward strand.
ATAGACTCTTTAAAATGATTGTATGTGTGAATGGTATGTTAGGTATTTACTAAATGATATTACTCTCAGAAGCTGTAGCTTAATGTATTTATTCATCTTTTGTTCTGTAAACAGTGTACTTGATGCGGGACTTGAACCTGCGACCTCCTGTGTGCAAGTCAAATGCTCTAACAATTGAGATAGTTTGTCTGGTTAAATCACTACCAGGTTATTTATACAAATACTATGTACAATACTGCTGCTTTTCTTTAATGTGAATTTTAGCTTCGTGATAATTGAATGCTAATTTTATGGGATTTCATCAGACATTGAACAATTCCGGAGGTGACGAATTTCAAATTGATCAGAGTTCTGAAAATGCGCAAAGCATTAGTTCCATGGCTCAAATATCACTACTCGTTGCAAGTGTCCGCTAGAAATAGAACCATTTAGTATTACTTAGTTCCCTCAGTGGTTAATTTCCCTGATCGTTAAGTAGCAAAGCATGGCGTAACCAGTGTGTCTGTATTACTGTTTTACAAGTGTCAAAATTAGCAACAGAAATGCTGAAGTATCTGAGTGAATCACTGCCAACACCAGTCATTTACTACCTGTCATAACTCAACCGATTTCTAATTAAATTTGATGTATTTCACATCATCTTAAAGCTTTTATGATTTGTATTTTTATAACATTAAATTACACTGCTCAAAATATTTAAAGTATCATATACATATTTCCGATTCTATTAATTTTAATTATGTTATTTTCTATCAGTCTATAAGTCCCTTACTAAACAAAATATGCAACATAATAGTATATTAATAGATAATGTATTTAGGAATGTCTTGACCTCTTTAAATATACTTGTAGGAACTCTTAGATATATTATTTACTGAGCATGCAGTCAGAATATATATTAGATTTTTTAAACCAAAGATCATGGGCATGAAGCTCATTCTACAACTATTTCAACAAAATACACATAACAATAACTATGATAAATATAACGTAATTGTTTTAGTTCAGTCTACCAAGCATTTTGAAGTTAAGGTTTTCGAAGTCTAATACAAAGTGTTAAGGATCGTATTTTAGATATTATCATTCTTTTGCATATCCATTAAGACATATACAGGTGAATTTTTAAAAACTTTTACCGTCAGTTAAGAGAGTTACAACCATTTGTGTTCCTCTACCCCTAACGTAAAATAGTACCTCAAAATCAAATGAAGTCACCTTTATAAAAAAATGGCCTATCTCTCAAACAATAAATGCAAGAATGTGTGTAAGTCTAAGGGTAACCAATGTTTAGTCAATTCAAATCGTTTATACGATGTTTGGAATTACTGTTTTTCAGAAAAAATGAAAAAGGTAATCCATTTAGTCAAGATTTTAGCCTTTTACCAAAAAGTAACAAATTGATAAAATATCATTAAAATAAAAACTAAAGCAGGGCAACATCTCTTATTTTTTTCAAAATTAATTGCTGTGTGTGTATAATGTCTACACCAAAGTTTTAAAAGTTTCACCATCCAGTTTTGAAAAAAAATGTGTCAGAAATCGATAGTTACTTGATTATCGTTAATTAACCATGCATAAATTCTAATAAACTAGACAAAAAAAAATTGGAATAAATATTTTCTTCCATATTACTGTATAAATTCATGTTCTTAATACGAAACATTACCTGAAAATTAAAAGAAAAAGTATGGTTCCAGTGGGGTTTGAACCCATGCCCCTCATGAATATGTCAGTAAAATTCAAGTAATTGAGTACTCTTCAAAATGGAGGTTTCGAATTAGAGATTGAAATCCTTAATTTCTCCAGTACATGTATCATATTTATAAAAAGTAATTTTCTAATATATTCTTATTTTCATTCGCAATTTTCTAATTTCAGATATTCAGACAGTGCTCACAGATTTCTACCAGCGACATTTTAAGACCTTGCCAGTGTTGCCGGTGCTTGAAAAAAAAGATACAGATCTTCTACTCCTATATGAATCTCCTGCAATGAATAGCATTGTTAAAGGAAAGAAGGAAGCTAAAGAAATTGAATGTTTTGAAGAAATATTTTACAAAGAGGATAAGGCCTACAATGAAATCTACATCACTGGAGATGCAGGTGTTGGCAAAACATCTTTCTGTCGACATCTGTGTTTCTTGTGGTGTAATGTTAAGTGTGGCCAAATGATAGATAAAGAATACGAATATGTGTCTAAGTTTGATTGTGTGTTTTATATAAATCTACGTGATACTGAACATTATCATGTTGTAGATATGATCAAAGAATGTTATTTTGATCACCATGACCCTATCACTATACGAAATATTTTAAGACAATATAATTGTCTCATTATTTTTGACGGCCTTGATGAGTGGAATCCGAAGAAAGTTGGGAAAAAGACACATGAACTGCCAAAAAGAGAGCACTGTAAAAATTGCATCTATCTCACCACGTCCAGACCATATCGAATAGAACTTGCAGGTCTGTCGAGTAAATATGTTGATCATCAAATTGAAATTTCTGGAATTCATGGGAAATCATTAGACTGTTACATTGAAAAGATCATAAATTATATGAATAAGTTACTTTCTGCAGAAAGAAAGCCATCTGCTTTCAAATCTGACATTGTGAAATGTGGTCTATCTGATGAAATATGCATCCCTATAATTGCATCTCAATTGGTAGTCTTATGGTATGAAAAGAAACTTGACAGCATGACCAGAACTCTTATATATGCCAACATCTTAGAGATGTTTTTAGTAGACAACAGTTACAATCTAAACCATATTGTTTTACAATTGAAGAAATCGATTTTTTATGTAAAATTGGTCTCATGTGCACAAATGAAGTTTTTGAATGTTTTTCTGTCAAAAACTTGAAGATCAGTTTTATTCATGAAAGTTACCTAGAATTTTTCGCAGCATTGTTTATATCATCATTTGACTCCAGTAATTTATTCAGGGATGTAACTAAAACATGGAAATGTTTAAATGATGTTGTTCAATATAAAAAATTCTTTCACTTACTTGCTGGATTTTCTTATGATAGAATTAAAAGTATGTTTGACAATATTTACTTACAATTATCAGATGATTTAACTTCATGCAGGAAAAATGCTTTATTTCACTATAACAATACTTCTTACAGTAATTCTTATCTAAATCAACTCAAGTCATTACAGAATATTGTTGTTAATTGTTTCAAGGAAGTCAGTAGATCTAATGATAAAACTGTTGAATTAAGAATGGAAGATTTTCTTTTTGATGAATATTCCAAAAATGTTGATATTTTGAGAACACTTTTATTGCTAAATACAACAAATGTGAAATATTTACATTGTGGTAGAAGGGAATATTTTGATCAGTTTGATCAGATAAAAAATCTGCAGTGTATAAATATTGTTAGAGTGTCATCTGCTGATTATGTAAAGTTCACTCAATGCATGTTACAGAATAAATCAACACTGCACACTGTTTGTATTGATGGTGGTATTCTAAGTACAGATAAACCATTGATACCAGAATTACCTGTGAGAAGTCTCCATCATCTGACATCATTGTCTCTGTGTTATGTTAAAATAGAACATAACAGTTTACATTATCTGGTGAAATTTCTGTCTGACAATGTTCTCATTGAAAATATAAATTTGTCTCGTGTGTCTTGTGTTAATCACCAACGTGATGATAACGACTGTACATTGACTCTAAATCTTCCACAACATACAAAACTCACTTCATTATATCTGTGGGATGTTAATATTTTATGTGACATTTATATATCATAATTCTATAGGAAATATTTGTATTTTATATCCGTATAGTACTATAACTCAATTCTAAATGACACATTAATTTGTTCATTCATGCATGTTATTTTATTTTATATAATATATATTCCGCCCTTTAACGTAACGTCAAATATTACATGACGTCAGGTCCGTTGTTTGTTCTTATGTATTATTCTGACGAAGGCTAAATGCCGAAACGTTAAGAAACATAAAAAGAAATTTTTAACACGTGTTGTTGTTGTTTTAACTGTATTGTAATTTTACCACTCATTCAACAACATGGCATCATCCGATCCACGTGTGCGAAATTTAGAACAACTAGCGGAAAAACAGATGAAGAGCCAGCTCCATGCAAAATTCTTAGACAACTGTAGAGCTGAGGATGTGATTCCGAAAGGACTTCGTCTTAAACTTACGGTGAACGTCGGTCGCGACGCATCAGACCTACAACGCTCTGTAGATAAACTTCTATGGAAAGTCAGCGCAGACATTTGCGAGCGAATTCGTGAAGACCACCTACGGAGATCCAATGAATACGGTCGCCTGTTAGAAGAAGCAAGGAAAGAAATTGGACATGAGAAGACGAATGAAGATATGTTTAATATTGATGCAGACATACATGAAAGAACAGAAAAGAAGAAGGATGTTGTCCTTCTACGACACGAAAAAAAACCTCAGTATTTTAAAAAAGTGTTATAATGAACAGTCGGATGTCAGTATCATCACGGACATTGATAAAAACATTGCGACCAAAAATACTACTAGACGTCAAAAAAGACATCTGAAGAAAAGAAAACATTACAATCAACAAGTCGCACCAACAAGACAACAGTCTGTTGATAAACCGGAAACAACGAACGTTACCAGCAGTGAACAAAACCCAGTTCATACGTCGAATACACATCCGATACAGGAAGAATTCTTGGATTCGATAACTTCAAATAATCATCCAAAAAACGTCCAAGCCCCGGGCACAAAGAAAACTTACGCAAAAGCCGTGAAGAACGGGGCAAATCACTCAGCGAACATTCAAACCCTCAATCAGACTCTTCAAATCCTGATGAAGACCATAACGGATCTTCAAGCGGCCACAACGACAAGAGTTGTAGAAGGCGCCAAGCGGTTCATCCGAGTACGAGACAAGAAGACATGGAGAAAAACCAAGCGGAGGCTACGAAAGATACAGGCAGGAAAGAAGACAGTTCTAAACCTCTCTTCAGTTCAGTTAAGTGACGATGATTACATTCTCTTAGGGAAGGGTTTAAAGTTTTGCCCAAAATCTAAATCACATGACAAAATTAAACTCGCAGAAGATATTTTTAAATTTACCCGCAGACTAAGACTTAAAGAGTTCTTTAGTAATCATTCAGAAAATGACGTTAATGACTCTGAAACAAATGACAGTTTTCATGACCTCCCGTTTTTCAATAAATCTAAATCGTCATTTACCCCTCCCGCTGGCCGAGATGTTTACTTGGATTTTTACATTAATGCCGTTACTGAAGAAATTTTGCAGTCTGATAAGAAAAGAAAAGGATATTATAGTAATATCACTAAAGCTGAATTAGACTCGCTTAAGAAATTATTTAAAAATAGAAATATTGTGATAAAAAAAGCAGACAAATCCAATACGATTGTAATCATGAACACTGATGATTATAAAAATGAAGTAATGAGACAATTGAACAATGATCAATATTATGAAAAATGCAACGACGATCCTTCTGACGTTGTTAAACATGATATCTTACGATGCTTGGAAGATATGAATACTGAAAATGAATTCGATATTTTCCCTTCAAACATACGGACTCCGTGTTTTTATATATTACCGAAGACCCACAAACCACCGGATAATAATCTACCATTAAAATATCCCGGGAGACCGATTGTATCAGCTTGTAATTCACCAACTGAAAATATTTCCAAATACATTGACTATGTTTTGAAACCATATATGTTAAATCTACCATCATATGTTAAAGATACTACTGGCTTTATAAATAAAGTGAAAGATATGAAGTTAAGAAAAAACACGTATTTAGTAACACTAGACGTATCTTCACTCTACACTAATATTCCAAACAATGATGGAATTAACGCTTGTAAATCGTTTTTAGAAAAAAATGGTCTACATGGAAGTAACTTATCGATTGAAGAAATTACACGTCTTATTGGTATTGTTCTAGAAAATAATTATTTTAAATTTGGAAAAGAGTTCTATTTACAAAAAATGGGTACAGCAATGGGTAGTTCAATGGCCCCTACATATGCATCACTATTTATGGGAAAACTAGAGGAAGACTTTATTAATTTAAGAAACGCCAAACCATATTACATTTCAATCTTCGCTTGACGAACTACGTGAATTTTTCATAGACAGAAACTTCCCGATGTCCGTGATAGACAATTCCTTTACAAAAGTTTCACAGACGTCACAAACAGATGCATTATCATCTACAATCTCAGAGAAAAAACGCATCATTCCATTTACTGTGGAATTCAATCCATCTTTACCTGATATTGGTAGTACCATACATCGATACTGGGACCTCCTTCATATAACGATTGAAATGTATCGTCATCCGATATTATACGTCGGTATCTCTTAGCCTGGCTATACGGTATGCCATCTTTGCATTTCTTAGGGTGACACGATGTATAATCCAAGTATTGGTGGTTATTGGTTTCCTTTATATAGATATTTGTTTCAACATTCAGAGACTTATTTTTCGAAACTTGAACGTCCAAACTATTTTTTCAGCACGAGTTGTAATAAAAAACGATGTTCTCACTGTACCAGAATCAACTTCGGTTCAAAATTTACGAGTTCCGTCACAAAAAGGACATTCGATTTAAAATATAATAGTAATTGTCAATCAAAAAATGTCATTTACTTAATAACGTGTAAAAAATGTCAAAAACAATATGTTGGCCAGACAATGCAACCGGTTTCACGACGTATGAATAATCATAAATTTTACTAATGATGGATTTTCTTCTCTTGTTGCTAGCCACTTTAATGAAGGCACTCATAATATGTCCGACTTTTCTTTTATGCCTGTTGATGTTATAAACAATAATATTAATCGATTATGCAAGGAAACTTTTTGGATACATAAGTTACAAACGCTTCATCCTAACGGTGTGAATTCAAAAACCTTGTTTACAGTATAAAATACATGTTAAATGTTTAATTTTTGTTTTAGTTAGGTACTATCACGTTTTTTCCTATTACCGGTTTTTATATATCATAATTCTATAGGAAATATTTGTATTTTATATCCGTATAGTACTAAAGTAATTGTCAGTTTAATCAGGCTTACTATGGGCCTTAGTGTGGGAATAATTACCTGGGTCTTCAGTGGTGGTAATCGTTATTCTAAGAGTATAATACTAAGACCACAAGCACGTCTTGTCTCTCGCTCGCCAGGCTTCCGAATGACTTCGCGCCATATCAGATCTCGTAAAGCGTCTCTAGTTACGAGATCGACCCAGATCACGCACCGACTTCCGGAAGAGCGGATCGGCCGCTTATGCAAATTCACTACACTCCCCCCGACTTTATAAATTGGAGGGGTCTCCAAGGGGTTCCACATGATCTAAGGGATTGCCACCCAGATGTAGGTGACAACCATGCGAAGACATCTTCTTCACCTGGGTAGGCACCGCTTTGTGGGTGCCATCCAGGGCTGGCTCTTTCTTCACTCTGCCCACTCCCGTATTAGAGAGTGGTCTTCCCCACTCCCGTATTAGAGAGTGGGGTGCCGTCTAAAGTTGCCGTCTAAAGTGAGGGTAACCTGTAGAACCTTCAGGCAATTTCGCCCGAATTTCCCAGGACCTCCTCTCAGTTCTCTTCACTTATTACTTTTGGCGTAGGTGGCGACATAATTTGCTACATCGTCACCCATCTCTCTCCAAAAGAACCTTCCATTCACTCTAGTCTTAGTCCTGGCCACCTCCCAGGTGACCAGCAGACGGTATACCATGGTTCAACCTTATATCCTCGTTTGTAAGGCTACTTGGCATCACCATATCCATTGCATCAGTTCCCCAACTAGAATGAACAGTTCTTTGTTTTCCCAGTATGCTTTGGCACCTGGACTTGCCAAAAGAATACAGACTCACTCGGACTAATTAACTTGTGCAACAAGTCCGAGATTATTCTAAGATTTGGATCTGTCTCCTGTGCTCTGCGCACTGAATTAACATCCAAACCCCTGCAGGTTAAAGTCTCATCCTGTTAAGAGACGCCGCATACTTGCATGCATGTCCCCATTTTCCACAGACAACTCCTAATATGCTTCAGCAGGTTCCCCCTGTGGGCCCCTAGCTTGGTGATTCTTCCTGGGGTTTCCTGTATGCTTTTTGGTCCCTCTGGTTTGAAGTGCTGACCAGTTTTCCTATCTATTTCTTTGTCGAAGGAGCATGGGTTAATGACACCCTGTTTATCTCCTTCTGATAGGAAAACTATTATTTTCAGTCACCAAAATTTTTAGACCACTTGCAAGGGCATATTCTTCTTTGTCGTTGTTGGCTATTCTTCTTTCTTTTACTGTGAATTTTTGCAGTTTGTTTACCGCTTGTAGGATCTCTTCTTCCCATGGTTACTGAGCGGCTTCCAGCCAGACACATGGCCTGCATCACTCCGTGACCGATCGGGAGTTGCAGCCCTGGCTACACAAGCCTCCGCTGCCGGGTCCCGTACATCACCCTGTGCTTTGCTACCATCCGGTCTTGGCTTAGAGTCAGACACAGGGCCTGCTACACTACGTGACCGATTGGGAGTCGCAGCCCTGGCTACACAAGCCTCCGCTGCCGTGTCCCGTACGTCACCCTGTGATTTGCTACCCTCTGGCCGGGGGCGTGCCAGTTCCCCTTTAATGGAACTGCACATCATCTACCTCTTTAGTAAATGTTGCCCCACGACTGTCTGCTCTACTAAAGTAATCACCGTCCCAATAAGGCAGATAGCTTAAATGATTAGTGCCCAATATACTGCTGGTCAGGGTTCCGTCTCACTTAAGAGATCAGCAGCATTTTTATGTTGCTTTCTGCCCTTTTGACCAGTCTTATTGTAGTATTGTGACATCTCAATCAATCTTGCCAGTTGCCCTTGGGGTTTTCTCGGCCATGTACTACCTCTTGACCCTATCTTGCACCTTTAGCAGCTCAGCCTCTATGGCCAAGTCTGACGCATCTGTGCCAAGAACAAATTCACATTCACTCCTTGCCAACTTGACCTTCCCATTTTCTAATAAATGTACCCCCCTTTTCACCAAGGTAACCTTTCATCCCCCCGGACTTCATAACCTTAATACCTTATACCCCCTGGTCTACCTCCCTCCCTACTCTCCCTTTTAAGAGTCTCGAGGTCGATTTGAATATTCTGAATCATTTCCTCTAGGCTCTTAAGGTTAGGACTGTCTTGCACAGCACTAACTGTAACAGGAGGCTCGTAGTCAGTTGCGCTGTACAACTGGATAGATTTTTGGGGTTCGCTATCCATTGCCTGCTTGCAATACTGGAACATTCGCACCTCATTCATGGCTTCCTCAAGTGTTGAGAACCCACGCATGAATGCACTCAGTCCAGCGGCTTTGTCCAATAATCCCTGACAAAACCTGGATATAACCTGATTGTTGGAATATGAATCGGGGAGATTCACAAACGACCGAGTTGCCATCTGCTGCACCCTTTCCGCCCATTCTTCCAACGACTCATTTTTGCTTTGAACTGATTGGTAGAATTTGGACTGTGCAGCGCCGGGCAGTTCTTCTGCTCCAAATCTTGTGGTCAGCCTACACATCATTTGTTGATATGACATAGCTGAGTCACCCTTCAGCAGCATTGCACAGTAAGACAAAGCCTGGTCTGTCAAACAGTGCAATAGACAGTCCCTACACATTTCTTCAGTCCATGTGCATGTTTCGGCAAATCGTCTGAATTTCAACTCAAATGCTGGCCAATTGCTTTTGCCATCGAAAACAAGAGTTTTTGGTAAACTCTTTATGGCAAGCAAAAAGGCTTTATTGGAATTGATGTGTGGGTCATCTTCTCTGTTTTCCAAGTCCCCTCTTCTCACATCTTGTAAGTCAGCATGCACCTCAGCCATTTGCGGCCCAAGTGTAAGCTGCTTAGCGTCGAGGTATGAGACTGGTCTCTTGCTGCTGGTCTCTTCTTGGTCTCCATGGCTAGCTGGAAGCCACTTCGACCTAGGTGTGATTCGGCGTCTTGTACCAGTGTCTAAGTTCCTTAAGGAATCTTCCAACTCCCTAATCTTAGCTTCATATGAATCACATGGTACATCTGGAAGCTCAGATATAGACGATGTGTCTACACCCATAGTTTCCCTTCGATGCGAGGTTGGTGTCTTAGTTGGCGTCTGGTCCTGCGCCACCCACGGTTTCACTCCCCCAATTGCGGCAGAATGAACAGCAGGTGAGAAATCCAACATCTCCAGAGTGGTTGCTGGTAATTTCCTCCGTATCAGCACTTCTAGTAGGTATTTGGTAATGGTACCCCCCTCCTGCCTAATATTTACAATATGGCCTGCCCACTTATGGCCCACCCCAGGTATACACATTAACTCAGTTTCTGTACAAGAATTAACCCTAATCTGGGGACAATAGGCCATAATTGCAAACAATCAGTTTCAGGTTGATGGGGCCCTACAGTGCTTTGATTACAGAAAAACTATCGCAACCACGGACAATCAACTGATCGCTTTAACAGAGTATATTTCGTTGTGAAATACCCTCCAACCAACGTAAACAATTAGAATAACGATAATTCTTACTTGTTTCCACCACTGAATACCTATCTCCCTATCTCTTCTTATCACTCTGATGATTTATAAAAATCGACAAGGAATTGGCAAAATTTTCTGGTCTAAAACACGGACAATTGGACCGCGAATGTGTAGTAAAACCAGATCAATTACACAGGAATGTGTGGCCAATTATCTCAAGGGATAGTGGCTTTGCCAAACACGGTTTAAATATAAGTTTAGATAATAAACCCACGAATTGAACCAAATTTGTGATTCCAAAACGCTTGGAATGGGTTCGTTAAACACCGCTGCCACCAGTAAAGTAATTGTCAGTTTAATCAGGCTTACTATGGGCCTTACTGTGGGAATAATTACCTGGGTCTTCAGTGGTGGTAATCGTTATTCTAAGAGTATAATACTAAGACCACAAGCACGTCTTGTCTCTCGCTCGCCAGGCTTCCGAATGACTTCGCGCCATATCAGATCTCGTAAAGCGTCTCTAGTTACGAGATCGACCCAGATCACGCACCGACTTCCGGAAGAGCGGATCGGCCGCTTATGCAAATTCACTACAGTACTATAACTCAATTCTAAATGACACATTAATTTGTTCATTCATGCATGTTATTTTATTTTATATAATATATATTCCGCCCTTTAACGTAACGTCAAATATTACATGACGTCACGTCCGTTGTTTGTTATTATGTATTATTCTGACGAAGGCTAAATGCCGAAACGTTAAGAAACATAAAGAATTTTTTAACACGTGTTGTTGTTGTTTTAACTGTATTGTAATGTAACAATGTAAACAATTCTAGTTTACAGTCCGTCACGTGTACATTATCTGATAGGATTGTTAGACTTTGTTATAGTGATTTATTTAACTGTTTGAATTATTCACAACTTGAACATCTTTGTATCATTGGTTCCTACAGGTTAGATAACAAAACAATGAAAACATTGACGTCTACAGTGAAATCTCTTCCATGTCTCAAGTCACTAGAACTGTGGTACATGAAGTTACCTGATGATGTTTCATTACAACTACATCCTCAGGTAACACAAGTGAAGATAAAGCTGGAGTTTGTCACAATGAGTCGTCAATGTTTTCATCGTTTTATTGAAAGTTGTGTAAATATTTCTGATATAAAAGTTGAGTTACATGGATGTCAGATTACATCAGTTGATGGAGAAACTCACAGTGTACTGTCAGTGGAGGAGATAGAGAAGTCATTGAAGGAGTCTGTGAAATACATGTCTGAACATCTTGAATCAATATCTACAATAAACATCACATGTAAACATGATGACAGGTTATACTTTGAAACAAGAAGTTGCCAGTAAATGATTTTGTTGTGTTTTTGTAAACATTTCATGTAAAAAGTTGACTTTATAAGCAACTTTGATGAAGGCATCAACAAAATGAAAGAATTTCACGTGGACAAAAATGATCATAACTTTTTTATTCCTCAACGGAAACATGTCATGTGACCATTTATTTTCTTAATTAGATCATTTCCTCCATTATGAGACACATTTTATTGCAAAAATCGGAAAAAGGTTTCTTTGCATTTTTGGTGGTCTTGTAAATATTTTCTGAAAAAATTTTTTTTTTTTTTTTTTTAATTATAGGAGATTAAGTTTTGACTTTTTAGATTTATTTACCTGTATATGGAGCTTTTATATTAAACATTTTTTTATTATTTGATTTGAAGAAAATAGATTTTAATGAAATGAAGGCCTACAGTTTGCCTACTGTATTTGTTCCTTTCAGAAGCGAATTGTTCAAACTTATTGTTTATTGAATTATTGACTTTTATTTATGGATATATATTTCTTTTTTTTTTCAATTGTTTTTCAGTTGTCCTGGCTTTATCAGATTTTTTTTCATTTTTAAATGTCTGCATGTGCTTGAGGTATATTTAGTTATATCATAGAGTAAATTAATTTGGATTATACAACAAAAAACACAAATATACGAACTAGTATTATTACTTTATTTGCCTACGTTTCGGCGCAACCGCCTTTACTCAAGACATAACAATAAAATAAAAAAATAACGGAAGTTACGTCATAATGATTATCATATTAAACGTAACGTAAAAGGGCGGGAATGTGTGCAGTACAATAACAAAATGTAATTAGTGTTACGCTTTCGGATTTAAGAAATACAAATATATCCTATATTTAAATATAGAGAAACCGACTTGTTGGTTTCGTTTCTTAGATGATATATTTTTAATATGGGATCACACTTTGAAAGACCTTCAATAATTTATAGACCAGATAAACGGATTGCATCCTACAATTAAATTCACCCACAGCATATCAAAAGAAAATGTGTCCTTCTTGGATGTATCCGTATCGAAAGGAACTGATCTTAGTATAAAGACGGACATTCATATCAAAAGAACAGATAATCACCAATATTTACCGTACAGTTCATCGCATCCAAAACGCTGCAAAGACGGAATACCCTTTAGTCAAGCAAAACGTTATCGACGAATAATTTCGGATGATGAAATTTTCAGTAAATCATTGTGTGAATTACATCGTTATGTCAAGGACAGGGATTACCCGGACTCCGTCATCAAAGATGCATTTGAAAAAGTTTCACGGATGTCGCAAGAGGATGCTTTGCAGCAATCTTCACAAGAAAAGGCACGTGGTATACCGTTCACAATGACATACAATCCGTCGCTTCCTGACATTGGTGCAACAATCAATAAATATTGGGACCTTTTGAGTTTGTCATCGAGTTTTACTGTGAAAAATATTCATAAATTCTTTAAACGTATATTAGCTTTCAGACGACCTAAAAGCCTTCATGACTATTTAACAAGTAACCTCCGCCGGTTTGTTTTTGCCGCGCCGGTCTTTGTCAAATACAGCCCCCACTTTTACGCGTTTTTGAGAAACAAAAACATTATTAAATTGTAGGACTTAGTTACTTATTAAAATATTGTAAGTCCCATGTTTCTATATTTACTAGTTTTCTTGAAAAATACAAAGAAAAACTGTCTTTGCCATGGCACACTACCTTCCCCCGTCTTACAATAAAAAATCTTATCATAAGATTATATTGATATTTATGCATGCACTTATTTTATCAAAGAAAATTAATAATTTGAATTCAAAAAAATGTTTTTAAGATAATTTAGTACAAATATTTCTAAAACGGACCAAAACATTTACTCGTCTGGAAGTTGTGGTAGTACTAGATGTACTCACTGCAAATCTATCAACAATAGTTCGGATTTTTCTAGTTCAGTCACAGGCGAAACCTTTCAATTACGTGTTGATACTAACTGTAAAACTAAGAACGTTATATATTTGATTACCTGTAAAAGATGTAAAAAACAATATGTTGGTCAGACTACACAAAACGTTTCTAAACGTATGAATAATCATAGCTATGATATTTGTAACTTTACAGCTTTCCTGCTTTTTCCTCTTTGGTTGCAACACATTTTAATGACACTTCTCATATATTGGCAGATTTTTCTTTTATGCCTATTGATATCGTTAAAAATCGCCTTTGTGAAGAAACCTTTAGGATTTATAAACTCAAAACTCTTTATCCTAATGGTTTAAATTCGAAAGTTTTTTTAATGCTAAAGAATAACTATGTAGTTAAGTTTCGCTTTCGTTGTGTCCTATTTTTATATCATAGAAACTTATGTATGAAAGAATTTTGATATAATGTTCTTGACAAAATTTTCATATTTCTACTGAAATGCTTGACTTGATTGTTTTATGAATTTGTTATTTAGTTAATCACTTGTAGTACATGTATTGCTTTGTTATAAATGTCTTAACAAGTATATGGTTAAAAATAATTGTGCATGCTTAATTGCTCAGTGTTTACCCAACACCATAATACAACATATACACATGTTACCCAACATCACAATACAACATATACACATGATACCCAACACCATAATACAACACGTTCACATGATACCCAACATCATAATACAACACATACACAAGATACCCAACACCATAATACAAAACATACACATGATACCCAGCATAATAATACAACACATACACATGATACCCAACACCATAATACAACACATACACATGATACCCAACACCATAATACAACACATACACATGATACCCAACACCATAATACAACATATACACATGTTACCCAACACCATAATACAACACATACACATGATACCCAACACCATAATACAACACATGGTACCCAACATAATAATACAACACATAGACATTATACCCAAAACCATAATACAACACATACACATGATACCCAACACCATAATACAACACATACACATGATACCCAACACCATAATACAACATATACACATGATACCCAACACCATAATACAACACATACACATGATACCCAACACCATAATACAACACATGGTACCCAACATAATAATACAACACATAGACATTATACCCAACACCATAATACAACACATGATATTCAACATGATAATACAACACATACACATTATACCCAACACCATACTACAACACATGATACCCAACATAATAATACAACACATACACATGATACCCAAAACCATAATACAACATATACACATGATACCCAACACCATAATACGACACATACACATGTTACCCAACATCATAATACAACACATATACATGATACCCAACATCATAATACAACACATATACATGATACTCAACATCATAAAACAACACATATACATGATACCAAACATAATAATACAACACATACACATTATACCCAACACCATAATACAACACATACACATGATACCCAACATAATAATACAACACATACACATGATACCCAACACCATAATACAACATATACACATGTTACCCAACACCATAATACAACACATACACATGATACCCAACATCATAATATAACACATACACATAATACCCAACACCATAATACAACATATACACTTGCTACCCAACATAATAATACAACATATACATATTATACCCAACACCATAATACAACACATACACATGATACCCAAAACCATAATACAACACATACACATGATCATGATACCCAACATAATGATACAACATATACACATTATACCCAACACCACAATACAACATATACACATGATACCCAACACCATAATACAACACATACACATGATCATGATACCCAACATAATAATAAAACACATACACATTATACCCAACACCATAATACAACACATGATACCCAACATAATAATACAACACATACACATTATACCCAACACCATAATACAACACATACACATGATACCCAACACCATAATACAACACATGATACCCAACATAATAATACAACACGTACACATGTTACCCAACACTATAATACAACATATACACATGTTACCCAACATAATAATAAAACACATACACATGATATCCAACATAATAATACAACACATGATACCCAGCATAATAATACAACACATACACATTATACCCAACACCATAATACAACACATACACATGATACCCAACATAATAATACAACACATGATACCCAACATAATAATACAACACGTACACATGTTACCCAACACTATAATACAACATATACACATGTTACCCAACATAATAATACAGCACATACACATGATATCCAACATAATTATACAGCACATACACATGATATCCAACATAATAATACAACACATGATACCCAGCATAATAATACAACACATACACATGATACCCAACATAATACTACAACACATACACATGATACCCAACATCATAATACAACACATGATACCCAACATAATAATACAGTACATACACATTATACCCAACACCATAATACAACACATACACATGATACCCAACATAATAATACAACACATACACATTATACCCAACACCATAATACAACACATACACATGATACCCAACATCATAATACAACACATGATACCCAACATAATAATACAGTACATACACATTATACCCAACACCATAATACAACACATACACATGATACCCAACATAATAATACAACACATACACATTATACCCAACACCATACTACAACACATGATACCCAACATAATAATACAACACATACACATGATACCCAAAACCATAATACAACATATACACATGATACCCAACACCATAATACGACACATACACATGTTACCCAACATCATAATACAACACATATACATGATACCCAACATCATAATACAACACATATACATGATACTCAACATCATAAAACAACACATATACATGATACCAAACATAATAATACAACACATACACATTATACCCAACACCATAATACAACACATACACATGATACCCAACACCATAATACCACACATATCCATGATACCCAACATAATAATACAACACATGATACCCAACATCATAATACAACACATATACATGATACCCAACATCATAATACAACACATATACATGATACCCAACATCATAATACAACACATATACATGATACCCAACATCATAATACAACACATACACATGTTACCCAACACATATACATGATATCAAAGACCATCATACAACACATATATATACATGATATATCAAACATCATAACACAGGGTGTCCCAAAAGAAAGGTAACACTTTCATGCATGTTTATTGTCCCTTTAAATTGCAGCTGAATACATAATTTTTGTATAGATATGTAGACCAAAGATGTAAGTTTTTGTGTCAAAGAACCTTGTAAATATCTTCATATTTTGCAATTTTATACAAATTTGAAAACAAAAGTGCATTTTTCACCCTTGATGTCATTTTAGTAATTTATGTCGTTTCTGATGTGACAATCTTTGATCCTCTTTACTTACCATACACACACGATGAAATCTATGCCACTTTAACACTTCATAGCATTTCTTTGATTAGTGGCTTAGGACTACAGACTTTTGACTTAAAGAATGTCCTCAAAGAAAAAAGTTGCATGGGCTGAGGTCAAGACTATGCGTGGGTCAAGATATTCCGCAATATTTTACCCCCAGATATCGTCTGAATATTACTCAATCACCAAACATATTGTGTATAAAGTATAGTACAATGCTTGATATGTATATATAGTACCACCATCCTGTATGAACCATATATTTTGTAAGGTAGGAAACTTCTTTTTGAACACATTAACAAACTTGCTTTTCAAAAGCGACATAATTCTTATTTGGAGAGAACACTACACAGTGAGAAACTCGCGGTGTGCAATGTCGTTCCACGGTATAATTGGACTGTTCATTTTGAAGATACAGTGTCTTTCAGTGATTGAAACAAACCAAATGCAAGGTAAAGTAAGTCAAACAAAGACATGTGTATTTAAGTGATTGCACATTTCATCGTGCGTGTATGATAAGTAAAGAGGATGAAAAGTCGTCACATCAAAAACGTCATAAATTACTAAAACGACGTCAATGATGAAAAATGCACTTTTGTTCTCAAATTTGTATTAAATTGCAAATACTGAATATATTCATAAGGTTCTTTGACATAAAAAACTTACATATTTGTTCTACATATCTGTAAAATTTCATGTATTCATCTGCAATTTAAAGGGAAATTGTACACGTATGAAAGTGTTACCTTTCTTTTGGGACACCCTGTAGATGGCAATTTGGTTACATCTTCGTGGATATACTTCGTTTCAGAAGCGTCAGTGGAATTGAATATAGTGCATGCCACATTTCCGAAAATTGTTAAATATTTTCATTAGTAGAAATTACATTAATTTTAAAGTACTGTGGTGTACGATTTTCGGACAACAAATTTCGGATAACATAGTGAAACTATACATCATCTTACATGATTGTATGTGCGTTTAATAAAAATATTTTCTAATTGTGGTGTCTTATCTTTAATCCTTAATGATGTGACACATATTCAGGATGAATTCTCCATTTTTTAAAGACTCAGTGTAAATTTTGTGAAAATTATTATTCAGTTAAAACAGCTTCCATTACATTTTGATAATATTGCAGCAGTAAGATACAGTCTTAGCTTAAACATGTATGTGGCCAAAATGTACCATCTTTATTTGTGACTGAGATTGCTCTGCTTCACTGCCAAACAACACATCTAGCAAATAATTGAATGTAATAATATATTAATATGCTTTTGGGTGTAGATTTGCTTCTTAGACAAAATTAAAGCCTAAATAGATTCAAAATAGTTTTCATACTAAATCATTTTGACCACATCTAGACTACATTACACAAAAAAACAGATTATGTAGTACAGAGATTAAGTTGACATTCAGCATTTGGATTGATATTGTTGTGGACAACCTAGATTTTCCAGGCTACTTGGCCGGCGATGAGTTGGTACTTGGGCTGTTGTTCAATTTTCACTTTTGTGCAGGCTAACACACGAAAGCTGTCATAGATCGTCGCAAAAATGTCTTTCCTATGCTTTCTTGAGAGCACTAGGAATAAATGAGAGGAACAGTTTACTTTGTTAATTGTTATATAATGTTTGTAATAGTCTCACTGCTATAGAAATATGTCATTTTAGTTCAGGCTAGTGAAATTGGAAAGCATCCCACATTAATTTATCGTAATACACCAGATAGACAATTAGACAAAACGTTTTCCAAATATTTAGACAGACAGACAGACGGACGGACGGACGGACGGACAGATAGATTTTATTCAGTATTGAATGTACATACATGGATATATAAAACCAACATGTATAATAAAACAAGTTATACATACATGAATTTTTAAAACCCATGACAGGCACACCAACACTAAGGGTTACACAAAAAAGAGTTATCTCTTATTTCCATTGTGGTCCTTTAGTGTTGGTGGCATGACATAGCGAGGCATTATATGTGATTAAAGAACCATTGAAAATTGCACAATTATATTAAACATAAATGCATTAGAGTATTTTATCACAGTTACTTTGTATATATTATCAATATCACATATTAATTGGTATCAACAATCATATTCTATTAAAAAGGCATGTCTAAGTAAAGAAGTACCGATACTGAAATACACTATTATGAATAAGTTAATAACTAGATGAATAAATAAAAATAACAGATTACTCGGATATCAACTACCGGTAAATAAAAATAATGAATTACATAAATAACAAATAGTGGTAAGTAATAAATTACTTCAATATTAAATAGATAAATAGTTATTTTAATTCACTAAAAGTTCATACTAAATTGTCTAAAAAATATTTTTGTTTTAAAAACAGGCAATTTCTCAGACGGTGCTATACTAGCAGGCAATTTGTTCCATTGGCAAATATCTGAAAATAAGAAAGACTTTATGCCAAACCCTTTGACCTTAGGAACAGCAAACCCCCCTTGATCACTTAACCTGGTTTTATATAAGTGCACGGAATCTTGTGAAATGAAATTGTCTCCCATATATTCTGGGGCTAGGTTATTTTTTATTTTAAAGACATGGCACAGAATGATCTGGTCTACACGTTTATTGACAGGTAACCAATTAAGGAATTTAAAATGATCATTGCCTATATGCGACCTTGCATCTAGGTCAAGCACAAACCTTATTAACTTTTTTTGGGTAGTTTGGAGCTTGGATTTAAGTGACTGAGTGAGACCTTGACAAGGAGATTCTTGGTGTGTTGGGTAAGGTAACCTTTTTTACGATATAAATATTTTAACCTAGCATTAGCCTTTTTAAGTACTGAACGGGCCATGGAATCAAAAGATAGGGTCTGGTCAATGGTCAATGGTTGCACCAAGGTATTTTACAGCAGAAGTTTGTTCAATATATGTACCATTGCATGTAATTTCTAAGGAAGAGTTTGACCTTAGTCTATGTTTAGACCCAAATAATATGGACTCAGTTTTACCCAGGTGGAGTGATAACTTATTTTCAACTAACCACTGACTAACCAGGTGCAAGTCATCCTTCAAAAATGTTTCCACAGATGACTTGCATTTACCTGAAACAAGAATACCAGAATCATCTGCGTATAGCAAAAGCTGGTTTTTACCACTGCTGACATGTCATTTACATAAATTAAAAATAAAAGTGGACCAAGAATGGACCCCTGTGGAACTCCACATGTAATGGGGGCAGTGGCAGAGTGGGTACCAGAAACGTCTACTAATTGCTGTCTATCAGACAGATATGATTCAAACCATCTTAAAATATCATCACCTAGCCCTGCCGCTCTTAGTTTCATAAGAATAATGGAGTTGTCTACTGTGTCAAAAGCCTTTTGGAGGTCTAACAAAACCATGCCAATACATGACCTTTATCCATCTCCGTTCTAATAAAGTATGTAAGATGTATTAGACAGGTATCTGTTGAAAATCCTCTTCTAAAACCGGACTGGAATTTATACAATAATTTGTTTTCCCTAAAGTAGGTTCGACTTGATCATATACTACCTTTTCATAGATTTTTGACACAATACTAAGAATTGAAACAGGGCGGTAATTACCTACTTACCTACCCTGTTTTTTTCTAGCCCGTTTTCGGAAACAAGTAATTTTTTAGGCCTGATATAAAAATATGACATTTCTGAGAGGGCGTTACTAAATATTGTCAGCTCGAGAAAAATAATGTTAACCGAGGCTGGTGATGTTTAATAATGCCCTCTCAGAAATGCGATATTTATTTCATAATACTATAATGCTAAATGCGTTTTTTTCTTTTATATTATACAACTGAACACTGCAGTATGAGAGAGTTTATATATACCATCATATTTGAAACAATTGAGAGACAGGTTCAAAACTTTTTTTGTTTTATCTAACAAATAGACAATAGATATTTACGTGCAGTTACGAGTATGTCGAACTTTATCGGACAATAGAAGCTTAAAATTTGACACATCAAAATATTTACTAAAAGTAAAAGTTAGCAACGTTCTCTTCATCACGTAGACCGGAAGTAAATTGATGGTTGATAATGAATGCAATACAAAATGAGTATATATAGAACGTTATCTTAAGTATTTCTTTCTCATCAAGTTTCTACAACAATAGCAGGTCAAGTATTCTACTCGACTCATTCATACAACACATAAACAGGAAAATATTGTTGTTTCTTCTTGTCAAGTCGTAATTAGAAATCTACATGTGAATCATATTTATGACTTTATCTAAGTCTTTATACTTAATACGACTCGCCTCCGTGGTTGAGTGGTTACGGTCGCTGTAATCACTGTAACTTATCACTGATAGAGAGTCGTGGGTTCGAGCCCCGCTACCGACCATGTCTCTTTATGTGAGAAAGTAGGCAGTTGCTTACGGAGGATGGGAGTCTAGTACTGGTTCTTTCCAGGAGCGATACTTAGGTGAACCGTCTGCCTCATATAACACTGACTGTTGAAAAGGGGCGTAAAAGTCGATATAAACAAACAAAACAAAATATACATAACATATATCTTTATACAAATGCACCAATAAAAGTACATCTACATGCTAGTATAGTTTTCAAACTTTGACAAACTTTAATCGAAGCAGAAGAAAATGTACGTGGAAGTCTTCGTAATTTTAAAAACATCCTTCAATGTATCAGTTGACAGTTTTATGTTGTATTAAGAAGACCTACTAAATTATAGCTTCAACACCTGGTGAATGTACTTGCTGTGATGGTATACAACATGAGATTTTAGCCAATCAAGATCTGGTGAAAGCACTGGCTGTGATGGTATATAACATGCAATTTTAGCCAATCAACACCTGGTGAAAGCACTTGCTGTGATGGTATATAACATGAGATATTAGCCAATTAACACCTGGTGAAAGCACTTGCTGTGATGGTATATAACATGGGATTTTAGCCAATCAACACCTGGTGAAAGCACTTGCTGTGATGGTATATAACATGAAATTTTAGCCAATCAACACCTGGTGAAAGCACTTGCTGTGATGGTATATAACATGAGATTTTAGCCAATCAACACCTGGTAAAAGCACTTGCTGTGATGGTATATAACATGAGATTTTAGCCAATCAACACCTGGTGAATGTACTTGCTGTGATGGTATATAACATGAAAATTTAGCCAATCAACACCTGGTGAATGTACCTGCTGTGATGGTATATAACATGAGATTTTAGCCAATCAACCCCTGGTGAAAGCACTTGCTGTGATGGTATATAACACGAGATTTTAGCCAATTAACACCTGGTGAAAGCACTTGCTGTGATGGTATATAACATGAGATTTTAGACAATCAACACCTGGTGAAAGCACTTGCTGTGATGGTATATAACATGAGATTTTAGCCAATTAACACCTGGTGAAAGCTCTTGCTGTGATGGTATATAACATGAGATTTTAGCCAATCAACACCTGGTGAAAGCACTTGCTGTGATGGTATATAACATGAGATTTTAGCCAATCAACACCTGGTGAATGTACTTGCTGTGATGGTATATAACATGAGATTTTAGCCAATCAACACCTGGTGAATGTACTTGCTGTGATGGTATATAACATGACATTTTAGCCAATCAACACCTGGTGAAAGTACTTGCTGTGATGGTATATAACATGAGATTTTAGTCAATCAACAACACTATCATAGGTTGTTTTATCTTGGGTGTTATTATATGCATCAAATGGAAATGGAGAACTAATATTCTGCTATTATGTTTATGTCTTCTGGTGCACATGTTGGATGTGCGAGATACTCACAAAAATATAGTAATGCATGTTTTTTTCTGAACATTCTTATTACCTTAGTTTAAAGCTATTAAAGAGTCAGTCCTGAGATTTGATCCTACATTCAAACCTGTTTAAGAATCATGGTGCGTCTACAGTTTGACTTAAGTGTTAAAGGTGTGCCGTAACGGATGGTTATTTGAAGAATTGTATGATAAAATTATTACATAAAATTTCGTCATACATCAATGAACTGACATCTGTATCCAAATTTAATAAATTGTAATATGAGTTCATACGGCAA
The DNA here is from genome assembly GCA_964023205.1 of Lutraria lutraria. NCBI lineage: Eukaryota > Metazoa > Mollusca > Bivalvia > Venerida > Mactridae > Lutraria > Lutraria lutraria. The sequence continues at coordinate 72,368 of CAXIEG010000593.1, forward strand.
GAAAATAGAAAACTAATTAAGTTGTAATCATACATTTTTTCATGTTTAACATGCAGTATGAAATACTTATTAAGAATGCTGAAATTAATCGGAAATTGTGGCCTATTTGCAAAGAATATTATTATACACTCAAGCATAGATCTAGGATCGTCAAGTGGTTAGGGTCTCCCTACTAGTCAGTATGATGGTCAAGTGGTTAGGGTCTCACTACTAGTCAGTAGGATGGTCAAGTGGTTAGGGTCTCACTACTTGTCAGTAGGATGGTCAAGTGGTTAGGGTCTCACTACTAGTCAGTAGGATGGTCAAGTGGTTAGGGTCTCACTACTAGTCAGTAGGATGGTCAAGTGGTTAGGGTCTCACTACTAGTCAGTAGGATGGTCAAGTGGTTAGGGTCTCACTACTAGTCAGTAGGATTGTCAAGTGGTTAGGGTCTCACTACTAGTCAGTAGGATTGTCAAGTGGTTATGGTCTCCCTACTAGTCAGTAGGATGGTCAAGTGGTTAGGGTCTCACTACTAGTCAGTAGGATGGTCAAGTGGTTAGGGTCTCACTACTAGTCAGTAGGATGGTCAAGTGGTTAGGGTCTCACTACTAGTCAGTAGGATGGTCAAGTGGTTATGGTCTCACTACTAGTCAGTAGGATCGTCAAGTGGTTAGGGTCCACTACTGTGAGTTTGAATCCCATTTCACTTGCCCGGTTAGCTTTCTGAAGGTCAGTGGTTCTACCAAAGTGAACGACTGTGGCCTTCCACTAACATTTTCCTTGCCCTGCTAGCTTTCTGAAGGTCAGTGGTTCTACCCAAGTGAACGACTGGGGTCTTCCACTAACACTGAAACTGGAAAGTTGCCAAATGACCCTGACCGTTGGTGCAATAATACCCCCCCCCCCTAAAAAAAGACAATATATGTGACAGCTTTAAACCTGTATACCTTTATGTATCTAACAAACTTTATGAATGAACCTGTCTCAATCAGAAGTATGGATGTTAAATGACATAACAAATGAAAAGGAAAAAAGCTCACAAATACTGGAATGACATAGGTCATTGTTCACAGTGCTTTATATACAATGTTGTGTTCTTATCATTTCTATTAAATGGAAAACAATACCTGCAACCAACACTAAATTTGCTTCATATTTCTAGATAAGCAAACATAATGCAAAACATTCTGAGGACCCGAGTGCAGAACCTCGCAGTGTAGTGAAGTGCTCGAAGTATGCGTGCATTTAAGTTCAGGTCCACTGTGAGCAAACAATAAAAATGATACTGAGAAATTACATAAAGGCTTCATACAAATCTAGAGATAATAATTTTCATAATTTTGGCAATAGATCAACAGTTACAGGTCACCTACATATGTGTGCATATAACAAGAATCAGTATAACAAATCCAAGTCAGCTTACTCCAAGTCAAAGCTAATGCTGTATATTCTAAACGTTTTACAAGAAAACCAATGATTGATTTAACTGTATGTACAATACATTGCCAATGTCTCAATATTGATATTTTAGCTTAAATAATTCAGTAACAACTAAAATAAATAAGTGTCTTTGAACATAATATCCAGTCAAATGAAAAGAGTTTGAATAACAGAAAGATAAAAATGTAAGTGCACGATAACCCAGGAATAATGTCATATATAGTTACATCTGATAATGCAATGAAATACATCTCACTACAGGAATCAAAAAGTGTTAGATCACCAATAAAAATAGCATGGATACATTTATAGCTGATAGCGGATATTGTTTTTTCAAGAATTACTTGTGTTTGTATATTCAAATATATCTAACCAAACCCAGAGAGAGTACAGTACCAGTAAATGTATACTGTTTTGAGGATTAATACTGTTTTTTTTTCATAGGTTATAGACATTAATTGCAAGCTGAAGTTGATTAACGTATCATAAGTAATAATTTATACAAAAACTTGAAGCTATTTACCTTGTGATGATACATTATTTTCAGGTAATACATAAAAAACGAAGACCACGTGTCCAAATTCTAATAATTAGTGTATACAGATTGCAAACTTACAAAACAGTGAAGAAGATATTTGGAAAATCGTGAACTTTGTTTAGTCCAACGTGACCACGCAATACAAAATCGGCCTGAATTACCATGCATATGATACATGTGTTTTCATCCGTGTTGCCATTTTAGGCCTTAATAACCATAATACACGCTCCCTGCAACTTGCTAGCCTCTATTTATATTACATTAACATTTAGGCCCTTTGTGTCTAAGAAAGTATATGTACATGGTTTTATCTTTTAATAGTTTACCTAAGCAAAGGTATTTCGAATTCTATTTGAGTGATTATACACATGTTTAGAGCTTTGTGATATGACATTATGGAAATAAATTCCGTATGAAATGTCATCTAGACATTTTAAGCAATTGGTGTATATGAACATAATATTAGTTAGCAATGCATGATGAAAAACATGCATAGTCACATGGTATCATGTTGATCTAATTTTTGTTTAGCAGTTCTCGTGAAAAACAAATATTTCTTGTTCTTAATTCGTGCAGCATTTAAACAATAAAGAAACATACAAACATGCCAGCACTTCAACAGATCAACAAGACCACTGTAATGGAGTGCTACTTTAAACATTAGTCACCCTGTTCTATGTTTGAATTTGTATTAACATACCTGCCTGCAATGTACTTAATACAGCTTAGGCAGGTTGCTGCCACAAAAAGAACATGTATTGTTATTGAATGCCATTAACATTAAAATCTTAAAAACAATCATAACAAACTAGTGGATTGTTAATTATTGTCAAACATCAAATATTGAGCTGCTCATTATTGACGTATGCACATGTTTATCAAATCAATAATATATTGCTACGAATATTGTTGATCATATATTATCAATCATAATTTATCATTATTATAATAAAAATCCTTTCAGTACATCAGCATGTTGTGTGAGGGTATCTTTATCAGGTCAGTGCATCTACATATTGTCTAAGAGTATCATCATTTCAACATACCAGATAACTGAATTTTCATTTAATACTCGGAACATTGACATCTAAGATTTGAGTATTTAGTAATTATTGAATCTGGGCCTAGTTGTTAATAGAAGGTAATAAAACAAAAACTATCAGGAATTTGACTGTACAATTTAGATTGTTTACATTCTCAGCAGCAGACACAAAGTACTATCAGACCTCAATCAACTAGTAGAATGTTTAGATTGTTTACATTTCCAGCAGCAGACACAAAGTACTCTCAGTAATCAGTCCACTAGTAGAATGTTTAGATTGTTTACATTCTCAGCAGCAGACATAAAGTACTCTCAGATATCAGTCCCTCGTATATTGTTTAGATTGTTTACATTCTCAGCAGCAGACACAAAGTACTCTCAGACCTCAGTCCACTAGTAGAATGTTTAGATTGTTTATATTCTCAGCAGCAGACACAAATTATTCGCAGACCTCAGTCCACTTAGTCTAGTATAATGTTTAGATTGTTTACATGCTCAGCAGCAGAAACAAAGTACTCTCAGAAATCAGTCCACTAGTAGAATGTTTAGATTGTTTACATTCTCAGCAGCAGAAACAAAGTACTCTCAGAAACCAGTCCACTAGTAGAATGTTTAGATTGTTTACATTCTCAGCAGCAGAAACAAAGTATTCTCATAAATCAGTCCACTAGTATAATGTTTAGATTGTTTATATTCTCAGCAGCAGACACAAATTATTCGCAGACCTCAGTCCACTTAGTCTAGTATAATGTTTAGATTGTTCACATGCTCAGCAGCAGAAACAAAGTACTCCCAGACCTCAGTCCACTAGTAGAATGTTTAGATTGTTTATATTCTCAGCAGCAGACACAAATTATTCGCAGACCTCAGTCCACTTAGTCTAGTATAATGTTTAGATTGTTTACATGCTCAGCAGCAGAAACAAAGTACTCTCAGAAATCAGTCCACTAGTAAAATGTTTGAAACTTTGTTGTCTTGTAAAAGAACCAGTCATTCCTTTTTTTAATAATAATCCTTGATTTTTAAGGAAGCATACAAAAACAAATACCCTTTTTTAACTAAAACGTTGTGTATTTGTTTAACTTTTTCACAAATTTACCTCACTCTTCTTATTCTGGAACATATCAGTACTTCGTTTTTGTCCCGTCAGCAATTGGCAACATGTCTCTAATTTGTTTTATTTATGTGCCGTCGAAAATACCACTGAATCTTACCAAATATTAACAAAACGTGGTGTCTTAAATTGCAAGAAGAAACAATGCTAGCTACTATTTTTAAATCTCTAAAACTAGACAAATATATTGGATGTGCGGACCCGTTCATACTGGAGTAAACACCATTCGAATTTCAAAATTCAACGCAAAAATGTACTTGATAATAAATTCAGTTTTATTTAAACCTACAGCTTATTCGGGTTGACAATCCCTTTTATATTGTTATTCTTAATTACTTAATTTATAATTTTCATTTTTTTATAAAGTTACATGTGTATGTGTTATGTATGTGAATGTATGTAGTACAGTTTACCATACAGTTTAAATAATGCATGTATATGTTGTATGTGACACTAAATCGGTAAGATGTCATCAAGGAACATAATATAAACTCGACAATATATCAACAGTGGAGTTCCGTTATACCACTTATTCCATTACTGCGCGTTCTATACAAACGGAAATATCTCATTCGGTATACTTAATATTAGCATATACTTAATGTTGACTTAATGCTCGCATGTATAATGAAAACTGTCCAATCTGTTCAGAAATACAGAGGTTATTTACGAATTCAAAAGTTGTATACATACGTAAATATTATGTGAAAATATTGTAACAGCAGGACTCGGCTTTTCTCAGTAAAACACCGTGTCTACGAATTTCTGGATCAGCCCTCGTATGATCAATAATTCAATAAGGTGTTATCTCTTTATCAGTTGAATAATCTTTAAAGGTAATATTTACAATAAGTTAAGTAAGATAAAGCAACATTGTCCAATGCTTCGTCATTTCATGTCTTCGTACATGTATGCAAAAAATAAAGGTATATTATAGAGCGGTACAAGTAATTGCTACAGAACCAGCACACGTTAGACCACTTTGCAATCCAGAATAATCCCTTTTCTATTTTATTTTAAACATTTTCTTTTTACTGTATCATGAACATTCACGTAAAATGCCGACCCTTCGATAGCATTTTTGTTTATAAAACATACTGCAACAATGCTAATTATGTTTCATTTAATGTCATACTTTTGTCATCTTGAACACGTCAAGTCAGGTGTATATTCATGCATGAAATACTATCATGGGAATATCATGCATTGAACTAATACATTTTGCTATACATTAACGTACATAAATTCGAGTTTTGAACCCATTATTTAAAAACAATTTAATTCACCTGAATATTTATGATGATTAATACGATAGCAATAAAGTTGTCATTCGTGTGCTTATAGGTGAAAGCTTTAATAAAGTGCCTAACTTAGAATTCAGCATTATCCCTTTTCTCTGTTAGTTCAGAGACATGAAAATGTTATATATATTTGACCGCTCGAAAATTTCAAAAATAATTAAATAATAATTTCTAACTTTTATTCTCTAACTTATGGCCTTGTTTATCTTCATCCAGAACACGTCAAGTCATTTTTGAAATCATTTTAGAGTTACCATTACCATCATTTTATTATCCTGTCTTCAAATTTATATTTAAAAAAAACATGCATAAAGTCGATTTGTATAATTATTAAATAGTTCTAACTCTTCATCTTAGTACATTGTATTGAACATAGAATACTTAAGTTATCGATGCAAAACAAATTAGGCTTCATAAAATTTCCATTTTTGCACTTCTATGTGAAGACTTTCACTAAACATCTAATTTTGAAATCTCGCATAATCTCATTTCAATATAATATCAGAGATAAAGTCGAATATATAATTATAGTAATATATATCTTTGCTCGCATCACTGAAGTAAGACAACAAAGAACAATGCCTAATTATGCTTCTGGTTAGGTCACATTCTTGTCATCTTTAGCACGTCAAGTCACGTGTAAAGTCATGCATGAATTACTATCGCCAGAATATCCTGTACTAGAAATGATATCTTTTTCGATACAATAACATACATAAAGTCGATTTTTGAATTGATAAGCCTCAACCCTTTATCTATTAAAATATTAATTCACCTAAATAATCATAAGTATTTATGCGGTAGCAGTCAGGTTGTCATTCGTGAGGTATCAGGTGTGTGCGTTTTAACTAAACGTTACTTTGCGATCCAGAATAATCCCTTTTCTATGTTATTTTAAACATTTTCTTTTTACTGTATCATGAAAATTCACGTAAAATGCCGACCCTTCGATGGCATTTTTGTTTATAAAACGTCCTGCAACAATGCTAACTGTGTTTCATTTAATGTCATATTTTTGTCATCTTGAACACGTCAAGTCAGGTGTATATTCATGCATGAAATACTATCATGGGAATATCATGCATTGAACTAATACATTCTGCGATACATTAACATACATAAAGTCGAGTTTTGAACCCATTATTTAAAAACAATTTAATTCACCTGAATATTCATGATGATTAATACGATAGCAATAAAGTTGTCATTCGTGTGCTTATAGGTGAAAGCTTTAATAAAGTGCCTAACTTAGAATTCAGCATTATCCCTTTTCTCTGTTAGTTCAGAGACATGAAAATGTTATATACATTTGACCGCTCGAAAATTTCAAAAATAATTAAATAATAATTTCTAACTTTTATTCTCTAACTTATGGCCTTGTTTATCTTCATCCAGAACACGTCAAGTCATTTTTGAAATCATTTTAGAGTTACCATTACCATCATTTTATTATCCTGTCTTCAAATTTATATTTAAAAAAAAACATGCATAAAGTCGATTTGTATAATTATTAAATAGTTCTAACTCTTCATCTTAGTACATTGTATTGAACATAGAATACTTAAGTTATCGATGCAAAACAAATTAGGCTTCATAAAATTTCCATTTTTGCACTTCTATGTGAAGACTTTCACTAAACATCTAATTTTGAAATCTCGCATAATCTCATTTCAATATAATATCAGAGATAAAGTCGAATATATAATTATAGTAATATATATCTTTGCTCGCATCACTGAAGTAAGACAACAAAGAACAATGCCTAATTATGCTTCTGGTTAGGTCACATTCTTGTCATCTTTAGCACGTCAAGTCACGTGTAAAGTCATGCATGAATTACTATCGCCAGAATATCCTGTACTAGAAATGACATCTTTTTCGATACAATAACATACATAAAGTCGATTTTTGAATTGATAAGCCTCAACCCTTTATCTATTAAAATATTAATTCACCTAAATAATCATAAGTATTTATGCGGTAGCAGTCAGGTTGTCATTCGTGAGGTATCAGGTGTGTGCGTTTTAACTAAACGTTACTTTGCGATCCAGAATAATCCCTTTTCTATGTTATTTTAAACATTTTCTTTTTACTGTATCATGAAAATTCACGTAAAATGCCGACCCTTCGATGGCATTTTTGTTTATAAAACGTCCTGCAACAATGCTAACTGTGTTTCATTTAATGTCATATTTTTGTCATCTTGAACACGTCAAGTCAGGTGTATATTCATGCATGAAATACTATCATGGGAATATCATGCATTGAACTAATACATTCTGCGATACATTAACATACATAAAGTCGAGTTTTGAACCCATTATTTAAAAACAATTTAATTCACCTGAATATTCATGATGATTAATACGATAGCAATAAAGTTGTCATTCGTGTGCTTATAGGTGAAAGCTTTAATAAAGTGCCTAACTTAGAATTCAGCATTATCCCTTTTCTCTGTTAGTTCAGAGACATGAAAATGTTATATACATTTGACCGCTCGGAAATTTCAAAAATAATTAAATAATAATTTCTAACTTTTATTCTCTAACTTATGGCCTTGTTTATCTTGATCTAGAACACGTCAAGTCATTTTTGAAATCATTTAGAATGACAATCATTTAATAATCCTGTCTTCAAATTCATATTTAAAAAAACAAGCATTAAGTCGATTTGTATATTAAATAGTTCTAACTCTTCATCTTAGTACATTGTATTGAACATAGAATACTTAAATTATCGATGCAAAACAAATTAGGCTTCATACATTTTTCATTTTTGCACTTTTATGTGAAGACTCTCACTAAACATCTAATTTTAAAATCTCGCATAATCTCATTTCAATATAATATCAGAGATAAAGTCGAATATATATAGTAATATATATTTTACTCGCATCACTGTAGTAAGACAACAAAGAACAATGCCTAATTATGCTTCTGGTTAGGTCACATTCTTGTCATCTTTAGCACGTCAAGTCACGTGTAAAGTCATGCATGAATTACTATCGCCAGAATATCCTGTACTAGAAATGACATCTTTTTCGATACAATAACATACATGATGTCGTTTTTTAATTGATAAGTCTTTTAAAATATTAATTCACCTAAATAATCATAATTAAGAGTAATGCAGGAGTAATGCAGGAGTAATGCAAAATAGAACCTACAAAAGCATCAAACAATTGACATAAAATCTTTGGTTTCATTTTAAACTGAT
>CAXIEG010000607.1:37500-38968 GCA_964023205.1 Lutraria lutraria
GTCTGTCTCTGTCTGTCTGTCTGTCTCTGTCTGTCTGTCTGTCTCTGTCTGTCTGTCTGTCTGTCTCTGTCTGTCTGTCTGTCTGTCTGTCTCTGTCTGTCTGTCTGTCTCTGTTTGTCTCTGTCTGTCTGTCTGTCTCTGTCTGTCTGTCTGTCTCTGTCTGTCTGTCTGTCTCTGTCTGTCTGTCTGTCTCTGTCTGTCTGTCTGTCTCTGTCTGTCTGTCTGTTCTGTCTGTCTGTCTGTCTGTCTCTGTCTGTCTGTCTGTCTCTGTCTGTCTGTCTGTCTGTCTGTCTCTGTCTGTCTGTCTGTCTGTCTCTGTCTGTCTGTCTGTCTCTGTCTGTCTGTCTGTCTCTGTCTGTCTGTCTGTCTGTCTGTCTGTCTCTGTCTGTCTGTCTGTCTGTCTCTGTCTGTCTGTCTGTCTCTGTCTGTCTGTCTGTCTCTGTCTGTCTCTGTCTGTCTGTCTGTCTCTGTCTGTCTGTCTGTCTCTGTCTGTCTGTCTGTCTCTGTCTGTCTGTCTGTCTCTGTCTGTCTGTCTGTCTCTGTCTGTCTGTCTGTCTCTGTCTGTCTGTCTGTCTCTGTCTGTCTGTCTGTCTCTGTCTGTCTGTCTGTCTCTGTCTGTCTGTCTGTCTCTGTCTGTCTGTCTGTCTCTGTCTGTCTGTCTGTCTCTGTCTGTCTGTCTGTCTGTCTGTCTGTCTGTCTCTGTCTGTCTGTCTGTCTGTCTGTCTCTGTCTGTCTGTCTGTCTCTGTCTGTCTGTCTGTCTCTGTCTGTCTGTCTGTCTGTCTGTCTGTCTGTCTGTCTGTCTGTCTGTCTGTCTGTCTGTCTCTGTCTGTCTGTCTGTCTGTCTCTGTCTGTCTGTCTGTCTCTGTCTGTCTGTCTGTCTCTGTCTGTCTGTCTGTCTCTGTCTGTCTGTCTGTCTCTGTCTGTCTGTCTGTCTCTGTCTGTCTGTCTGTCTGTCTGTCTCTGTCTGTCTGTCTGTCTCTGTCTGTCTGTCTGTCTCTGTCTGTCTGTCTGTCTCTGTCTGTCTGTCTGTCTCTGTCTGTCTGTCTGTCTCTGTCTGTCTGTCTGTCTCTCTGTCTGTCTGTCTGTCTCTGTCTGTCTGTCTGTCTCTGTCTGTCTGTCTGTCTCTGTCTGTCTGTCTGTCTCTGTCTGTCTGTCTGTCTCTGTCTGTCTGTCTGTCTCTGTCTGTCTGTCTGTCTGTCTGTCTGTCTGTCTGTCTGTCTGTCTGTCTCTGTCTGTCTGTCTGTCTCTGTCTGTCTGTCTGTCTCTGTCTGTCTGTCTGTCTCTGTCTGTCTGTCTGTCTCTGTCTGTCTGTCTGTCTCTGTCTGTCTGTCTGTCTCTGTCTGTCTGTCTGTCTCTGTCTGTCTGTCTGTCTCTGTCTGTCTGTCTGTCTCTGTCTGTCTGTCTGTCTGTCTCTGTCTGTCTGTCTGTCTGTCTCTGTCTGTCTGTCTGTCTGTCTCTGTCTGTCTG
>CAXIEG010000619.1:0-81860 GCA_964023205.1 Lutraria lutraria
ATTTTAGCTTGTTTACACCGTAGCGCATTCATTTATTCACCGATCCTAATAATATTTACATTGAATGTGTATGACCTTACGGTCTTGGACATGTTCAGTTATGGGCGGAATCGGACTACATCTTCAAGAGTAATGGGCCCTTGGATTAGAAAATTTGCTACGTTTTAGCTTGTTTAATAGTATTATACCTTCATTGCTGGTTTTGATCTCAAAATCTACGTAAAATTGGGTTATACGAGATGGAAACTATATTCACTGGTCATTAATTATAGTGACTTTGTTCTCATGTGAGCAATCAAGGGCCATCTTGGCCCTCTTGTTAACACTTTACAGGTACATGTAGAGGAAATTAGCGCATGTCTGGTATTTATAATGTTATACATGCCATATAAATATGATGTTTTAGGCTATGAAAAAGAAAGAAAAACAATTAGAAGCCTTGTAAAATTTATTTTAGCTAGTTTATAGCTGTTTTTGTGCATATTTCTTTGGAAGAATTATTTATAACAATAATTGATTCGGCAATCTCATTAGTGATTCTGAGCCATTATGATCTGCTGTTTCGATTATCAATTTATTGCACCTCGCACTACAAGTGACATCACATATTTGATTTTTTTCCATAGCAAGAGAAAGAATTTTTTTTCATTTTGTCTTAACAGCTTTTTAAAGGAGAAATGAAAAGACAAAAGTATCATACTTTGTGTACATATTTGGTTAACTGGAAAGTAATTTAAAATGAATTTACAGGGTGATTTCAACTTCAAGAAAGGAAGTGACTGCATCAGACACACAGCAAATGCAGCTGATCTTCAATATCCAGAAAGAGTAACAACAACAAAACTACGAAAGTACTTAGCCACTGTCTCCCAGGTAAAAAACTGAGCAGCTCCATTTTATATAAAGGAAATCACTCTTTATAAGGTCTGTTTTAAGGTTGCTAGTTTTATATATCATTATGCGTGGTCAAGTTAGCTGGCTTTGAATTACTTATCCCTCATCGTTGTGGGTTTGAAACCTTATTTGGGGTGTAGAATTCTTAATGTGACGAAACCATCCAGCTAGCTTACGGAAGGTCAGTGGTTCTACCCAGGTGCCCAAATGTGACAAAATAATGACAGGAGGGGCATTGTGGTCTTCCTCCACCATCACTGGACTAAACACTAACCATTATGGCTTGGTAGCCAGCCGGACCACTGACTTGAAAATCTTGGTCACCCAGAAAACTTAGTGGTCCAACAAATATGGCAGTGTGTTTTAAAAATTACATCTTTAAGTTGGACCATATAATGAATAATTTGAAGCAGTCTGTGAGTTAGGATTTGAACTACCTGTCCTTATCACCAAAAAAGAAGTTTTCCTTTATACTCTATGCATAATTACTGCAAAAGTTATTTCTGTGAATCAATAATTACAAGTGCTAATTCCGCAGAAGTATTGCTGATGATTTTAGCTGTTTGTTGCCCAGTAATTCATGTATATCGTGTTTTTGTTTTGTTTATTAAATTCTACAGCCGAATATTTGGTCACCGACCGGAAGACTGTTTCCGAATTTTAGGTTTGCCCAATGAGAAAAATTAGTTGCCTAGGCACACCTGACCATTGTTAATTTTTAGCCCTACATCAACGGCTGGAAAGTCACTATGATTATGATCTGTAATTGTGTCTTTGTAATGTTAAACCCAACAAAATGAACTAGAACTATCATAGGTGATTCATACCCCACCCCCAAATGGGGGTATTTTGTCAGAGGTTTAGATCTTTCACTACCATGCCCCTTATAAACTGATAAGCCCAGTGCTGGGCATTTTTAGCTCACATGTCACAAAGTGACAAAGTGAACTATTAGGATCACTCTCCGTCCGGCGTCGTGCGTCGTCAAACTTTATGTTGTGACCATACTAGGGGCCACATTTTTGGCTCAATTTTAGCAAAATTGACGAGTTCGATATTGGGCCATTTGGGGTAAAAAACTAGGTCACCAGGGCCAAATAAGGGAAAACCTTGTGAACACTTTAGAAATCACTGTTTTAACTGGATCTTCATGAAACTTTGTCAGAATGTTTATTTTAATAATATGTAGGTCAAGTTTGATAATGGGTCATTTCTGTAGTAAAATTAGGTCACTAGGGCAAATTGCTGGAAAACCTTGTGAACACTTTAGAAATCACTGTTTTAACTGGATCTTCATGAAACTTTGTCAGAATGTTTATTTTAATAATATGTAGGTCAAGTTTGATAATGGGTCATTTCTGTAGTAAAATTAGGTCACTAGGGCAAATTGCTGGAAAACCTTGTGAACACTCTAGAAGTCACTGTTTTGATTGGATGATCATGAAACCTTGTCAGAATGTTTGTCTTCATAATATCTTGGACGAGTTCTAACATGGGTCATCTTGGGTCAAAAACTAGGTCGCTAGGTCAAATCTTATGAAAAACCATGTTAACACTGTAAATTTCACAGTTATTATTGAATCTCCACCAAACTTTGTCAAATCGTTTGTTTTAATGATATAACAGTCAAGTATAAATATGGGTCTTCTGGGGTCAATAACTAGGTCACCAGGTGAAATCTTAGGAAAACTTTGTTAACACTATAGATGTCACAGTTTTAATTGGATCTTCACCAAACCTTGTCAAAATGTTTGCCTCAATGATATGTCGGTCAATGATGAACATGGGTCAGCCGGGTTCAAAATACTGGGTCACAAGGTCAAATCTTAGGTAAAAATCTTGTAAAAGCTCTAAATGTCATGGTTTTGATTGGATCTTGGCCAAACCTTGTCAGATTGTTTGTCTTAATGATATTAAGGACAAGTTCAAATATGGGTCACCTAGGGTAAAAAACCAGGTCAAATCTTAGGAAAACCTTATTAACACTGTAGATGTCAAATTTTGATCGTATCTTCACCAAACCTAGTCAGACTGTTTGTCTTAATGATATGTAAGACAAATTCAAACATAGGTCGTCTGGGGTCAAAAACTAGGTTACCGGTTCAAAACAATGTTTTAATGAGTGAACAGTGATTGTCATGTGAGTGATATAGGGCCATCTTGGCCCTCTTGTTTGTATAAATGTTGTAGTAATGTCAGAATGGCTATAGTAAATAATCAATATCTTCAATAGTGTTTTCATTAAATCTTCATGAAATTTTCAGTGCTTTTGACAGTGATAGTTTTAGTTCATCCTGTCTGTACACTTTAAAAAACCTTACATTGAAACCAAACCCAAACCCTTATCGCATGGCCCTTGAGATTTATGTGCTGTTATTACCTGTCATGAATTTAGATGTTGATGAACTTGACATAAACATACCTATATACATGTTCATGTAATCTAGCTAACTTATATTATCAGTATCATTGGTTAATGCTTCATTTACACCAGGTATTCAATCTGTCAGAAACAGAATTGGGTGAATTAGCCCGGCACATGGGGCATGAACTTAGTGTTCATAGACGGTTTTACCGTCTGCAAGATGATGTCATTGAATTGGCTAAGGTTTCAAGACTTCTATTGTCTGTGGAGGAAGGAAAAGCTGCTCAATTTGCTGGAAAGAGCCTTGATGACATTAATCTTGAAGGTAATTTTTTTTAACCCAGCTACAAGAATAGTTGCGAGGCATTATAAAGTGTTAACTGTCTGTTTTGTATTCATTTGTTGTAAAAATCTATTTGGAAAAAGTATATTTTATCGATGAAGAATATCTAAGACAAAAAGTCAGATAACTTATTTGCAAATTGAAAATTATTCAAATTAAAACTAGCTGCAGTGAGCATTAGTAAATGTGTGATGTAAGAATAAGAAATTACTGGGAAAGGTATGCATACCACACATAAATGTGTCAGAAGGTTTGTCTTAATTATATGTAGGACAAGTTCCAACATGGGTCATCTGGGGTCAAAAACTAGGTCACTGGTTCAAACCAAAGTTTTAATGAGTGAACAGTGATTGTCATGTGAGCGATATAGGGCCCTCTTGTTTATATAATGAATATTTAGAAACTGGTCAGGATATTTCTAAGCAACAATTTGCAGGTATTAAAAAATGAAGATGCATTATATTACCCTCTGTAAAATGTAACAATAACTGTGTCAAGGCCGCCTATGGGGGTATTCATCACATTTAGTGATAGTTCTAGTTTATGCTTTAATTAATTAAAAGATCACTAGCCTTTCAGCTTGGGTCATGATGTTTGTTGAAATTTGTTCCAGATATTGAAATTGGAGAGGAGGATTACGAAGATGATGAATGTGACTCAGATGGGAATGGTAATTATGTTTCCATACTTAATTTGCATAGACTCCTATTCATTTATCAGTACAAATTAGGGCTGTAACGAATATCCGAACTCTTGAGAGACCGCGAGTCATGACAAAAGTTCGGACACAAATATTCGGATACCGAAGTTTTGCGAGGTTTTCAAACTTATCTTTATCTTTAAAATAACAAGAAATTGAATTAAAACAAAAACACAACTACCATTAAATTACCAAAGTTAACGATAAATTCAGTCGATTGTCAGTATCAGGATTGAAAGCATGCCCAGATGTTGGTACTTGTTAAAGACCGTACTCTGTTTTACGTTTTATAATAGGAGGTATGAATTACTATGATTTGGTCTTATATGATTTTTTATTAACATATACATAGTTAAACAGGAAGGATCAAGTAAATAATACAAAATGATTTATTGATATAATGCTCAGAAGGTTTGCAAACCGATCTGCGTATTGCATTGCCGTTTCGCAAACCGGTTCGTCTAGCAAGTGGGCTGACAATACACGCCCTAGTACAAATGTTATGGTTTTATTTGATAATTTGCATAAAATATCCATAATTTGGAATCAGAAGTGTCCGGTCTAGAATGCGCCATTGCGAGACTTATGCTAATTTTTCGAAAATCCCCCCATTTTAAATGAGCAGAAGTGTGACATTCCTGTCAAAATCCCCCATCCTCAGTAAGAGACATACTACCTTAGGATGTACATCATAATCATGCAGTCCCAATTTATTTATGATTTACTAGGCAACATGAAATCGAAAATAAATGCGATCATTTCGATCAGTCCGGTAAATTTGAAAAGGTCAATGGTCCGATGGTCCATTAAATTTTTCAGTGATAATTTTACCGTTTTTCATAACAAATAAATGAAACATTTGAATCACTCTAAAAAAATATGGCATACTTTAAAGCGAAATTATATATAAGCGTCTCAAATAGCAATTAAATTGGTTTCATTTTAATGCCTAAATCAATTAATGAAAGCCCTGTAAAAATATTTACAAAACATCCCGCTAGTTTACTAAAAAAACACATTTCAAGATTTACCAAACCTGCCGATTTCGGCCTCAGAAATTATTTGTCATTTTCACAACTCGATCATTTCGGTATCTGTCAAAACCGAAAATATCGCGGAAAAAATGTCAACAAACTGAAATAGTAAGTATTTCTCATGTTATGTTCACTTGAAAGGCAGTGCACATGCTTATTTTAACTCTCAGACGTATTGGAAATATCGTTGTCGTCAATAAAAGTCTTTTATCAAACCGTCACACAAATACTGACGCGCACGTTATAGGGTAATTTTTGAACGGACATTCTTCTTTGACTTTTCGGTAATAATTGGTATTACAAGTGACAAACGCATTTCTGGTGTACGAAAAGAAAGACACAGCAATTCCTGGGCATGCCTCTTTAACCTAGTATTGAGTCTGTGTTATAACACAAAAACATGTAAAATGAGAATCTAAGTTCTTCCAAATTTAAAGTCACATCTTGAAAATAAATGGAGCATGAATCATCATCATCAGTGTAAAATTCCAATGAAAGTATTGATAGCAAATTAGCAATACTTTTGGATAAAAGGTATCAATATTGGAAGCAAAATAAGTTAAAATCAAGTTAATCAGCAGACATGAATTGAGCGAGTTTATAAAAGATCAAATATTTCATTGTAGATATTGAAATGGCAGAGGATAGACCTGCCATACATGAAGAAATGGCAGAGGATAGACCTGACATACATGAAGAAATACATGAAGAAATGACAGAGGATAGACCTGACATACATGAAGAAATGGCAAAGGATAGACCTGACATACATGAGGGTGTCTCAAAAAGGAAAGGTAATTGTATTATTATATTAACAGGAATATAATATTTTATTTTATCACTTTAATTCAAATTGTTTGATAAATTCAAATTGAATTGTTTTTGGTCTCTCTGTTTGTCTGTTTGTACCAAACTTTAACCTTGCTCATAAAATCAAAACACTTGCACCTACATTCATCAAACTTCATATGTAGGTTCCTCATGACAACCTCTACATGACCTGGTCATTTTCAGGTCAGTAGGTCAAGGTCACAGGGTCATTGTGTTTCTACATTTCTTTTAGGATACTACTCCTAGATTTTTTATGGGATTTTGATGAAACTCACAGATTGTTGTTACCAAGAACCCCCGCACAGATATTCCGGGTTTTGTGATTCAATCATTTTTGACAGAATAATGGCCCTTTGTTTATTTTGTGCAATTGTAACAGCGAAATAATCTTGTTTCCTTCTTTTCTCAAGGGATTTTGATAAAGCTTTCAAGGAACTATTGTTATCAAAATACCCAATGCATGTTGTAAAGGTTTTATGATTCATAAATTTGATAATTTTTTACGGAATTATAGCCCTTTGTTTATTTTGTGCATATGTTATATATACAGAAATACTCTTTTGTTTGCAACTTCTTCTGTATTTCTCAAGGGATTTTGACTAAACTTTCATAGAACTATTGTCACCAATTTCCCCAGCACATATTGCGCAGGTTTTGTGATTCGATCATTTTTGGAAGATTTATGGCCCTTAGTTTATTTTGTTTCCTAAATTTCTTCTATGATACTCCTACATTTCTCAAAGGTATTTGATGAAACCCTCACAGACTCATTGTCACCAAGAAACCCAGCACATATATTCCGGGTTTTGTGATTGGTCTGATTTAGGAGGATTTATGGCCCTTTGTTTGTTTTGTGAATATGTAATAGAGGAATACTCTTCTGTGCACAACTCTTAAATTTATGAAGGGATTTTTACCAAACCTTGATAGAACTATTGTCACCAAGTTCCCCA
This sequence comes from Lutraria lutraria, assembly GCA_964023205.1. Lineage (NCBI taxonomy): Eukaryota > Metazoa > Mollusca > Bivalvia > Venerida > Mactridae > Lutraria > Lutraria lutraria. The sequence continues at coordinate 7,121 of CAXIEG010000619.1, forward strand.
GCACATATTGTCAGGGTTTTGTGATTGATCATTTTTAGCAGATTTATGGCCCTTTGTTTGTCTGTACCAAACTTTAACCTTGCCTTTTAAATCAAAAGGCTACTGCCTACAATCATCAGACTTCATATCTTGGTTTATCATGACAATCTCTACAGGACCTGTGCATTTACATGTTAGGGGGGGGGGGGGGCATTGTGTTTTTAAAACACATCTTGTTGACTTTGACTTTCATATGGAAAAGACATTGTAGTGCAGACAAAAAGCATTGGTATCCTAAAATGGTAATTTCTATTTTAAGAACTCCTGGTCAAATTTTATTGCAAAAAGATAAACACAACAAATCTAAGCAACAGGATTTCAATTATGATCGACAACCTTGGTACATGACTTTCCTGATCCTGCTACATGTGAATATTCTTTTCTTTTTAGATCTTCAGTCATAACTCTGGCCTCTGTTTATGAAACTAGAATGTTGATGGAAATAGTACAAATCAATTGTGTAAGATGTGTAATATGGATTTAAGATGTTAGAAAGAGTAACTTCTGGACATGTTAATTATTTACTTTTTGGTACTATTTTCAGTGTCAAAGAGAGAATGGTCACAGGCTGAGAAATTACAGATCCAGCATCTGGTGGATGAAGCTGTTAAAAACAAAAGGCCTCCTCGTAAAGGACAGCTCATAATGTTTAAAGCCACTACATCTGACAAAAATTTGGCAGCTTTACCATGGCTGAAACTGAAATATCAGGTGTGGGCAAGGGCCCAGGCCAAAATGAAGAAGAAAACAAATATTGTAAATGACTTGCTATCATGAATAGTATTATCAATTATTTGCACTCAAACAACATCTCCTTCTTAACCAGTTGGCCAATTTTAACGAAATTTTACATGTATGTTCCTTGCATGAAGCTCTATCAAAGTTATTAAAAATAATTTTTTTTATTATATCCCAACTACCATTGATAGAGGGGTCTATATTAGAGTCACTTTGTCGGTCTGTCTGTCCCGCAGTTAGTCCATCTTCTCCATGGATTGAAGGATTTTGTTATTACTTGTAACATTTGTTCACCTTCATTGGACAGTGTGTTATGCGAAAGAATTACGTCAATATCTCCAAGGTCAAGGTAACACTTGGAAGATGGCCATAAATTTGCTTGTACGGGCCATAACTATGTCCATCATTGTGAGATTTTAAAATCACTTGGTACATTTGTTCACCGTCATGGGACGGTGTGTCATGCGATAGAATTACGTCAATATCTCCAAGGTCATGGTCACACTTGAAGTTCAAAGGTATATAAGATGGCCATAAATTTGCTTGTACGGGCCATAACTTTGTCATTCATTGTGAGATTTTAAAATCACTTGATACATTTATTCACCATCATAGAATGGTGTGTCATGCGATAGAATTACGTCAATATCTCCAAGGGCATGGTCACACTTGAATATCAATTCTCAAAAAATGGCCATAAATTAGCTCGTCTTTTAGTTATCTATTGTGCGATTTTAAATTAGCTGATCACCATCATTGTAATAACAAGCAATCACGCAGATTATTGCACGGATTTTGTACAACTAAAAGCAATCGCATGGACTGAAGTGTATGTGTTGCGGCTGGCCATACATCTGTGACAAGGCAGTATGTGGGGGTATTTTTAGTCACTCTGTGGCAGTTCTAGTTAAAAACTGATTGACATGGCAACCAATATGAATAACTTTTAAAATCTTCTTGTCCAAAACCACAGGGCCTAGAGCGTAGATATTCGGTGTGAACATTGTCTACTGGACCTCTACCAAGTTCAAATTATTGCCCTAGGGTTAAAATTGACCCTGCCCCAGCGGTCACTTCATATTCAAATAAATTGTATAGGGAAATTTTAAAAATCTTGTCAGAAGCTACAATGCGTAGAGCTTAGATATATGGTGTGTAGCAGTGTCTTGTGGACCTGTACAAATTTTTAGCTCACCAGAGCGCTAAGTTCACTATTTTAAAAATCTTCTTGTCAGAAGCTACAATGCCTAGAGCTTAGATATATGGTGTGTAGCAGTGTCTTGTGGACCTGTACAAATTTTTAGCTCACCAGAGCGCCAAGTTCAACATGATTTATATAGGCTTATATAGGAGAACAAAAAAAGAAAATTCTTGTCTAAAACCTCAAGGCCTAGAGCTAACATATTTTGTATGTAGCATTGTCTGGTGGACATCTACAAAGTTTGTTCAAATTTGTATGCCCCCGCCATGAAATGGCGGGTGGCTTATAGTGTTTACCTTGTCTATTGGTGTTTGTGTGTTACGGGTGGACGTTCAAAGTTTGTGCGTATTATTATGGATATAGTGAAAGTGTATGTTCTTTTCCGGCTCATAACTCTGTCATGCATGATTGGATTTTGAAATAAATTGGCACAAATGTTCATCATATTAAGACGTCGTGTCATGCACAAAAACTGTGTTGCTTGCTCAAAGGTCAAGGTCACAGCGGACACTTATATATTTACGTTCATTCCTTATATTGAAATAGTGTTTACCACCCTTAGGTGTTCCTTTACTCCCACACTGGGCAGCATTCCCAAGCAACCTGCTGTATGTTGTATTCACATATTTGCCACACAACGCTTATTTCTGTGTCCAGTGTGAAGTGGCGGGGGCATCCGTGTACTACGGACACATTTCTAGTTGCTCTTGGGGTTACTTATTATTTTTGTACATGTAAATTTTTTGAAACCATTATTTTTAGCTCACTTGGCACAGAATGCCATGGTGAGTTTTTAGGATCAAGCTATGTCCGTCGTCCGTCATCAACAATTTCTTTAAACAACATCTCCTCCTAAACCACTGGATCAATTTCAACAGAACTTCACAGGTGTGTTCCTTGCTTGAAGCTCCACAAAAGTTTTTCAAAGAATTGCATTCCATGCAGAACTCTGGTTGCCTTAGCAACCCGAAGAATTTGCATTGAAAATGTATAAAAAAATTTCTTCTCAAAATCCAGATGACCTAGAGCTTTTGATATTTGGTGTGTAGCATTATGTATATTTTTTATTATGTAGTGGATCTCTACTAAGATTGTTCAAATTATTTCCCTAGGGTCAAAATTGGCCCCGCCCGGGGGGGGGGGGCACTTGATTTATAGACTTGTATAGGAAAATTAAAAAAATATTCTTGTTTAAAACCACAAGGCCTAGAGCTTCGATATTTTGTATGTGGCATTGTCTAGTGGACTTCTACCAAGTTTGTTCAAAGTATTGCCCTGGGGTCAAAATTGGCCCTCCCCCTGGGGGTTACCTGATTTATGTGTACTTGTATAGGAAAATTTATAAAATCTTGTTCATAACCACTAGACCTAGTGCTTCAATAATTTTGCATGTGGCATTGTCTAGTGGACCTCTACCAAGTTAGTTCAAATTATTTCCCTGGGTCAATATTGGCGCTGCCCCGGGGGTCACCTGATTAACGTATAATTGTATAGGAAAATTTAAAAAATCTTGTCCAAAACCATGAGGCCTTGGGTTTAGATATTTTGGATGTTGCATTTTCTTGTGGATCTCTACCAAGTTGGATCAAATCATGGTCCCATGGTAAATATTGACAGGGTCCTGGGGGTCAGTTGATTTCAACAACTACTGAACAGTCGGGTTAGATAACTCTTTACCATGTCAAATAACTTTCCTTGATGTAATCATCCATTAGTGTTACAATGCTCAGGTGAGCGATATAGGGCCATCATGGCCTTCTTGTTGAGCGTTACTTAGTTACAAAACGTTTCCAGTTTTACTTATTTGAGCATTTTAGAATCATGTTGGCCCTCTTATTCCATATGGTTGTGTTTGCAATAATTTTATTATCATCATAAAAGTTTCTGGAATTCTTATCTGTGAAGGGAGTTATTATTTAGTATTTTGATATTATTCTTTTAAATTTTACAATCAAATACTAGTGAGTTTCCGTATTTGTCTATTTTATTTCTAAAGAACCTGTATAAAATATTACAAGTCATTTCAAACCAAATTTTAAGTGTGTCTTTTTGTATGTCTTAAATTGATATACTAAACAAAATGTTCATTATGATTAGTTTAAATATTGAAGCATGTAACTTTCGTGATCAGTACAGGGCCATGGTGACCCTCCTGTATAGGTCTGACGAAATAATTAAAAATGAAAGTATTTTTAGCTCACCTGGCGCTGAGTGCCAAGGTGAGTTTTTAGGATCAAGCTTTGTCCGTCCTCGTCCGTCGTCAACAATTTCTTTAAACAACATCTCCTCAAATTAGGCCCCACCCCAGGGTTTGCTCTATTTTATATGGGAAAATTTTAAAAAATCTTATAAAAAACCAGATGACCTAGGGCTTTAATATTTGGTGTTTATCATTGCCTAGTGGACCTCTACCAAGTTTGTTCAAATTATTGCCCTAGGGTCAAAATTTGCCCAACCCAGGGGTCACTTGATTTATATAGACTTATATAGGAAAGTTTAAAAAATCTTCTCTGAAACCACTAGGCATAGAGCTTGAATATTTGGTATGTAACATTGCCTAGTAGACCTCTATTAAGTTTGTTCAAAGTATTGCCCTAGGGTCAAAATTGGCCCTCCCCCGGGGGTCACCTGATTTATGTATACTTGTATAGGAAAATTTAAAAAATCTTCTTGTTCATAACCACAAGACCTAGTGCTTCAATAATTTTGCATGTGGCATTGTCTAGTGGACCTCTACCAAGTTAGTTCAAATTATTTCCCTAGGGTCAATATTGGCCCTGCCCCGGGGTCACCTGATTTATGTATACTTGTATAGGAAAATTTAAAAAATCTTGTCCAAAACCATGAGGCCTTGGGTTTAGATATTTTGGATGTTGCATTTTCTTGTGGATCTCTATCAAGTTGGATCAAATCATGGTCCCATGGTAAATATTGACAGGGTCCTGGGGGTCAGTTGATTTCAACAACTACTGAACAGTCGGGTTAGATCACTCTTTACCATGTCAAATAACTTTCCTTGATGTAATCATCCATTAGTGTTACAATGCTCAGGTGAGCGATATAGGGCCATCATGGCCTTCTTGTTGAGCGTTACTTAGTTACAAAAAGTTTCCAGTTTTACTTATTTGAGCATTTTAGAATCATGTTGGCCCTCTTATTCCATATGATTGTGTTTGCAATAATTTTATTATCATCATAAAAGTTTCTGGAATTCTTATCTGTGAAGGGAGTAAATTATTTAGTATTTTGATATTATTCTTTTAAATTTTACAATCAAATACTAGTGAGTTTCCATATTTGTCTATTTTATTTCTAAAGAACCTGTATAAAATATTATAAGTCGTTTCAAACCAAATTTTAAGTGTGTCTTTTTGTATGTCTTAAATTGATATACTAAACAAAATGTTCATTATGATTAGTTTAAATATTGAAGCATGTAACTTTGGTGATCAGTACAGTGCCATGGTGAACCTCCTGTTTAGGTCTGACAAAATAATTAAAAATGAAAGTATTTTTAGCTCACCTGGCACTGAGTGCCAAGGTGAGATTTTAGGATCGAGCTTTGTCCGTCGTCGTCCGTTGTCAACAATTTCTTTAAACAACATCTCCTAAATCTAAATTGGCCCCGCCATAGGGCTTGCTGTTTTTTACATTGGAAAATTAAAAAAAACTTTTTGTTTAAAACCACAAGGCCCAGAGCAAAGATATTTGGTATGTAGCATTGTCTAGTGGATCTCCCATTTACCATGACAAATGACTTCCCTTGATCAAATCCCTTAGTGTTACGATACTCAGGTGAGCGGTACAGGGCCATCATGGCCCTCTTGTTTTTTATTTTTAAACAATTTTGTTAACTAGAGAAATTCGCATTAAGTATGTTGTTCTTTTGTAGTTGTGATTTGTATGATTTCTTTATTTACTGAAGTTGATGTCTGAGTCGACATTGCAAATATTTGCATAAATACAATATATATAAATTCGATTGTGTTTCTTGTTATCAAGTTCATACCAGTATGGATATTTTAGTTCGACTATAGTTGGAGTATATGGATAATGGAGAGCTATCCTAACCATCCTGGCGTCCACGTCCTGACTTGGTTAAATATTTTGTGCAGTAAAATAGTTTTACTATTCTTTATTTATGGAGGGATTTACTTCAAACCAATATTGTGTTTCTTATCATCACTCACATCACATGTAAAAATTTTGAAATTCATCACTCTAGCATTTTCTCTGCTCCAATGTTGTTGGACAGAAGTCCCCACAATGGCTTCTATATAGACCCACAAGTTTTTCTTTCTCTTTTGCTAAATGTCCCCACAAAATATTCTGTCAATTGAGATACACAATCTCTCTCCTCCAGCGTTGTTGGACAGAAGTCCCCACAATGGCTTCTATATAGTCCCCAGAAGTTTTTCTTTCTCTTTTGCTAAATGTCCCCACAAAATATTCTGTAAACTGAGATACACACTCTCTCCTCCAGCGTTGTTGGACAGAAGTCCCCACACTGTTAGACTGTTGGCTTCTATATAGTCCCCAGAAGTTTTCTAGACGAATTATACTTGTGAGTATTAGTTTATTATAGCTGTTTGTGAGTATATAGAATAGTGTCCATTTTTGGAATGGTCAATCCTGATCATTTGATGGGCTAATGGTGATGACTGAATGTATTAATAGTTGACAGGTAAGTAAATCATGAAGGTATTGCCTAGATAAGTTGTTGTGTGGCTATTTGAAGTTCAATGTGGTTGTATGATAGTGCTCAGATTTATGGTGAATTCGTTAACATTTAGGGTTGATTCTACTTGTGTTTGATTGATGTAGGGTATGATATTACCATATGCTTGTGAACTCTATATATGAATTTATTCATCTGTCAAATACTCATGATTGTCATTGTGTGTATTACTCATATCATATATATGTTATAATCTTCATAATGGAGGATTGAATAAAAAATATACAGTCAGTATCCTTTATCACAAAAGCAACTTCATACAAAAAAACATGAGCCAATATCCTTCTTGTAATTCGTCTACCTATACTTCTGTAAACTGAGATGCACACTCTCCTCCAGCGTTGTTGGACAGAAGTCCCCACAATGTTTGACTGTTGGGTTCTATATAGTCCACACAAGTTTTTCTTTCTCTTTTGCTAAATGTCCCCATAAAATATTCTGTCAATTGAGATACACACTCTCTCTCCTACAGCGTTGTTGGACAGAAGTCCCCACAATGTTTGACTGTTGGGTTCTATATAGTCCACACAAGTTTTTCTTTCTCTTTTGCTAAATGTCCCCATAAAATATTCTGTCAATTGAGATACACACTCTCTCTCCTACAGCGTTGTTGGACAGAAGTCCCCACAATGTCAAACTGTTGGCCCACAAGTTTTCTAGACGAATTATACTCATGAGTATTAGTTTATTATTGCTGTTTGCGAGTATATAGTGGTTTGGCTAATACTGGTCATTTGATTGGCTAATGGTGATGACTGAATCTATTAATAGTTGACAGGTAAGTAAATCATGAAGGCATTGCCTAGATAAGTTGTTGTGTGGCTATTTGAAGTTCAATGTGGTTGTAGGATAGTGCTCAGATTTATGGTGAATTCGTTAACAGTTGGGGTTAATTCTATTTGATTGATGTAGGGTATGATATTAATTACCATGTGCTTGTGAACTATAAATATGGATTTATTCATTTGTCAAATACTCATGATTGTCATTATAATGTGTATTACTCTTATCATATATATATACTCGTCATAATGGAGGATTGAATAAAATATACAGTCAATATTCTTTATGAAAAAAAACCATCTTCATACCATACAAAAAGCATAAACCAATATGCTTCTTGTAATTCGTCTACCTATAACCTTTGTGTTCTAGTTGTTCTTTCTCTTTTGCTAAATGTCCCCACAAAATATTCTGTTAATTGAGATGCACTCTCTCTCTCCTCCAGCGTTGTTGGACAGGAGTCCCCACAATGTTAGACTCTTGGCTTCTATATAGTCCCCAGAAGTTTTTCTTTCTCTTTTGCTAAATGTCCCCACAAAATATTCTGTAAACTGAGATGCACACTCTCTCTCCTCCAGCGTTGTTGGACAGGAGTCCCCACAATGTTAAACTGTTGGCTTCTATATAGTCCCCAGAAGTTTTTCTTTCTCTTTTGCTAAATGTCCCCACAAAATATTCTGTTAATTGAGATGCACACTCTCTCTCCTCCAGTGTTGTTGGACAGAAGTTCCCACAATGTCAAACTCTTGGCTTCTGTATAGTCCCCAGAAGTTTTTCTTTCTCTTTTGCTAAATGTCCCCACAAAACATTCTGTAAACTGAGATGCACACTCTCTCTCTCCTCCAGCGTTGTTGGACAGAAGTCCCCACAATATCAGACTGTTGGCTTTTAAAATGAGACTATAAATATATAATCTTCTATTATGGAGATTATAACATATTGACAAGTTATAAATACATATAATGGCAAGCACTAGTATTTGACAACTGAATACATTTATGTTTACATTCCTAAATACTACCAAATTCACCATAATCCGCTATGATACAACCACAATGAATTTACTTCATATAGCATTTCCGATATAATGCCACAACAACTTGTCTATGCCAACATCACAGAGCAATGCCTACATGACTTACTTACCATTAACAAAAAAAGTAAAAATACAGACGAACACATTCGATCAAACATGACAGTCACGCGACGAATAGCCAGTCCAATGACTGACCAATCAAAATAATAGACATCACCATTAGCCTATCAAGTGGACAGGATTACCCAAACTAGTAATAGACGCTTTACTATATATCCGCAAACAACCAGAATAAGCTCACACCTATGACTAAAATTCGTCTAGAAAGTCAAAATCATTGATGATACAACAGCATAAAAACGTTTTTTCACAGTGAAATATCATTACTGTCGAAGGTCATAACAACGTAGATGCTCCTTTTGCTAAAGGTCTTGGTCCCGCCAAAATTGTGCTATACTCGGATAGTTGGACTGGCTAATTTTGCTGCAATGTGTTTATACAGTATTGCTAATCTTCCTGTTGATTGCATCACTCATAATTACTAGTGTTTTGAGAGTGGTCATTCGCAGATGGAGAGCTGCTCGGTCCTAGCAACAATTGAACGGTTCACTAGAAGTAATGATGTGATGGCGCCGTCCGACTGGATTAATGCATTGATAATGTAGTAAATATGACAGTCACACTAACCCCGTGAGTTGTACATGAACTGTACCATCTTTTTACTTACGACCTTATATTTCTATGGCGTCGTGGTATAAGTCTCAATGCTGGTGCAGTAATACCTTTTATTTAAAAGTGTATTTTATGCATTTAAATTCAATAGTTTAAACATCCAGATGTATCTGTACATATATTTGTTTTGGGGTTTGGGTATACTGTTGCATGCTATCTGATACTAACACTTACGTGGTGTTAAAACTTTAATTAGACTCTAATACAAGTTCACAACTCCACTAAAAATTGGAGCTTGACATTAAGAGGCTTTGAAGATCGAAGTCCCCACATTTTTTTCTTTCTCTTTTGCAAAATGTCCTCACAAAATTTCTTGAAAACTGAGAAACGCATTCTCTCCTTTAGCCTTGTTGGACAGAAGTCCCCATAATGTCGCGCTATGTTTTCTCTCTTTCAGCCTATGTTGCTTATTTTTAGAAGTTTTCAATGGAGAGAGTCACACTATTTGAACTTGAAGATAAAAAAAACAATATATTCTCTTCTGATTATCAAGTGCTTTACTGTGTCCCCAGTAAGAAGGTCTCAAACTTAACCGTAATTGTTGGACAAAATTCCAGTGAGAGAGAGAGACACAGAGAGAGAGAGAGACACACACACACACACACACACAGAGAGAGAGAGAGAGAGAGAGAGAGAGAGAGAGAGAGAGAGAGAGAGGACTGGTAATACCGCAATAGCGGGGACATTTGGTCGTTATAAAACCTACGTTGTGGGGACCCGGGTTACATAGTGGGGACATTGCCATGTCCTCGGAATTACGGTTGGTCTATTTTGTAGGGTATTGACGTGGAATATCGATTTTTAATTTTCAGCCATGTCCCCACAGTCATCTGAGAGTGATCATTTTATCACGCTTTTGTCAATTTTGCATTTTCTTCCTGGTATCCTGTTTACCGGTCTTAACATAACGCGTGGAACCAATCGCGCGCATGCGTCGTACGCTATTTCCGTACAGCAGGCGCCATAGGTGAGTTCGCCATTTTATTATTTCTTAAAACTCTCCGGTATCATATAGATCTATATATCCGTGCTGGTATTGAGCATAGTAGTTATGGGCAAACATAACAAATTAAATAGGAAACATTATCAAAACAGAAGAAAACGAATTCAAAAATTAGAAACCAAAAAAAACATTGCCTTCAAACTAGGTCACTGACAAGGAGGCAGATATTATAAAGTAGCTATAGTCCCCAAAGCGTAATAGTTTAAATTCAAGTTGGTTTCACAGGCGATGATCACATTTATTTTAATAGTTTGATTTTGAATGAACTTGTTATTGATCATAAGAATTTAAATTGATTGTTACGATATTTTCAACTTATGTACTGTATGAGTGTTTTCTAAAAAAAAAAATCTGATCAAATTAGAAATCAGATGAATTAGTTAATTCCACATATGAAAATGAATTGTTAAGTTGTCTTTTACACTTTCCGAAAGTTTATTATATAAACTATTGTTGCTGAGTTTTTCAAATGTTTGTGGATAGACTTTTATACGAATGATTATTGTATAATGATTCATATGCCATACTTGATTTTCTCATATTTGTTTGAGTATTATGTGACTCTGTTTGACCAAGCCCATGTGTTGTTCCAGGTTTGAATTTGTAACAACATATCAAGCCTCTTTATTGAAAGTGTTTACAAGTTTTTTCTTTCTCTTTTGCTAAATGTCCCCACAAAATATTCTGTCAATTAAGATGCACACTCTCTCTCCTCCAGCGTTGTTGGACAGAAGTCCCCACAATGTCAAACTCTTGGCTTCTATATAGTCCCCAGAAGTTTTTCTTTCTCTTTTGCTAAATGTCCCCACAAAACATTCTGTAAACTGAGAGACACACTATCTCTCTCCTCCAGCGTTGTTGGACAGAAGTCCCCACAATGTCAAACTCTTGGCTTCTATATAGTCCCCAGAAGTTTTTCTTTCTCTTTTGCTAAATGTCCCCACAAAATATTCTGTAAACTGAGAGACACACTATCTCTCTCCTCCAGCGTTGTTGGACAGAAGTCCCCACAATATCAAACTGTTGGCTTCTGTATAGTCCCCAGAAGTTTTCTTTCTCTTTTGCTAAATGTCCCCACAAAATATTCTGTAAACTGAGAGACACAATATCTCTCTCCTCCAGCGTTGTTGGACAGAAGTCCCCACAATGTCAAACTCTTGGCTTCTGTATAGTCCCCAGAAGTTTTCTTTCTCTTTTGCTAAATGTCCCCACAAAATATTCTGTAAACTGAGAGACACACTATCTCTCTCCTCCAGCGTTGTTGGACAGAAGTCCCCACAATATCAAACTGTTGGCTTCTGTATAGTCCCCACAATATCAGACTGTTGGCTTCTATAGCAATGTTGATCTTTGTAAAGCTAGCAGGTTGGGGAATTAGATAAAATATAAGGACAGCTCTCTAGTATATTAAAGTTTATTCTGATACACAATTTTCCTTGCGCTGCCACCATCTTCGTCCACTGCACTACCTCTGTCGAAAATAGAACCCTTAGTTGCACTGCTAAGTATGTTAAAGGAATAATTTTGACTTGGTTCATATTCACAACTTTTTCATTAACTTTTGCTAAATGTCCCCACAAACATTTCTGTAAATTGAGATGCACTCTCTCTCTCCTCCAGTATTGTTGGACAGAAGTCCCCACAATGTTCGATTGTCGGTTTGTATAGTCCCCAACACTTTTTCATTCTCTTTTGCCGAATGTCCTCACAACATTTTCTGTAAACTGAGAGAGCATTGCAACCATACCAAAATGAAATCATGCCAACATAAAATATAAACTAAATTGTACATTTCATTCAAAAAAAGGCAGACAGTATCGTAATTATGTCGTTTTAGTTACTAATATCTAATTGATGTGGTGAATGATTTACCAAATCCAATCTTACAGTATAAGGAATAAGTCATTTTAGAACCAATTCATTTTCACCATGCCTGGAGGTAAATTACACACCAAATAATACTCTTTTTTTAAACACGGCGTCTAATAGTTTTGAAAGACTTGGTCAAATGATTTACAAAGCAAATACTTTCATACCTCAGCGTTTGATGGATGGAATGATACATGAATAACATGTGCCACTTTATGCTAACAGTTTGGCCTCAAGTCAGGCCTTTTTCTGAGCCCTTGACTGGGTTAATATACATGTAGATTTAATCCACAAAAGTGCGCATGCAGGAAAACCCATTTTAAATGCTTGATATCAATTTTCTTTCGTTTACATGATAACTCATAATTCTAATTTCTATAAGTATCACTTCATATCCCTGACACTGTAAAAAGAATTACAAGGTTTAAAGTGTGCATTTAGAGACTTCTTAATTAAGATTTTGGATTTCAGGTCGTGCTAAAAGAGTAATGCCAGTTGGACAATGGCTGCAGAAGGATTATAACAACCTGGATTTGAAATTAAGCATTTTCCAAGGAAAGGTAAATTTTACGAACAGTTCTTAATCACAAGAACTGTGTTTCACAGGGTCCATGAACAAGATAGTGAATAAATGCTGTTCGTGAGTGGGAAGTGACGATCTTGGTATTTATTTTAGGTTATGGGTGATGCTCGAAAAAGTTTCAAAACTTGAATTAACTTAAATGTCAATAGCTTAAATAAAAGAAGTATGTGAGAAGTATTTATTTGACCTCTTTAAGTATTATTTGATTTTTGTATCTATTTTCAGTGTCAAAGAGAGATTGGTCCCAGGTGGAGAAAGCGTAGATCAAGCATATAGTGAAAGAAACTGTGAAGAATAAAAGGCCTCTTCGTAAAGGAGAGCTTGTTATAGGCTACTAAATGACTAAAGCAGACAAAAACTTAGCATGACTTAATCTCAAACATCAGGTGTGGGCAATGACACAGGTTAAACTGATTTTCCCGTTTTGACGATGTAGATTTTGGAAGAAACAACAAAAACACCTACTATGTTGCATTCAAAACAGCAAGAATAAGGAGCGGAATAAATCTGTGTTGTCTGTGTTTCAACAATAAAGCTGACTGTTTAGATAGTATGATAGAGTTCCATTTAGGAAACCCATGTCTTACTTTGAGTATTTTTTATCAGCATTGATTTTCATTGCTTTAATTGAAGAAAGAAGGATAACAACCAGGTATATTTGTATGTATATTAAAGAGAGAAAACACATTGTTGACAAGACTTCGTAAACATGATTTTTTTCCGTTTTTAATGTTGTAACATGAGTGCATAATTATGCAGGTTATATTTCATTTTGTGTTGGTGTTTTTTGTTGTTGTTTTTTTAGATTTTAGTGATTGAAAAAGGAGATACAAAGATTTTTATTGTTTTAAGACATACATAATTTTTATATCATTGAGAAATCTGAAATCCAGTTTAATTTTTTTAAAGCCATTATTTCTTTATTGCTGAATTACAAAATGTTCCCAACTTTTACTTATTAGAGCAATTTGTGGTCATCTTGACCCTCTTAATCCATATGATTGTATTTGCAATATTTTTTTCATTATTATAGAAGTTTTCAGGAATTTTTATCCATGAAAATAGTATAGTATTTAGTATTTCGTTACTATTGCTTTAAATTTCACAATAAAAAACTAGTGTATTTCCATATTTGTCTAGTTTATTTCTGTAACTTTAAATGCATGTATAATAGGTTATACGTTTGTAAGTTTAAGTCCGCCATATTCATAATGTTGATATAATATCAAACTGCTATCCATTTTAAACCAATGTTAAGTGTGTCGTTTTGTATGTCATAAATTGATATACTTAACAAAATGTTCATTATGATTAGTTCATTGAAGCATATAACTTATACAATACAGGGACATGGTGACCCTCCTGTTTAGATCTGAAAAAGAATAAAAATATGGAAGTATTTTTGTTTGTTTGTAAACCTTTTTATGAACATGAAAATAAAAATAACATATGAACAGGAGATATTCTTACCAGTATGGATTTTTAGCTCGACTATAGTCAAGAGTATAATTATGGAGAGCTATCCTACTCATCCCGGCTTCGGTGTACACGTCCAGATGTACCGGTTAAAGATTTCGTGCAGTAAAATATGTTGACTATTACTTCTTTATTTATGGAAGGATTTATTTCACCCACATTACATGTAAAATGTTGAACTTCATAACTCAAGCATTCTCTCTCACCCAGCGTTGTTGAACAGAAGTCCCCACAATGTTAGACTGTTGGCTTCTATATAGTCCACACAAGTTTTTCTTTCTCTTTTGCTAAATGTCCCCATAAAATATTCTGTCAATTGAGATACACAATCTCTCTCTCCTCCAGCGTTGTTGGACAGAAGTCCCCACAATGTTAGACTGTTGGCTTCTATATAGTCCACACAAGTTTTTCTTTCTCTTTTGCTAAATGTCCCCATAAAATATTCTGTTAATTGAGATACACACTCTCTCTCCTACAGCGTTGTTGAACAGAAGTCCCCACAATGTTAGACTGTTGGCTTCTATATAGTCCACACAAGTTTTTCTTTCTCTTTTGCTAAATGTCCCCATAAAATATTCTGTCAATTGAGATACACACTCTCTCTCCTACAGCGTTGTTGGACAGAAGTCCCCACAATGTCAAGCTGTTGGCTTCTGTATAGTCCCCAGAAGTTTTTCTTTCTCTTTTGCTAAATGTCCCCACAAAATATTCTGTCAATTGAGATACACACTCTCTCTTTCCTCCAGCGTTGTTAAACAGAAGTCCCCACAATGTCAAACTGTTGGGCTGGTATTAATTAGAGATTTACGGATTAAGACGGTGACGAATATCATTTTATCATCACATGTAAAAACTATTCTGACCTTAGAGTTAAATATATTCCGAAATCTTTTTATAAAAAACCAAGCATGTATAAGTTTATTGACTTACTAAGCTCAACAAATAGATCAACATTATTAAATTTAGGCCATTTTATTTTTCAAGCATTTAAACGTCGTGAAATTGTTCAACCAAACATGTTAGTTTAGAACCTGCATCATTTATTATAGCTATTAGCATGCATTCATCCTCCTTTATACATTATAATATTTGTCTAAAATATGTTACACCTTTAAAAATATGTAATTATGTTGTATTATTATAAGCAATATTGTATGTCATATTGACATTTTCTTTTTCCCTTTTGTTTCACGTGAATGTTATTATATTTGTATATATGCATACATTGTGACTATGTACTATTTGTACTTGTCTAAATAAAGATATGTTCTGTTCTGTTCTGTTCTGTTCTGGTGTCAGACATTGTAGCTCAGACTTCATGAAGGTTCATCTCAAAACAGTTTGTCTATGATAACAGACTACGCATCGTATTTTTCTGGTTTATTCTAGTTGTTTGTGGGTATACTAGTATAGTATAGTGTCTATTACTAGTTTGGGTAATCCTGGCCATTTGATTGGCTAATGGTGATGACTGAATATATTCGTCTGCTCTGTTGTTAATAGTTGATAGGTAAGTAAATCATGCAAGCATTGCTCTGTGATGTTGACCAAGATAACTTGTTTTGTGTGGCACAATATCCGAAATGCTGTTTGAAGTTCAATGTGGTTGTATCATAGCAGATTATGATGAATTGTGTAAATTTACAATACTCAGAAAACAATAATGGACAGACACTGTTTAAACTCAACGACGCAAAAACTAGCACTTTGTCTCCTCCAAACCTGACTTTTTTACCTTGGCCTTATATCTATCACTTTTTGTAAACAGTCCTGGTAATAACACACACGCATTTTATAAAGATTACAGCTACGACGATAACCAATTATTACTCAAAGGTAAAATACTTCTAAATGTCTATATCAATGCGTCGTAATTATTCGCTTACCTGATCTCTTTATGTCCATGTTATCCTTCGATATCTGTAAATTTTAAATTTCATGTTTTAAAATTGCATGTGATTCTCGAGTTTAAGAGGCTTATGGTGTTTTTTCAATACAGGGGCGTAGGTATTGAGAAACATTGTCTGAGTATTAGATAGACATCGTTAGGAAGTTTAACCACGTGTAGTAACTTAGCCATCTCCTATAATTGACCCACTCTCTTAAATAGTATGTCGCCAACATAAGTATTTAAAAATCTCCACGTATTTAGTTTTCAGTGACTAATTGTCATGTTATTTCAGAAGCTCTATCATTTATGGGTTAAATCCTAACATGTTTAGGATACTTGTAAGGCATTATAAGACAACACCATGGTGACATATGTTGCCTAAATAGTCAAAACCAGCTGTCGCCAACCACTTTTTGATCAAATAAACACATATATTTCATCACTGAGTATAGGTATTATGTATTATGTAAGAATCACGTATTTGTTTGTTGGTTTTATCTATTCGAAGACACTGTTCTGTCCCTCATACTTGTTCACAAATATGCCTATGTTTCCGTAACAGATTCAAAAGATTTGTTACTGCCTCTGTAACTCGGCCTGTATTTAAGATACAACAGCTAAAGTCGGTTTACATGTAAATTAATGTCTTACAAATTACTATACAAAATTTGTTGCGTAAATGACAAATACTTAATAAAATACAATGCATCGTTTGAAACACATGAGCGACCATCGCCGCACACCAACGACGTCAACGACGCCGGTTATGTTACAATTATCTCGACACCATAACGTCACTCCTTCTTAAAATAGCGACCGGTGCGCTCAATACAATGTCTGTGTTGTTCAACCCACTTCCGAAACACATTCTCAAACCATTTGGATTGGAGTCCAGAGAGAATGAGGTTACTCTCTGTCTGTAGTTCTTGTAGATTACCGAAACGCTGCGCCCTTAGCTCTCCCTTCAGATACGGAAAACAGAGCAATGTCGCAGGGAGCCAAGTCCGGGCAGTATGGCGGGTGAGAAAGTGTCTGTATCCCGAGGACATCTATGTTCATACGAGGAGGGGAGCTGTCTTGTTTCCACTGGCTACTCTGCATTTTCATCTCCGGGTCGTGGTACAAAAAGCAAGGTTTTAGCTACTTTAATATTCTCTTTAGGAGAAACTGACCACCCTCTCGACTGTATCGCCTTAAGAACTTCTCAGAGTCTTGCACGCGCCGTAACAATTGATTATCAGTGAGCAAACGAGGCACTTATGATCTAGCCTTCACACGCCTAATCTTCAAGTCAACGATGGGTCTACGCTGCACAGTGCCGTAACTGAAACCCGTGTGTTCAGAGAGTGTGCGAACACTAATACGCCAATCCACCACAATCACGTCGGAAACAACATTGACATTCGCGTCGGTTCGTATTGCTAGCCTTCCGGTCCTTGTGTGATCCTTCAGTGACTTATTTTCCTCTCGAAATCCTTCATACCATCTATAAACAAATCTTCTATTTGCAGATTTTTCACAATATGTTCCGTTTACCATTTTTATTGTTTCTAAAAACGATTTTCCGAGCTTGTAGCAAAAATGCAATATTGCGCGTAGCGGCATATTTTCAAGTTTCGACATTTGTTTCTGCCAACGGATTACAAACAACTGCCCTCAGAAAGCGTAAACGGACAATGACATTTTTAGAAATTTAACTGCTGTTCACTATATGACATGACATCACGTCAGGAAAACTACATCTGATTTAATGCATTATTTTTGTAAAACATATATTTTTAATATGGAAAGCAATATAGCTTATTCTGTAAATTCGGCGTGCGGCGGGTACGTCGCAGAGGGTTCATTGCAACACCGCTGGTGAGCGCTTTTTTAGTGACAGTACGTGATGCATTCAATTCAATATGACGTTATATTTTAGCATAATCGAAACAGTGACAAAACTTTTGGATCCCCCCTCGTATGTACATTCTTTTTCAAAAGGTTAGTTTTAAAGAGATTTGGGTTGTAACAACATTATATTTAAGCAAAACAACAGAAATAATAGTTTATGGAATAAAAATGCAATAAAGTCAAAATACGAAATGTCGTGTTTAAGAATCTATGCTTCCGTAACACTAGTATTTCCAAAATGAGAGTTTCTTTAGTTAAAGAAAGAACCTAAACCAAAGCAGTATGTGGTATGATATACTAGAATGTAAATTGTCATTGTAATTTATGTTAAAAACAGGACTTTAAACCAGTCATACTTTAATTTTCAGTACTAACAAAGGTTTTAGATGTTAAATATGCGCACACTATTGTTGATATAGTTTTTAAATGACTGATAGGTTTAATCAGTTTAAGTGCGGTGCAAACACAGTTTTCTTCCCCAGGCAGAAAGACTGTTACGGATCATAGAAAACTTTACAGGCAAGCCCAAAGTTAATATAATGTTTGTTTATTGTTAAATGTGGTACCAATTATTGTATTTGGCATTGATACTTATTTGTCAAAATGTTTGTATTTAAAGCATAATCTTTTAATTTAGATTACTTTTTGTGTAGAAATTGTTATGGAAGCATAGAATCAGTAGGTTTCTCCGGTTATGTACAGTGATTACTGATATTCATTCATATATTGATTTTTTCATGATTTCTAGTAATACCGCGTAGGCAGAGAACTTTTTAGAAACAAACATTTGCTGAATAATTATAACAGCAAATAAGTAGCAGCTTCTTAAACCCGTTACGGAACACAGATTTTCTCAAAACAATTTGTATCCACCTTAAATGCTAATTGGAAGCAAATAAGCAGAGACATATGAAATGATAAGACTATAAAATCTTAATTCAAAGATGAGGTTTCCTTTTCTGATATACCATTATTTAACCATAAGTTGTCGTTCTGCCATTAAACATCATTAAACTAAACCAAGCATTTGTTTGCCATTTACTGAAGTTAGGTATGGCACTGTTAATTGCAAATATACACAGTTGTTGGAGACAACGACGACCAAATAAAGATGGGTGCATCACAATAAACGTGAATGAGAAAATTGGAAAGGGGCAATATGTGCCAACTAATGAGATTGCAGGATGTAAAAATGACTCAAGTTTGAAAGTATCACCAGAATGTGAAGCAAATGCAAACTGCCAAATATCAAACAATTCATTAAAATAGGTTATCTTAGACAAAACGAATGAATTAATATGAAAGTTTAAGTGCCCTTTGTCAAAACCCAACGAATCTGGTGTTAGATGATATTCTAGGGTAAGTTAAATCCACCAAATATGATTCTGACATGTGAATTCTTCCCCGAAAATTATTTGCTCATTTACATAATCACCAGAATTTTCTCCTGAAAGTAAAAAAGAACTAGCAAAGAGGGAGGGGGGGGGGTTAAAGTGTAGCAGTTGTTTTGATGCCTTCATCATTGAATTTGAATTGCATGAAAAATTGTCTCGATTGTCAGGCATGCGAAATGATCAAGTAAAATATAGATTGTGGAAGACGATACCCGATGGAGATAAAGATCGCTGGAAAGTGGTAGTAGGGAAAGTTCTTAATTATGAGTATATCAAAACCTTAGTTGCCAAACATGAAAATCAGTCCTTGTAGGCAACCATCAAACAGAAGTGCGCAAACTCAGAGAACATTTACCAGAAACAGATTAGTGGATTTTGATACATGGTTGTACATTATTGAATTCTAGATGTGTTGCCTATGTGCATTTATTGGATGTATAGATATATTTTGAAATTTTTCTGGCATCATCTTTGTTACAATGATATGATGGACAAAACATGCATGTTCTTCTGTTCTCTTGTTTCGTAAACATGTTAAAAAAGTTCATTTTATTAATGAGTGTTCCATTTAAGTTTATCCTCAAAGTAATGAGGGAAATGGTCTATGCTCCGTAACAAACCAGCCACTGATATATTAAGTATATATCATAAATGTGATGTTTCATATAGGAACGGAATTATCTTTATTTGAAGACTCTTATCTCACTACTTTCAGGTTGAGAAGTATTGCTTTAATTGTCAAAAAGGTGTCAGTTAAAATCATAAAGGTGTATAAAAGCTTTTACAAATTAAAGAAAACATGAAACAATCGATATTTTCGTGTATAAATTTACTTAAAACAAATGGTCCTAGTCATCCATATGAATCGTTATTTGGTCTACTATTAATCCTGTTATGTAAAAAGACGCCAAAGTTAAATAAAACATAATGTTATAACTATGAAAAATATTTAAAAGGTTCGATACAATCATGATATATGCTCCGTAACTGCAATAAAATAGGTGCATTTTTAAATGCCGGTATCTCATTTGTGGTACACATGGTGTGAGTAATATTTTAATGTATAGAACATAATTTTAACAACTTAATACTGTCCCATAATTGAAGTTCAAATTTGCCATTTTGCATTTTGAATCTGAGTCAATTTTTGAAGAATGGCTATGCGTAGTGCGTAGCAGATTTTGTATGTTCAAAGAAGGATATTAGTGTTTGTAATTCTGTGACTATACATAGAAATAAATTGTAACAGAATTAAAGTTACACCCCTGTACAATATTTGTCGTATATCGTCGTCTCCGTGCGAAAATGTCGTAAGTAAAAAAAATGCCGTTTTTCAGGAGAAAAAAACTTAAATGAATAATTAGAAAGTGTCCGTTTTGGATGAAAATTGCCAAAGACAAACTTTGAAAGTTGTTCTTTCAGTTAAAATGAAAGACAGTAACTTACAGCTCTTTCGAGCCTAAATGTGAGTTTGGACATTTTCTCTGACACAATCGATGGTTTTCTCATGGGTCCCTTACATCATCATCGAAATCCAATTCACCCGATTCGATATCGCCATCAGCAATATCATCTTGCATTTCACTGTTGTTATTCATGTCTATTTTAGAGGCAATGAGTATGTCCTCTTCATCATTTGATATCGTCAAAGGTCCGTTTTCAAATTCAGTATGTCTGTGAAGAAATGTCGACGAACCTGAATTGTTATCTGTTTGAATAAGATTTACACAGTCGGTGTTAGAGTAATGTTCCTCTATTTCTCCATGTTGAATAGTAAAGTTTCTCCTCTCCAATACGGGATCATCAGTCATTGATTTTTCTAACTGCTTATTTAAGGATAATTTTACCAGAATCCTTCCTCTAGATAGCATCGTTCCCCGCCTATGACATACTGAACTATTATCTCCATAGCGCGCTTATCGCAACTCTCATCTTTTTGCCCTATCTATCTGCTGCAACAGCTGATATCCAATACTTATCGATTTCTTTTGACATTGATTTATTTAGGAGGTCCTTTATTTCAGGCTAGAAATTGACATCCCTTAAAGCGTTTTTTATAATCACTGTCAATGCATTAGTATATAATCCATTCCCGTTCAGTTGATATACATGTATTTTTCATGTATGAAGTAATATTACTTTTTTGTGAAAATAATCATTGTTCGAAGGGATAAAGGTCCTACTAACGCTAACCACCGTACATAGCACGGCCGTGGCAATTTGATCTACATAGGTATTTCCTAAGTAGTAGCTTATAGAGACTAGAAACGAAGGCCATTGAAATAATTCAATTAATTAATGTAAAATGCACGCATGATTGTCATTCAGTGTCGATAATACCCCGAGTTATATAATTCATCGGGGTATTATCGACACCCCGTGTATAAGAAGTTTAATTCTTTACATTCACGCATGCTCTTTCTGAAATCGAGAAACTCAATATTGTGAATAGATAAATGTAAATAATAATAAACACTTGAAAAATACGGACGTTTTCACGCCTCGCTAATCATGACTGTAGGTAAGGTCAATAATAAGAACGTTAAAACCCACTACGACGTTTTTACCTCCCAACTTCAAGATGCTGTGGGAAACTAGATGCCCAAGGGCAACATGTCGAGCCCGCCTTTTAGACAGCTTGTGACCTTGACCATTGAACTACAAGTATGGGTGATGTTCATGACAAATCATTTCATTGAAGTAACTTTTATACCAATTTATTTCAAATCCTTGAATGCAAACAGAAGGCATGCACAGCCCAGCAGACAATATATTATTTGACTAAATGTGTAATCTTGACCTTTGACCTATGGATATGGGTGTTGTCAAGGACACATGGTCTCATTGTATTATGCCAAGTCATTTTAAAATAAGTCAATGCATAAGGGAGATACAGCCTGGACAAGGTCTATAACACTTTCGATGTTTGACATCTAAGTATGACCTTGAACTTTAGCCTACAAGCCTGGTCTTGTGCATGTCACATCGTCTCATGATGGTAAATATTTCTGCTAAGTAGGGGAGACCGGGGCAAAACGAAACATGGGGCAAAATGAAACGCATTAGATATCGTTGTTGTGACGCCAAATTATGACCCAATAAAATCGAAAAACGCAGCGTCCTTCCTTTGCGCGGTATGGAAGAGAATATCGTTAAGAACAAACGCTAATAAAACGTAAATAAGCAGACAATTTACTTTCTATGCAATGTGAGTGATTTTTTACCATCCCGAAATTATTTTAATTAGTTCCGATTATATTATTGGTGGGACACAATGCCGTAGCCTAAATAGAAACTTTATATGTTGTGTTTATATTTAACAGAATGTTTAAAGTCTCATCTGATACGATATCACATGGATTAGGGTCAAAGGTCATTCGATATGTATGGGGCAAAATGGAACATAAGTGACGGGGCATATTGGAACAATGTTTTATTTTGCCCAATCACATTTTCAATTCCGATAAAGTAGTAAAAACAACTCCGGCATTTGCGTTCTGACGTTTTGTGCGTTTGATAGTAGCTATGTGTGATGTGCTTTCCATTTAAAAAATAACTAGATCTCCTAGTCAGAAACAAGCCGAGGCACTCTGTGGAGGTCCATATGGTCACTAAGAGGATTTTTTACCTAGCGCGTCTTTAATTAATACGTTTTGGAGGCTACATAAACCATGTTCTTACCTCAAACTATCGGAATCACTAACGTTATATATATGACAGGATACATATTTATGATATATGACGTTTTGTAACAATAAAGTTATATTTTTACCGTGCATCACGTATGAATATTCTTTTCTGAAATCTACAACAAGCTACATGTATATGATCCAGGAACCTGATACTCAAAGTATATACAAGGGTTGTTCGCAGTTTTAATGCGTTCTATTTATTATGACACAATCGAATGAATGTTTGTTAGATGGAATTAATAATTTTATCAACATTGTCATATGGTTAGTGTCCCAACCAGATCAAACTTTGAGACAAAACGTGTGGAAACATGTGGATTCGTACTTTTCTTCCAGAACAGGGTGGATGATATCACGATAATTCAAACAGGTGATAACACTCTTTAATACTAAAACATGATACAATGTATAGCCTATTCAAATAATTGCATACATCATTTATAAGTATCTGATTTGTCGATATTAATATTTTGTATTTGTGATATCGCCAGTCCTATATCATTGCTAAATATGTGAAATTCCATATTAGAATTGATGATAACACTTATTTGAATAATTGGTGTTATCACCAGTACGTGTTGAAAGTATGATATCATTCCTTCTGACAGGTGATATCAATCATCCACTGGAATTCTTTATATGTAACATCACTCATTTAATCCTAATTGATTATATCATTAGATGGAATACTTGATATCATATTTTCACTTGAGTGATATCACATATTCGATTGGATGGTTTCATTCTATTCAGATTTGTATATATCACAACGTGGCATTACATGATACTAAAAGGTGCCCCGCAATTCGTAACAGTACGAAAACAAATGTTGAAATGTATGCCTTGGGTAAAATATAACTATTAGAGTGATTGTTCCATTTCGCCCCAGGTGATGTTTCATTTTGCCCCTTCTATGGGGCAAAATGAAACATTTTACTACAACTAACTTGTCCCTTAATATGGGTCCAATTAAAAGAAATATGCATACTTAATAAATATATATATGACGTGCGATAAATGTACGTTATACACATGCAAAAGGTTTCCCGAACAGATAACGCACGAATGAGAACTAATGAGTTTTGTAAAAAATGTTTCATTTTGCCCCGGTCTCCCTATAAATTCCAAAATCCATCAAGAAATGACAAAGTTATTAAGCAGACACAAACAATAAACCCCATCTTTGACATTGAGCATCTAATTGTGACCTTGGCCTTGGAGCTATTGACCCTGGTCATTTTCAAATATGTCAATGCATAGGGGGGAAATATAGTCCAGATAGCGGGGTAAATAACGAAAAAATAGTGCAAATTGTCATACAAGCACCAAATTTTCCACACATGTTGGGAATGATATGTAGAAACGATTTAGGGTGTGTGCCAAAGTTCAAGTGCCTCGATTCAAGATGGCCGCCAAATTTTCAAAATGGCCGCCAAATATTTTTCCAGTCAAAGAACTTTTTATCAAAACTCTCAATACCAATGAATTATACTACCTTAGCACATTATCATAACATGTTCAGTATGTTTATACATGTATATAAGTAAATTCAAACGATGTTTGTGAAATACCCCCCCCCCACCTCTAATAGAAGTTGTATATAGAACGTGACTTACTTGCCTTAGTGCAGTTTTAGGCATACATTAGTTAATCGTTAATTGTTTCCGGATAGAAGTCATCCGGATTTTTTGGGAAGGCCCGGGACTGCTTACCTAAATAGACATTACATTCCAAGTCTTTTTGTCCTTTTTATGGAGGGCAGACACGTGGTGTCACATCCGGTAAATGCGTTGAAAAATGGGAGAACTTAATATAAACTTTTGCCCAATTGTTTCGACAGTTTCATGCACCAGAAACCAACTGAAGTCTTTTGCTTTAAATACCAGACTCCACCCAAATAGTGTCAGTATTGATTTCTTTGAAAATAGACACTGAAAGAGGTATAATGTCTGTGTCAGAACCCCTCACCACATGCTTTTTCAAGCCGTTATCCACAGCGTGTTTCATACGCAAAATATCCTAGTATCGGCTTGTTCATGAGTGCATTGGGTCAATATAGTTATGTAGTGCTCAGTACTGCTTATCTCACTTTGGTTTTTCGTCTCAAATATAGTATCGGGTGCTTTAATCAGTAACCAAACTCATCCACCTTTTAAAAGGTATATCAGTTGCTTGAAAATTTGTTCGAATCCATTACTAACAACTGTCTAATATCTGATCAACGAGCCGTTGTTGTCATTGCTTTAAAATTAGGAAGATATTATAAAGATCAAACACATTCTATCCGAGGATGTCTTAGAATGCAGCTACTAGGAATAGCACAAAAACAACAGTAATGCAGCCATCAAACGTTTTCGCAGCACCAAAATTATTAATACATTTATTTACAAAAGTCAGAGCATCGGCAAGAGGTCCGTCTATTGGGGTTGTCACGTTTTGTTTGAGTACTTGAACGAGTTGCGAGTTAGTTCGAATAATTCAAAATGCCATTGTTTGAAAGCGAAGGAGGTTTTGCATGGTCTTCGTGCTTCAAAAGAAAATCACCCAAACTGACGTTTCTGGCAAATTATAAAACGACGTAAAAAGATCACAGTTTGCTTTCATTGTAACTGAAGATTTCACTCCCCAGACGTCATGCTTTAACTTTCTACTAAATAAATACACCTTGTGTTTTTATTGAAAGATAAAAGTATTATCAACTATCAAAACCATATCATGTAAATGAATAAGGACCCGAACTAACATAATGTATATGGTCTAATGCAAAAATAAAGGGAACAAGTACTTTACGGTATAATACAAAATTTGCTTCTCTATATGGCTGGACAAATATATAAGTGTTATTATCTGGAGTGCAAGAACCTGGTTCCAAAACTAAATCTGAGAATTATCTTTTCTGGTATGTCAGACCAGTCTTCAATCAGGAGACATTGAAATTCAGAACGGTCTCAGATTTATCCCGTATATATATTCACCCAATTTATATAGAGCACACGCTGTGTTCTGTTGGGCAAGTCGTGTTCTAGAAACATTGTATGCCAAAACTGATGATTAAGCAACATCCATGGTAGCGATATTGGACACTGTAAGTGTCGATATTCACCCACTATCTTTCAAAATAATACCAACAACTTTCAGAGACATCATTTCAACGTGCAAACCACCAAACATAAACAACGAAACTTTTCTATTGCCACTGAACAACTTGACATGGATTGAGGAAATTGGTGACTTCTCGGACCTTATAAATGGATTTTTTTATGATGGCAAAACCTTTTGAAGGCATTGATATTTGAAGTTCATATTTTGTTTGATAATGCTGGTCTCCAAGTCAAGAAAATTATCAGACAATGAAGATGGTTTATTAATTTGTGAAAGGTATGCTAGAATTATATTTGCATATTGTTCGGGTATAGATGGTACACCGATTGATGCGGGTTTTTCACCAATGTACAAGTCAACGTGGTTGTTTTTCACCGGCAACGCTGGTATCGTATGTTGAAATAAAGAAATGTCCGTCCCATGAAATGATGATATTGACGTAGTGGAGTCAGAATTGTGATCAATGTTATATTGTAAAGAGTCCACGGTGTAGCACTGGTGAACAAACTACTCAACATCGTTGTACAACATTTCCTCCAACCATTATGGAAATTTCAAGGACACGTTTATATCATGTACATATATCGCACTGAAATAAGATATCAATTAGATGTCGTTTCCTTGTCTACACAAAATCAAAAGGTCAATGTAAATAGCAAATGGGGGTTCGTTTGTCTTGGAATGAAGATGGACATTTGCTGCACAGTGAATACCTATATGACAGTTATACTGAAGTAATTGAGTTATTGCAAATGAGACTTAGAGTTGCACTGTTCCATCTGTGCTTCATTATTTGACCCATATTGTACCTTACTCACTAATTCAAGAGATTGTTTGGGTACTGATATCAACTGACTTCTGGTACGAAATTACCATTGAATTTGTTTTCATGGATCATTAGCACATGCAGCAAACAATGCATGGCCTATATATTTCTTCAAAGTCAATAAGGCTTTCTTACGCCGATTCTAATTCAGAATCCAACTGTTTCAGTCTCAGGTGCCTGCTCAGACAGTTGAACTATGGCACTCACTATGTCCGACAAAGTTTGTGTTTCGAATAATGTATTTAACTAGTTCAGCATTTTTTTCCTCGAGTGCCTGCCGAGTATTCGACCGACTTCTCATTATGTTTTGTATTGAACGCCTTTCTCTGTTGCTAAGAGATGTATGACTTTTAACACTATTTCATTTTAAGAGCGACATTATAATCGGCACTGAGCTTGGCCAATAAGGAATTGAATGTTTTTGGCGCGTTCATTAATGTATCGGTATTCGATGACTGGTCACATCAAGTTCGTCAATTTACAGATTTAAAAACTAAACCATAAGTATATACTTAAATAAATCCAGTGTATAAAGTCTATTGCCAGTGATTTGAAGCAAATAGCATATTTGGTTGGCCTTCTATAAACCAATATCAAACGTTAATATCAACGATACAAACTACTCAGTATTTAGAACTATATTACAACAATTAGCCTTAAAATAAATTACTATAAATGAATAATACAGGGAACCGTTTCTCAGATGTTTTATATTGTCCTATGTTCGTTAGATATTCCGTATCCTGAAACCCGCTAATAGACTAAAATGAAATCAAGCATGAAAATTCTGAGGCACGGTTCCTAGATAAACATGTCTGCTACAGAATACTGAAAGCAGCAAAAGGCATTTTGAAAATGCAGGTATGTACGAACCTAAACTTGCAATACTACTGATTAATTGAACGAAGTGTGTATCCTGAAACCCGCTAATAGACTAAAATGAAATCAAGCATGAAAATTCTGAGGCACGGTTCCTAGATAAACATGTCTGCTACAGAATACTGAAAGCAGCAAAAGGCATTTTGAAAATGCAGGTATGTACGAACCTAAACTTGCAATACTACTGATTAATTGAACGAAGTGTGTTCATCTTATATCAAATGAAAGTAGTGCCACGTACCACCGACGGACGCATTTTGACTTCTATGACAGACGGATGTTTATATGCTCGATGAACTGTAAACTTTAAAGCAGACTTTGAACCTAATTTTCTTACAGTAAGCATTGAAGTTGTTTAAAGATACCATCAAAATTACATACGTCGGGCTAAACATGGTGAACTCAATCTTCCGAATTTAGCCACTCCAATAACCTATATAAATATTCCCTTGGCCTTAACAACTGTCAAAAAATATTCCTCGGTTTGGTTATAAACCCGATTCTTTACGATAAGAATGATATTATGAGCATAAACTATGGATTACAATGTGTTTTCACTCCTGTTATACACGTCATATAGCCTGGAGACAGTGGGTTCGAATCCGAGCGTGACCACAGCGTTCCTGACCACGTACACGTTGGCACACGGTCTTAAATAAACCCCGACACATGTATGCATCATCATACCAAATTTGGTGCTTGTATGAAAATTTGCACTATTTTGCCAAGAAGTACGTTTTATTTATCCCGCTAAGACAAGGTCTATAATAATCATTTTCGATCAGTTAGTGCTAATTCATTACCCCATCTGGAGCCTCTCGTATGGGCAAACTGTATGACGTCATAACGAAATACTTACGTCATCGTATAACTTTAAAATGTGGTAAGCAATGTTCAAATGATTTCTTACACGAAATACAGCAGAAATATTGAAAAAATCACGGTTACTACTCGCCAAACCTTAAGTAAAACATACAAAACATTTGACTTATTTTCAATGCGGCCTTCTGGAAACAAGCAAAATAACATTTCACTAATACAGTTAATAAGGATTTACTTCCTTTTTGTGTTATCCTTGTATTTTAACGTTTGTGACATGGTTTCAATTTTTACTGATATTATTTAGAAAAAAATCTACCTTTAATAATTTTACAATCTCAATTTGTATATTCGGTAATATATTTTTGTTTGAACACTGTGACTTTATATGCCCAATTTGTGTAATATATTTCCTATGTACCATGTTTTAGAAATAGTTAAAATAGGAATGATAAATAATAAATAAATAAACGCATGTGTTGATAATAGCCTGGTGTCGATAATACCTCGGTTTGCTCTTGTGGGGACATTGCCATGTCCTCGGAATTACGGTTGGTACATTTTGTAGGGTATTGATGTGGAATAAATAAAGCTATTTTTATTCGGTACCAAATTTGTCTTATTAGAAGTTATGACTGGATCCGTAACACCCCATTATTTCCCCTATATATTCTATATTGGGATCCGTATCTGGATCCGCGTTTTACACCTCGCCGCCTGGAGATCAAATTCCGCGCATGCGTCGAGCGCTATTTCCGTACAGCGCCAGACCTACAGCGCCAAAATGGGTGAGTCCGCCTTTTTATTTTTTCTTAGAATTGTCCGGTATCGCAGATTCATACATCTGTGTTGGTGTCGAGCATAGCAGAACTTTATTGGCAGACATAAAAAATTAAATAGGAAACATGATCATAACAGAAGAAAACGAATTCAACAAAAAAACATTGTTCCTTGCATTGAAGCTCTACCAAAGGCAAAGATGTTAAAAAATTAATTTCATTAAAAACTCTGGTTGCCATTGCAACCAATAGGAAAAAGTTAAGAAATATTCTTGTCCAAAACCACTGGGCCTAGAGCTTAGAAATTTGGTGTATAGCATTGTCTAGTGGACCTTTACCAAGTTTGTTCAAATTATTGCCCTCCCCGCCCTGGGGTTTCCTCTAATCTATTTAGGAAAATTTAAAAAATCTTCTTGTCCGAAACCACATGACCTAGAGCTAATATATTTAGCATGTAGCATTGTATAGCGGACCTCTACCAAGGCCCCAGGGTGAAAATTAGCCCCGCCCCGAGGTTGGGAGCTGGTCAACTGGTACCAAATGTCAAGTGGTACCCACTATATTTTGGTCTAGGGTTCACATGATTTATATAGGAAAACAAAACAAAAACCTTCTTGTCCATTACCTTAAGGCCTAGAACTTACATATTTTTTTATGTAGCATTGTCTGGTGGACATCTACCAAGTTTGTTAAAATTATTGCCTTAGGGGCATAATTAGCCCCACCCCCAGGTCACTTAATTTTACAAAGGCTCATGATAATTTTCTCAAAAGTCTTTTTATCTGGTGAGCGATATAGGGCCATCATGGCCCTCTTGTTTAGAGTATTTTTCATTTTTTGTTTGCAGTAAGAAGAATTGTTTATAATGGTTTTATGATTGCATATTAGTACTGTGATGAATTTTAAGCTGCTAAGTAAAAAGTCACAGTAATTCCGATTATTCGTATGACCTGTATATATCTGTAAGATAAATTTTATTTGAAGTCGACAGAGAAATAACAAACAACAGCAATAGCTTGTATGGTTTGATTTACTCGACCTGTCCATGAGAGACAATGGAAAGTCCAGTGTCCGATCTAGGATTTAGAAAGTAGGGGGACTTTCCCCCCTACCTTAAAAAATATGGGGGGATTTTTTTAAAGTATGGGGCGTGTTCATATTTACATCAGAAAACTCATCGGATCTCGATGCATCGATACCCAACGGTATTTTTATCCGGATTCAAGAAAAATTTTAATTTTGGGGTACTTCATGTATTGAAAAAGTCGGTAATTCTCTTTTTTGACGACTGTGACATTGTCATTGACTCATTATCAAAGATCTTGATCGTCTGCTTTATAGCGAGGTTTAATGCTTAGCGTGGTTTAAGTAAGTTGTATAATCATTAAAAAAACGAAACGGTTATTCAAGAATTTTTATTCAAAAACTAGTATTTGTTATTTGGCACGTCAATTAGATATCTCCACATTTAAATAAAAATATATCGGCATAAAATATCAAGGGTAACAACGTATGATGTTAAAAGAAAAATATAATGAAATAATTTTCGTTCGCACATGGTTTCGATTCGTATTATGGGCAGATATCACTCAACCGGAATAAAAATACTTGGTTCCCAGCTTTATCGTAAAGTGTCATGTAGAATAGGCAACCATCGGAATGATAACATTTCTACTTTCGATTTCATGTTGCCTATTAAAGCTAGTAGATCTTAAATAAATCGGGACTCCACGATTATGATGAACATCCTAAGGTTAGTAAGGTAAGGTAGTATGTCTCACATCTGCTTACCGAATATGGGGGATTTTTACAGGAATGTTGCGCGTCCGATCATTTAAAATGGGGGATTTTCAAAAAAATAGCATGAATCTCGCAATTGCGCATTCTAGATCAGACACTGGAAAGTACAACATCTCTCATTCTATTTTCTAAAATTATCACTTCGTATCCTAGTATTACTATTTGTACACTACAGATGATATCGAGACATTTTTTGCGAATGTTGACTATTCGTATCCCTGACACTGTAAAAAGAACTGCAAGGTTTAAAGTGTGTGTAAACCAGACTTCTAAACTAAGATTTGGATTTCAGGTCGTGCTAAAAGAGTAAATCCGGCTTGTGAAGCCAAGAAATCGATGAAGAAAAACCAAGACCAGTCTGGATTTGAAATAAAACATTTTCCAGGGAAAGGTAAATTTTAATTAACCTGTGATGAGTATGTTTTGGCTTATGTACACTATGCTTCAGCAAGCATTTAGGGGACATGGATGTGAAAATAATTCTAGTCCAGTCATTGATTTTCCAAATTTTAGGTAAATGTTAAATCCTTACCTAGAATTTCAAAGCCAGTAAAATGTGATATTGACTAAATATTCTTCCTTCTTTTGACTTATGATTTATTCAACTAGAACATTTACTGTGATAATTATTAAAACAAAGAAATTGATTTTCAAAATTTCTAGGAATTAATGGGTGAGTTGGTGTTGTAATACAATCAAATTATTTGATTTTATCCCTGCATTGTATAATAATGCTTAGAACAAGTGCAAAACAGGATTATTGAGCATGTTTATTATGCCCATGTCATGAAATGGCGTTTAGCATATAGTGTTTACCCTGTCTGTTGGTGTGTGTGTTTGTTTGTGTGTTACGGATTTTTGTGTCCGTCTCATAACTTTGTCATGCATGATCGGATTTTGAAATAATTTGGCACAAATGTTCAGCATAACAACACAATGAATCATGTGCAAAAACTGTGTCGCTTTCTCAAAGGTCAAGGTCACGGTTGACACTTAAAGCATTGTGTGTATATGTTCGTGTCCGGCTTATAACTCTTGTCATTCATGATAGAATTTTGAAATTAATTGGCACAAATGTTCATCATATCAAGACGATGTTTCATGAGCAAAAACAATGTCGCTTGCTCAAAGGTCAAGGCCAGAGTCAACACTTAAAGCATTGTGTGTATATGTTTGTTTCCGGCTTGTAACTCTGTCATGCATGATAGGATTTTGAAATAAACTGGCACAAATGTTCATCATATCAAGATGACGTGTCAAGCGCTTAAATTGTGTCACTTGCTCAAAGGTCAAGGTCACAGTGGCCGTTCTAAGTCGGTGCATATTATTATGGATATAGTGAAAGTGTATGTTCTTGTCCGGCTCATAACTTTGTCAAGCATGAGGCTAAAAAAAAAAAATATGTGTGGTTCAGGTAACCCGACCAACCCTATTTTTTTCCGCCGACCCTATGACTTTTTATCGATTTTTGGAACTAAACACTAAAAATACACACATGAATCGAAAATAGAAGAAAGATTCACAATGGATATCATTTTATTTACTTGAGAGTCGGCTTTAGACGTTCGCGAATCACCGCGATCCATCGCTATCAAAGATTACCAACTGATAAATAAGTCATAAAACGCGGTGATTAGTGACATTGCGGTGATTCGCATTTTTTCAAGATCGATGTCGCGATGAAAATCGTCGATACGGGTGATAAATTGACGATAACGAATGCAGGGAAACGCGAAAATCAGACAAATCACCGGAACCGTACTGTACATGTAAACCCAAATTTTAATCATAGATATCGAAAATGGGATGGCAGTGTTTTCTGACAAACTTAACACATTTATGAAGTGATTTTCAGAAAATGACGTATAGTTAGTTTGCTAAGTTTTGTCACCAAATTAGACCAAACTGCTTCAGTTTCAACACTAATAACACATGAATAAGAAGGGTACAAATTCTCTTGAACAGTCAATAGCACTGCATATCAATTGCGCGGGGTTACAGCTAAAATTAAATGGAGGTTAATTTGCCAGTCAATGTCAGTTTGGAAAACAAACAACCAATGAAAATGCTAGCATTCATCAAACACATGCTAAGCATCAGTTTCAACACTAACCTCATCAAAACAATGTGTGTAGATCATATTGGGATTAAATTGCAATAAAGTCTGACCTTATTGACATATTACAAGTTTTAATTAGGACATTCCTGTTAAATTTATGGGAGTAAAATATTAAACACTGTTACCAGAGAGCAAGATATACTCATCTGATTGACAGATGACATCATTCATGACGTCAGTTACACTAACTTTAAACCTTGTTTATTTCAACAGCGCTAAAAATAGAAAGTCAATAATAGTTCACTCTCTGGCAAGACGATTGCACCAGTTCACCCCATTTGTGCAAAAATATGTGCAGACCTTAATTGTTGTGTTTTAGTTCTGTGCATGTGTCTGAAAATATTTTTTTGTTACTCAGCCATTAGTTGAGTTGGATTTTACTGATAATTTCAGGACCCATATTAATTTGGTCGGCTTAACTATTAATTTGGTCGGCTTAACGGCATTTGTTCCATGATCTTATTGAATTTATTCTTAATTTTTTTCATAGGTCGTGTTGCCATCGTGTTGTCACAGTAATTTTATGTTGTCACTGTGGATCACGGTGGCAATGGTCACCGTGGCAGTCCAATGTAATTTAAAGATCTGGGTGAAATTGGGTTGATTCACGGTGACAAATTTTGCCTTGTCACCCAGACTCGTTGCCACCGTGGCAGGTGGAAATTGGAAAACCCACTACGCGTGTACTGTATTTAGATGTGCGTCGAGTAATTGGTGTATTTACTAGCGACTTTCGATTGTTCAAATGCACTATCGATAGTCGACGATTTCAAATGTACAGCTACGAATGTTTGATTGTCAACGGCTATCATGAGATCACTAAAGCTAAGTGTCAACATATAAAAACCTTATTTTGAACTCCAAAGTGTCTATAGCGCTATATCGAAATTATGCCAAAATTTTGGGCATGCGATTACGAGACTGACCCTGCATGGGTTATAATTTAATAAAGTATTAAAAGCAGTCTTAAGAAAATAAACAATGAAAATAGGAATACGTAATAGGAGATTTCGCGAATCTGCTATGGTCATGGCGGATGGAATCAGCTGCAATTGATGTTTTGAAGATATATAAGCAAATTAATTTGCTGTCCTAATGGTTCGATACTTTAAATGGTATAAAATGATGTTGAAGTAATTACTTTATCAAATAATGTACAAGATTTGATTGGGAAAAGGGTATTTGCAAGGGCAGGCTACACAATTGTTGTTTATTCTGGTAAGCATTCGAAATTGGTGTGATCCAAAACATTAATGTCGCATCTGTTGATTGAGCAAAACATTGAAAAGTGGCTTATAAAGTTTTGAAAGCCAGAACTACAGTTTGGCATGACGTCACTTCCGTAGTAACTTACTTAATCCTAAGTTTATTTGACAGCTGCTGCGGGTGTCCCAGATACTGGGGTAGGCAGCAGATAGATAGAGTGTCTAACACCCGATCTCCATGCTTCTCTATTTTGAGGGCTCATGTTACTGAGGCGGCATGTATTAAAGTCAGCCTCAATACAAGACTTCCTTGGTCTTCCACGTCCTCTGGTACTAGGGATGGTCATGCACATGATGGAATTAGTACATGAGGTTGTGCGAGCGGCATGACCGTACCATCTTAAATGCTTGGAACGGAGGGCAGTAGTCACCTCCTGTATCCCTAACTTGCTGCACAGTGAATATTAAATAAATAAACACTAAAAATAGCCACCTAGAAAACAAACACTGACGGATGTGTAATAAGAATGTTAAATAGAGGCCACATTTTTTACCCAATAATCATGAAACTTGGTCAGAAAAAGGCTTGTTGACACTTCTTGGTATTTTATTACTGGTTTTTGTCTGCAAATTTTAAGTTAGGCAGCTAGTGTATAACCATGTACAATTAACTTTGATTGTCCACGAGAATGGGCCATTGTCCTAAAATCTGGAAGAAAAAATCTTAGAAATTTATATCATAAATCTATTTATAGAAATATAACAAAGCTGGAGTAAAATTTCAGACTGGTAAAGTTTGTGGGGACATTAGCACAGGATGTGATGTCACCATTCCTATTTATAGATACAAAGTGAGACATGTCACATGTGCTTAGAAATGGATCATCTGCCATCCATTTTTTTACTTACAAAAGATGTTAACACTTTGCTTCAATCTCTAACATCATTTGAAAGGTCTAACTGTGAAGTGCGTCATTACTGGAATGGATGTCTCATTGTGTTCCGCATCTTTTCTGTCTGGGAACTAAGCGTATCTCTATTAAAAGAGAAACACATTTTTTTTAAAAAGTTTGGATACATGGTTTAATGGGTAAGTAAATGGCTAGCATAGTTGTCACTTTCTTACTATTTGGGCACTTCATTTAGAATTACTACTTATTTATTTTTCCCAGCTGCTTATCTCAATTGTATTTATTTTGCAGTTTGCAAAAATCTGCCGTGTATTTAAAAGCATATAAATGGAAATATTTTATTTATTGGTACCTCGGATAAGTTACACAACACTCTAGAAATCACTGTTTTGATTGGATCATCATGAAATCTTGTCAGAATGTTTCTCTTTATAATAATATCTTGGGACAGTTCGAACATGGGTCATCTTGGGTCAAAAACATAAGTTGACTAAAGAGCAGTGAATTTTAAAGATCAAAGATTGACTGCCATGGGTGTCCTCTGATATTTGTGTGATGTTGGCTAGCAGTTTAAAGATCACACATTTTTATGATCTGTTTGACATTTTAGCTGTGATTCAGTTCTTTATATCAATAATAGTTAAGGATTGTTGTGGAATTTATGTTTTACCAAAGACTCTTAAGTTATATGAACAGTAGGTAAGTGTGAAAAACTATTACTTCAGAATCCATTTTGTTTGTTTCGAGTTGCAGAAAACATGGGATTGGGTTCTAAAGTCATGTATAAGACACACCCAATTTTTGGTCCCGATTTTGGAAGTAAAATAGTATGTCTTATACATGGGCGATTTTGGAAGTAAAATAGTATGTCTTATACATGGGCGTTTACGGGTACTCAGTTTACAAATTCCGATATTGTAACTAGACTGCCCCAAATACATCAATTAAAAATTTATCCAAGTGATTTTCGTAATTGTCTGAATTGAAAACTAAAGTAGATAGATTTTTGAGGAATCACGTCTTCTAGAACTTCTGTTATTTTTTTCTCTAACTTCTCTAAAGTTTTGATGTTGAAACATCTCCAGTTTTATTGAAAGAAGATAAAAACATGTTATTGTCACCGATTTCAGTCGATTATTGAGTACCGGTATTGAGTATGTAGTTCGGTTTTATAGCAAATTTTTTGGAAATTTTGGGTACGACACGGGTACGAAAAACAGACTTATTTGCGCTGGGAATTTTCGTACTTATTCATGCAGTGCAAATTAGAGTTTATGACATTTTGCAAAAATGTTAGTTTTTCTATGTTTGCAGTTTGTTGACATAATTCTCATGGTACATACTTGTATGTATTGCATTCGAATTATTTATGGTCCCAGATGAATGTTTGCAAATGATTAAAACAAAAACAAACTGATAAACTCTACTCTTGCTTGACTTTTCTCATTTAGATCTGAAGTTGTCTCATCTTATATCAGCCATTTTTTCTAGCTGGTCAAACAAGACAATCATCATGAGCCTCATAATTATACCCCCAGATATGAAATATATGGGGGCTATATTGGATTCACGCTCGTCGGTCGGTCGGTCTGTCCGTGCGTCTGTAGACACAATTTGACCGGAGAATTTCTCAGCAACTACATACAGGATTTCAATGAAACTTCATGGAAGTGATCAGTAGTAAGCTTAGTTATGCATGCTTAAAGCAGTTTTTGTTCGGATTAATTTTCACGGAGTTATACCCCTTTGTTGTTTTTATACAGTATATACAATAGGCAAATTTTGTCCGGACAATTTCTCAGCAACTACTTACAGGATTTCATCGAAACTTCACAGAAGTAATTAGTAGTTAGCCTAGTTGTGCATGCTTAAATCATATTTCATTTGGATTGATTTTCACTGAGTTATAGCCCTTTGTTTTTTTCTACAGTATATACAATAGGCAAATTTTGTCCTGACTCTCTCATTGGCTACTGACAGGAATTGAATAAAACTTCTCAGAAGTGATAAGTAGTTAGCCTAGTTGTGCATGCATTAAGCTTGTCTTGGTTGGTTAAATTTTCACTGAGTTATGGCCCTTTGTTGTTTTTTATACTGTGTATATAACTACTCATAGGAATTCATTGAAACTTCACAGAAGTTTCAAAAAGGAAGCCAAGTTGTGCATTCAATAACCAGGTTTTGTTTGGATTAATTTTCACTGAGTTAGAAGTGTTAAGTAGTTTGCCAAGTTGTGCATGACCACAATAGGTTTTGGCCAAGTAAATTTTAATGAGTTATGGCCCTTTGTTATTTTTATATAATGAATATTTAGAAACTGGTCAGGATATTTCTAAGCAACAATTGCAGGCATTAAAAAAATGAAAATGCATTATATTTCCCTCTGTAAAATGTAACAATAACTGTGTCAAGGCCGCATCTGGGGGTATTCGTCACCTTTAGTGATAGTTCTAGTTTTATCATGAATTCAATAATTTCTCCTATAGCCTTTTTTCCAAATTTTCCAGTTAAAATGAGACAGAGACGGAATACCAAAAAGAAAGGATTCACAGAAGCAGATTTGTGTGTAAAAAAAGATGAAAAAGGTATTTGTCTAAAATTATTTCAACACGCTGTTGTATCAGATACTTCTGAAAATTCATGTATTAGTTATTTACAGATATGCATATAAATTGTGTAAGATTTGTGATAGGATGAATTTAAGAAAATAATGGACCCAATGTGGGACACATACACTCGACCTCCTGCTTGCAAGTTCGATGCTCTACCAACTGAGTTGATCAGGCTGGTGAATATTCCATGTAATTCATAAATACACAGCTACATTCCACCTTCCTTTTTATTCTAAGTAATTGATAATCGTGATAACCACAGGTTCTTTCGACTAGCCCAGTCTTTGTTTCACCCTGGGCCTAGCTCTAGGATTCGAGTGCTAGCCTCACACTCAAATGTAATAGGATGAGGAAAAAGTGTACCAAGGGCTTTTTTTCACATGTAGGGGAAGGGGCCTTACCTTAAAATTTGGGGAAAATAAGTTTTGCAAAAGGGGAAGAAAACACTTGATGTAAATTGAT
This sequence comes from Lutraria lutraria, assembly GCA_964023205.1. Classification (NCBI taxonomy): domain Eukaryota; kingdom Metazoa; phylum Mollusca; class Bivalvia; order Venerida; family Mactridae; genus Lutraria; species Lutraria lutraria. The sequence goes on from CAXIEG010000619.1 coordinate 45,703, forward strand.
CTCTAGGGGTAAACTGCATGATATTAAAGAATTTTCCTGTGGGAAGGACACCTGTTAAGTGTTAACAGCCCCTGCTCTAGAAGGAAAAAAGCCCTGGTACCCGATGCGCGGCTTGAACCTGCAACCTCCTTGCAAGTCAGATTCTCCTCCAACTGAGCTGATTGGGCTGGTGAACATCCCAGCCAATTTATAAGTACAATAAACCACACCGCTACAGATTCATGAAGTACAATACTTTTGGTTTGTTATATCGAGCTTTACGCCCCTTTTCAACAGAGTCGCATGAGGTGGGCAGTTCACCTTACCATCATTCATGGGAAGAACCAGTACTAGACTCCCATCCTCAGTAAGCAGCTGCCTACTTTCTCAAATGAAAAGACATAGTCGGTAGCGCGGCTGGATCCCACGACCCTCTATCAGTGAGTGGTTATAGTGATAGAAAGTCAGTGACATTAACCACTCGACCATGGAAGTGGGACTCATGAAGTCCAAGTGAAGTCTAGCTTTTGTTTATAGAATGATATGATTCCATCAAAGTTTCACTAAGTGATTGGTCTAGCTATTGTCTTTATTATGGCTATTATGTTAATATTGTTGATTTTAGTTATAATTGGATCTTCGCCAGCATTTGTCAGATTGTTTGTCTTAATAATATTTAGGTCAAATTTAAATATGGTTCACAGGGTTTCTGAAATCCGAGTTGTCCGAGTCGTACATTTGGTCGTATGGACAAGTAATATTTCAGTTCCGGGTTGTCCGGTGACGAGTGCAAAATTCTGTGCCTAACATTTGCTATTTTTAGATTGATTTTCCGAAAGTAGCTTTGTTTTCCATTTAAGGTAGTATGCGACCTTTCCCCGATGTCATGGGTAAAAAATCGACTTTTCTCCGATTGTTCTAAAATTTCGGGCTTTGGTAGAACAACATGTTCGTCGTTTTTTGTTCGTTTTATTTCTTAGCTCACCAGAGCACAAATGTGCTCAGGGTGAGCTTTTGTGATCGCCCTGCGTCCATCGTGCGTCGTTACGTGGCGTCCATGTTTACTTAAATCAACATCTCCTCCTACACCGCTATGCCGATTGCAACCAAACTTTGCTGGAATGATCCTTGGGTGGTCCCCTTTCAAAGTTGTTCAAAAAATTAAATTTCATTTAAAACTGGTTGCTATGGCAACAAATAGAAAAAACTTTAAAAATCTTCTTGTCCGAAACCACAGGGCCTAGAGCTGAGATATTTGGTATGTAGCATTGTCTAATGGAACTCTACAAAGTTTGTTCAAATTATTCCCCTGGGGTGCCCCGGGGGTAACTTGATTTTACATAGACTTATATAGGAAATTTAAAAAATCTTCTTGTCAAAAACTACAATGCCTAGAGCTTTGATATTTGGTGTGTAGTATAGTCTAGTGGACCTCTACCGAGTTTCTTCAAATTATTGCCCTAGGGTCAAAATTGGCCCCGCCCCGGGGGTCACTTGATTTATATAGACTTAAATAGGAAAATTTAAAAAATCTTCTTCTCCGAAACCACAAGGCCTAGAGCTAAGATATTTGGTATGTAGCATTGTCTAGTGGACCTCTACCAAGTTTGTTCAAATTATTACCCTACTAGGCCTAGGGTCAAAATTGGCCCCGCCCCGGGGGTCACTTGATTTATATAGACTTATATAGGAAAATTTTAAAAATCTTCTTCTCCGAAACCACAAGGCCTAGAGCTAAGATATTTGGTATGTAGCATTATCTAGTGGACCTCTACCAAGTTTGTTCAAATTATTGCCCTAGGGTCAAAATTGGCCCTGCCCTGGGGTTTATTCTATTTTATATAGGAAAATTTAAAAAATCTTCTCCGAAACCGCAAGGCCTAGAGCTTAGATATTTTGTATGTGGCATTGTCTAGTGATCCTCTACCAAGTTTGTTCAAGTTATGGCCCCGGGGTCAAAATTAGCCCTTCCCTGGGGTTTATTCTATTTTATATAGGAAAATTTTTAAAAATCTTCTCCGAAACCACAAGGCCTAGAGCTAAGATATTTGGTATCTAGCTTTGTCTAATGGACCTCTTTTAAATCTGTTCATACTTGATCTTACTTAGACTCGTATAGAAAACTTCAACAATGTTAATCTCCAAATGACCTTTTCTCCTGGTGAGCATTTATAGGGCCATCATGGCCCTCTTGTTTAAATTTCCGTGGCTTCAGAAAAATACGGATGGTATTTCTTCATGCACAAAAAGGTTTTCCATTTAAAGTTGCGCATTGCAACTTTTTGTATGTGCAAAAGGGTTACGCTTAAGAATATCTGGGCAAGTGAATTTTTTGTATGGACAAGTGAAAATTAGGTTGTTAATTGTCTGTGGACAAGTGCGAAATGAAAATATTTCAGAACCCCTGGGTCACCTAGGGTCAAAAACTAGGTCATGAGGTCAAAATTTAGGCAAACCTTATTAACACTGTAGATGTAAAATTTTGATTGGATCTTCACGAAACCTTGTCAAATGTTTGTATTAATGCTATTTAAGGCAACTTTGAACATGGGTCATCTGGGGTCATAAACTAGGCCACGAGGCAAAATCTTAAGAAAACCTTGTCTATGCAGTAGTTGTCATGGTTTTGATTAGATCTTCACTAAACCTTGTCAGAATGTTTGTCTTATTTATATGTAAGACAAGTTTTAATGAGTAAAAAATTATTGTCATGTGAGCGATATAGGGCCTTCTTGGCCCTCTTGTTTTATTTTTTAGTCACACTCTTCTGCACCTTTCCTACAGTTCTAGTGATAATGCCATTAATTCTTTCCTAAATGACTTGTCAAAGCGCTTGACTTATTTCTCTTCCCAGGAATTTACCGGTATAAGTGATGGCCTTAACATCTCTGAAAAGTTAAGTACCTCGAAATTAAAAAAGAAAATTTTAAAGTTGATCACTCTCAACATAGTCTTAGAGCTTGTTATATTTTAGGCAGATCACTGCCCTTATTTATTTATAGAAATAACATTCTGCTGTACTATTTTTCTATTTATAAGTCTATTTGTCTTCTAAAAAAATCATTTCATTTAGGCAGATGCGTTCACACCAATTCCAATATAGAACAAGGTGACAAATTCTTGAAATACGAAGGAATGCTGCGTTATGACGAACCAGTTGGTGATGACACATATATATTTGAATTTTCATTTAAAGGAAGGTTGTGCTGGTATGTTTCATGCACCTTATTTGTATTAATATTTTACATATATCACTTGTCTCCAAAAAAGCAGAAAAAAATCTTTTCATGACATTGTGATCTGCCAAATTAAAAAATGGTCTACAACTTCAAGATACCATGTTTCATCCAATCATTTTGATATTTTATTTAATAACTATATATGTATAGCTGATGTAAGTTTATGAAAATTTAAGCCAATTCATATTATATTACTTAGGTAAATAACTTGTTGAAATAAATGTTACTGATATATTGAAATGATATAGTTTAATGATTAATGGAATTGCTGAATATAGTTTTGTCTCATTAAACAGTTTATTCAGTTCACTTCTTCAATTTGAAGATTCAAATTTCTTGTAAATGAGCTAATTTGAGTGATATTTTACTGAAACGCTTATAACCTGACAGTTATTAGCCTTATTATTAATGTTATTAAATAACTATGACACAATGTCATATGTTTTCCCTTTAGTCATTGTTTTGGTGATTATTTAAGGATTGATGCTACAGAAGAGGACGGTTCGTTCGGGAGGCTTATAAATGATAGTGTGAAAGGCGCCAACTGCAAGGTAGAAGTGCATCAGGAGGAAAATGTTCCATCACTGTATTTTGTTGCGATTAGAGATATCAAACCAGGGGAGGAGATACTATACAACTATGGACCTGGTGACCACCCTTGGAGAAAAAAGGTATCTTATATTAGCTACTGTAGCATGTTGGGAGCTAGTTAGAAATTACTTGATTTACTGTTAAGAACATATAAATCACAATAGTTTGCATTGCAATAATCGTCCTGACATAGATTGGAGACCAATTCCCTGAGTCCCTTTACTTTGATCGTATGAAAGATTTCAATCTTGAATTATAATTGACACAATGCGTTTTAGCTCACCAGAGCACAAAGTGCTCTATTGTGATCACGTGTTGTCCGTCCTGGGTGCGTCCGTCTGTACAAACAAACTGGGTTTGGGTGACTATAGAGTTGTGGTTAGGACTCTCTCTCTCTACTGGAGTCACTTGCATAAGTGTCCTAAAGTGGGTTTATGTGGCTAAAATCGGCTTTATGTGGCTGATATTTAACATGGGGGAGTCACTTTAGTATCCTTTCTTTATTTTTCGCCGTCCTTTTGTCAAAAATTGTCTGAAGCCACATTGACTAGAGCTTAGATATTTGGTGTGCGGTATCATCTGGGGACATTACAAAGATTTTCAAGTTGTAGCCTTGGGGTCAAAATTGGCTCCGTCCAGGGGTTCACTTGATTTTACGTAGGCTTATATAGGAAAATTTTAAAAATCTTCTAGTCAGAAGCTACAGTGCCTAGAGCTTAGATATTTTGGATGTAGCAATGTCTAGTGGACCTCTGCCAGGTTGGTTGAAATGATGGTCCCGTAATCAAGATTGGCCCACCCTGGGGGGTCACTCAATTTATTTAGGCTCATGAATAGGAAAAAGGTGAAACAAATTCTTCTCTAAAGGCCTTTTTTCTGGTGAGATGTAAAGGGCCATCATGGCCGTAGTGTTCTACCAAGGACGTGAGTCACTAAAAAACTGAAATGTTGCATAAGATATTGCTTGGGGTGCAATTCATGTCGTGTATGAAAAACAAACTGCAATCGTCACAATAGTAAAAATATTATAGGAGCCAGTGCAAAGTGAGCAAGTCGTTTCTTACTGCTCATCTGATTGGTGCATAATTCTGCGCCGACCAATGGAATCGACTGTTTTTCCAGGCAGTTCAATGGCAACGCCAACAAAAAAGTGGCAGAAAATTCTAAGCTTTTGTCAACAGAAAATCCGCAATCGCACCAAAACAACAATATAACCTTCAATCCTCCATTTAAAGATGTGCATCAAAATAAAATGGGGTGAACTTCTTCATACAGATTGTTATAATGTATGTGGATTTTTTTGTCTCGAGTCTTTTTCAAAAGGTCTCCAATATTGTTAATTTGTTTAATGACTTGGCAGAATGCTGTGGCCATCTTGTATGTATTGATTTAAAGAATTTATTATACTATGTTTAAAAATCTTTTTTTAGAGGAAAAGCAAAGGTATGATTTAGATTTTAGTTTAGTTTAAGTTTTTAGCTCACATGTCAAAAAGTGACATGGTGAGCTTTTAGGATCAGTCTCCGTCTGTCGTCGTGCGTCATCCAACTTTACGTTGTGAACACACTAGGAATTTTTAGCTCAATTTTAGTAAAACTGGGACAGAATGTTAATATTGACAAAATCTCAAGATGAGTTCGATATTGGGCCATATTGGGTGAAAAACTAGGTAATCGGGGCCAAATAAGGGAAAATCTTGTGAACACTTTAGAATATCTTAGACAAGTTCGAATAAGGGTCATCGTGGGTCAAAAACTAGGTTCCTAAGTCAAATCTTGTAAAAAAACATGTTTACACTGTAGATTTCACAGTTATAGTTGGATCTTCACCAAACTTTGTCAAATTGTTTGTTTTAATGATGTAACCGTAAAGTACAAATATGGGTCATCTGGGGTCGATAACTAAGTCACCGGGTCAAATCTTAGGGAAACTTTGTAAACGCTGTAGATGTCACAGTTTTGATTGGATCTGCACCAAAACCTTGTTAAATGTTTACTCAATTATATGTGGGTCAAGGTTGAATATGGGTCATTCGGGTCAAAAACTGTGTCACCGGGTCAAATCTTAGGTAAAAATCTTGTAAAGCTCTAAATTGCATGGTTTTTATTGGAACTTGGCCAAACCTTGTCTGATTGTTCGTCTCAATGATATTAAGGATAAGTTTACATATGGGTCATCTAGGGTCAAAAACTAGGTCACAAGGTCAAATCTTAGGAAAACCTTATTAATACTGTAGATGTCAAATTTTGATTTTATCTCTATAACAAAACCTTGTCAGAATGTTTATCTTAATGATATGTAAGACAAATTCAAACTAGGTCACCGGTTCAAAGCAATGTTTTTTAATGAGTGAACAGTGATTGTCATGTGAGCGATATAGGGCCATCTTGGCCCTCTTGTTTAAATTTAGTTGAGTTTACAACTTTCTTGCAGTTTGACTTGATTTTCATTGTTTACTGAAATTCGGAAACACTGATAAAGATTATTGGCAAACATGTATTTCAAAATTTGAATTGATTATAATGGAATGAAATTCATACATCAGTATGCCATAAAAAGTTAAGATAGAAAGTATAAGCACTAAGATTTTGAAACAGGCTTTAAAGTATAATCACTGGTGTAGTACACTTACTGGTATATGAAAACTTTGATGAGTCAGCCACCGTATATAACTGATAAATTGTTGAAAAACGGCATTAAGCTCACCATACAAACAAATAGTAATGGGTATATTCTGAAGAATATAGTTTCTTTATTATTGTGGGTATATTGCACATCAAATTACTGGTGCATGTATGGTGGGGAAAGTTCAAGTTCAACTTTATTATGTGCATCAATACAAATTACAATATTGATTGAAATGGATAGAAGATGGACATTATGTTTTTGTCCATTTTCATTTGACTTTATTTTGAGAACTTGACTGAAGCACACATTGTGACAAGTCCTCATGATGTTACAATGCCTTTGAAGTTAGCTAGTGTTACTCACAAAAGTCCTCAAAATACAGTTGAGACTAGATTTAGGTATGCACTTTTACAAATTATACAAATAGACAGACAAACCATAGATAAGCTGAAGATTGTGTATATCAAACAATAGAAACATTCTGTGTTTTACTTAGATTGATTCTAGTTATTCTGTGCTACGATTGCCTTATTGCCAACTTCTGAAACTCATTCAAGTTCACCATTAAAATCTACTCTGTTAGTATTTTTTGAATTAAAAAACTACATATATGAATTTGGGTTACCTAATTTGAGATGTTTTAAACATTCTTTAGAATAAATTAGATACACAAGCCATTTTAATTGTTCAACTTCTCTGGCATTGTAACATCCTGAGGACTCAATGTGTGTTTCATTCAAGTCCTCAAAATACAGTTAAGACTAGGTTTAGGTATGCACTTTTAAAAATTATACAAATTTATAAACAAACCATAGATGAGCTGAAGATTGTGTGCGTCAATTAATACAACTTTGTTTTACATAGATTAAGTGTGGTCATTCTGTGCTATGGTTGCCATATTGTCAACTTCTAAAATTCATTCAAGTTCACCATTAAAATCTACTCACTAAGTATTTTTAAATCAAAAACTACATATATGAATTTGGGTTATCTAATTTGAGATGTTCTGTTCTAATACCTGAAATACCTGGGATGCTATTTTACACTGTAAAATCAGATATCTTTGTGAGACCAAAATTTGGCGAAAACATTTCTGACTAATTCGTGAGGTTAAATGTTCATGAATTTCTACTTTCAGTTTTTATCCGTGTAAATAACCGAAAGAGGAAATCACAATTTATTTTTGTGAAAATTAGTCCTTCACAAAAATTTCTGATTTACAGTATATAATTTCCTTCATAACAACCAAACTTTAAAGGTACATGTTGCCTGTTGCACAGTAAATGGGCCAATTTTTCAAAATGTTATGTAATTCCATGTTTTGTACAAAGTCATAGTTTGACATGCACATTTTTGTTGTTATTTGATTGATATAAGTATTATTCAAATGTACCTGAGACAGTTTTTGGATCCTGTGACTATAAAAAAAAATTACAGACTATTTAATGCCTGAAAAATGTCCGTTTAGACCTGTAATGTTTTAGCATGTACTTTTTTACCTATTTTTAACATGTAACAATGACATCATTATTTAACACCCTAATCATTTAAATAGTTTCCTACAAAGCATTTTTTATTACCTTTCATTCTTTAAAAAAATTGTGCATAATTAGAGGCAAGTGCTTTTGATACTGCTTATGGGCAGATTTCTTTTTCAAAAAATTGATTTTCAAACAAAAAATGTTTTGTATGGAAAAAAGTGTAACGGCCGACCCCCCCCCCCCCCCCCCCCCCCCCGATATTTCACTAAATAATAAAGATCAAAATAACTTAGCAACATTACACTTCAAGTACTGATTCCAAAAATGTACAATAAAATGTACTGCATTATGTTCCAGATGAACACAGGACTAAAATGCTAAACTTATATGTCCCCATAGCGTCCGTCCCCCCTATCCATACATTGTTAAAACCTTCATTTAGTATCAAAATCTTCAAAGATTTTTACTATTTCTACGTGGATTATTTAAGAAAAGTCTTCTTAAAAAAATCAGACTTTGTTTTAACTTTGAACTTTGTTTATTGCATTTTTTTTTACTTTTGGAAATAAAATATTAAAAATATGACAATCAAATTTTCTCCTTTTTTTCATAATGATGTAAGCTATTAATGTTTTATGTATGAAAAATATATCAATCTTACTTAAAACTAATGCTAAAAAGCTATCTGGTCTTAGAATAGTTTAAAATATCTTATTTATGGGATAGGGGACGGACGTTACAGAAAAAGGACGGATGTTACAGAATTCTGTAAAACTCTAATTGGAAATGAAGGTTGTTCAATATATCTCATATAGTAATCCAATGCAGTTAATGTAGACAATTGTAAAGTATTATTCAGACTTAATATCCTCAGGCAATTAATGTATGCTATTTCTAGACGTGTGAATGACTACAAAAGGGACCCAGTCAATCAGTTGTAAAACAACTGCATTGTGGATGATAAGGGTCTTTCTATTTGAGTCAGACCCAGTGGGTGATTAATTTAATCCCTTTAGAGGTGACCATTATGCAATCAGTACCTCATGAAAACAGTACTGCAATTTCATAATGAGCTCCAATTAACAAAGGACCATAAAACAATGTGGCACATTGAGCCAAGAATGCAAGGCATGTGTCTTATGGACCAGGAGTCATCTGTATTCCACAGTAGGGGGTAATAAATCAGGGTCATTGACAGACTAGCTGCTATTGAAGCAGCATAAATGGAAATGGAATTTTTTGGTTTTTGATTTATTCCAAGTTTCAAAATGAGAATTTGGGAAAAAGTGATTTTTTTAAAAAAATCTGCCAAAATTACACCAACATACTATAGAGGTGTATTGACATCACTTTTGTAGGAAAACCAATTCTAATGCAGTTTTGTCCGTAATAGGCTTCACAACTGGATTTTTAATATTCAACTGTAACGTCCGTCCCCCTACCTGACCACTTAATGAAAATCGCCAATAATTTTTTTTTCAGCCAAAAGTTATCTTTTCTCCATCGGAATCAGAACCAAGATACATAAAACATCTTCATGCAAACAAAATAAATCAAAATTACGAAACTTTATTTTTTGCCTTAGATGCTACTTCTTTTGGCCCATTTACTGTGCAACATGCAATGTACCGTATTCCCCCGAATAAAGCTCTCGGAGGCGATGCATTTTCCAAAAGGGGGGCGTTTATTGTGACCGTATTTTACAGTTTTTTTTTAGGTCAGATAAATGAATTTGCAACTCTTGCCATTGAAAAATATCGCGGTGTTAATGCAATATTAATCAACTGTCATTCCGGGTGCTCTTGACTAGGATAAATATTGTAGTCAGTTGCACTAGTTAAACTACATGTCAAAAATCAATTAAAAGGCTGTCGCTGCCGAGTAAGCGTTTTATCTTTATCGCGTGTCTGACATAATCTCTGACGTAATCTCGCCAATGTGTAATCGAGTTTTTATGTACATGTCAATAGCTAAGTTTAGCTATCATGGAGTCGAGGGGTAAAAAATCTTACACGGCTTCTTTCAAATTACAAGTCGTTAAATTTGCGGAAGAAATAGTCAAACACTATGAAAGTGTTGGACATTAACTTTTTTTACAGATGGATTTTTATACCGGTAACTGTCTTTGAAAGGGATGGAAATATTTCTGTTAACGCCGTCGACAAAATGTCCGAGGACACATTTAAACCAGTCTATTCAACTATTCTGGAGGTTAAAATTGACATTTTATACACTTTCGGCACTAGTAAATTTTTGGAGCCACTTTGGTCGGACTTTTGCCAATTGGTGAAAGTGGAGATCGACAGCGTGGGCCCTGATTTGGTATTAATATAAATATGTCATTCAAAAATCAATTGTGGAAGTCGCGTGTCAGATATGATTGTTACGTATCGATGTATAAGGATAAAGTCGAAACATGGCCAAATAAAACTAATTAATAAACATCACAAATGGTCCATAGATCTACTGTATTACTGTATGAAAGTGATCGACATTTTTTTTAATAGTGCACTGTATTGATTTTTATTAGATGTAAATTACCGTACAGTATACGGTACATAGTTTTTCACGCGGTTTCACTAGTTTTTAGTTATTGTTCACATGTTAATTTTGATTGAAACAATTATTCAAAGTGGATTTAATTGTGTCTTATCTTTAATAAAAACGGATTTTACGTCATGAGTCCCGGACAGACACTTTTAATGGCAAAAAAAAGGGTTGGGGAGGGGAGCGTTTAAACAGGGGAATGCTGTATGTTTAAAAAACATTCTTATGTATAATTACAGTTGAAAACAACCAGCTGGTGAATTCTGATGACATAGTTAAGGACCAGCATATGGAGGCTGATAATATAGTTTCAAACCAGTTGATGAATTCTGATGTAGTTACAGACCAGCTGTTAAGTTCTGATGATAAAGTTAAGGATCAGCATATGGAGGCTGATAACATAGTTACAGACCAGCCAATGAGTTCTGATGACAAAGTTAAGAACAAGTATATGGGAACTGATAATGTAGTTACAGACCAGCTGATGCGTTCTGATGACATAGGAAAGGACCAGTGTATGGAGGCTGATAATGTTGTTACAGACCAGCCAATGAGTTCTGATGACATAGAAAAGGACCAGTATATGGAGGCTGATAACATGGTTACAGACCAGCCGATGAGTTCTGATGACAAAGTTAAGAACAAGTATATGGGAACTGATAATGTAGTTACAGACCAGCTGATGAGATTTGATGACAAAGTTAAGAACAAGTATATGGGAACTGATCATGTAGTTACAGACCAGCTGATTAGTTCTGATGAGAAAGTTAAGAACAAGTATATGGGGACTGATAATGTAGTTACAGACCAGCCAATGAGTACTGATGACAAAGTTAAAAACAAGTATATGGGAACTGATCATGTAGTTACAGACCAGCCAATGAGTTCTGATGACAAAATTAAGAACAAGTCTATGGGAACTGATAATGTAGTTACAGACCAGCCAATGAGTACTGATGACAAAGTTAAAAACAAGTATATGGGGACTGATAATGTAGTTACAGACCAGCCAATGAGTACTGATGACAAAGTTAAAAACAAGTATATGGGAACTGATCATGTAGTTACAGACCAGCCAATGAGCTCTGATGGCAAAATTAAGAACAAGTATATGGGAACTGATCATGTAGTTACAGACCAGCCAATGAGTTCTGATGACAAAATTAAGAACAAGTATATGGGAACTGATAATGTAGTTACAGACCAGCCAATGAGTACTGATGACAAAGTTAAAAACAAGTATATGGGGACTGATAATGTAGTAACAGACCAGCCAATGAGTTCTGATGACAAAGTTAAGAACAAGTATATGGGGACTGATCATGTAGTTACAGACCAGCCAATGAGTTCTGATAATAACGTTAAGAACAAGTATGTGGGAACTGATAATGTAGTTACAGACCAGCCAATGAGTTCTAATGACAAAGTTAAGAACAAGTATATGGGGACTGATAATGTAGTTACAGACCAGCTGATGCGTTCTGATGACATAGGAAAGGACCAGTGTATGGAGGCTGATAATGTAGTTACAGACCAGCCAATGAGTTCTGATGACATAGAAAAGGACCAGTATATGGAGGCTGATAACATGGTTACAGACCAGCCAATGAGTTCTGATGACAAAGTTAAGAACAAGTATATGGGAACTGATAATGTAGTTACAGACCAGCTGATGAGTTCTGATGACAAAGTGAAGAACAAGTATATGGGAACTGATAATGTAGTTACAGACCAGCTGATTAGTTCTGATAACAAAGTGAAGAACAAGTATATGGGGAGGGATAATGTAGTTACAGACCAGCCAATGAGTTCTGATGACAAAGTTAAGTACAAGTATATGGAAACAGATAATGTAGTTACAGACCAGCTGATGAGTTCTGATGACAAAGTTAAGAACCAGCATATGGGGGCTGATGACGTTATTACAGACCAGCTGATGAATTTTGATAGCATAGGAAAGGACCAGCATATGGAAGCTGATTACATAGTTATTGACCAGCTGATGAGTTCTGATAGCATAGGAAAGGACCAGCATATGGAAGCTGATATCTTTGTTACAGACCAGCCGATGAATTTCAATCACATAGTAGAGAACCAGCATATGGAGACTGAAGACGTTACAGACCAACAGATGCGTTCTGATGACATAGGAAAGGACCAGGATACGGGGACTGATAATGTACTTACAGGCCAGCCAGTGAGTTCTGATGACAAAGTTAAGAATAAGTATATGGGGACTGATAATGTAGTTACAGACCAGCTGATGAGTTTTGACAAAGTTAAGGATCAGCATATAGAGGCTGACAACATAGTTTTAAACCAGGTGCAAGGTAATGATTCAGTTGATATTTATAGAGACCACTTACAAACTTTCTAGAGGTTTTAAGTTTAAAAATTACAATTGCTACTGGTAAAATGAGACCATTAAAATATATTTTTGTTAAGGTTATGTTGCTAAAGTAAATGATCAGCTTTTAAACTTGCATCGTAAATAAAAATTGAAATGCATTAACTGCTATGGAAAGTTATGAAAGTGTAAAGGAACTTAAGGAGGACATCACAAGGGTTTAAATATGTAAACTGACTAATCAGAGAGGAGCAATTTTGATATGATATCTTCACACTGGCCATAGCTTTCGCAGAAGCAGTGGGGTCCTACAGACATTAATTCATTAGATTGGACCCACTGCATTGCGTTGTAATCGTATCCACTGCTGCCTGCGTTGTAATTGTTTAATATATATGCAATGAAATATATTACATTAATATGGTTGTTTTATGAAAATATCATTCATATGATGCAATTTCGACGTTATCAGAGTTCGTTATTTATAAGATTACAAGGGTTTTAACCAAAATTTTGCAATAGTGCCATTCTTTCGTCAAACTGTACATAAGTGTTTACATTAATGGCAAAGAATTGCATTATGTACGATTAAGGAGCTCGAAGAGTACATGTGTGTGCTCTAGTCTCACTATGTTTTTCCAGAAAATAGTGAAAACTTAAAGTAAATCTTGATGTTAAACTTACTGATAACAGTGAAAATGCCATATATATCCACTGCATCTGCAATGCATGCTTATCTGCCGCTATGTTAAACCTTGTGCTTCTCTGGAAGCTATGGCCAGTGTGATCATACTTTCCCTAATGGAAACTTCTGTTTTGAGTAAAATGTCACACCATACCCCAGTGAAATTGGTACCATTCCGCAATATCTCAGACATGTCAGAGCCAAATGTCCTTTCTTTTTTTTAGAAGCTGAAAGTCAAACAGGAAGCTTGGAACATGACAAAGTGCATATGGTTGTTAGAGCAACAGAACAGGGTCTCCAGCTTGAGGAATATGTGTCAGATTCAGATTGTTCAACAATTTTTGAAGAGCAGGCAAATGTATGTAACATTGTCAAGTTAAGTGCACCAGAGCTCTTAACATAAACCATCAGACAACAGAACACAATAATAACAGATTTGAATAAAGCATCTTTAAATGTTGTAGTCACATTTAGGTCACAGAGCACACAAAGACAACAGAAATTATGTAGTTTATATCTTAGAAATCAAGGCAGTTGTTTCTATGCTTTAAGTTATCAATGTGCACTGGCTATCAGGAGTAAAAATCATATATGTAAAAGAAAATCCTTAATTAATTAACTCTACTAAAAATGAGATATGCAGAAAAATACATATAAAGTATGTTTCTGGAGTTTTTCTTAGATCCCATTCTTATGCTGTGATTCCTGGTATGCTTTATACTTTTAGATATCAATTATTTAGTCAGTCACATTTTGCCATGGCTTTTCTCCATTGAACTAGGTAATATATAGGGCTGTCCCGATATGCCGGTGTACCGGTACAGAGCTGAACGAAATGTGTATCGTATCGGATGGTCCCGTATTTGCCGTATCGCGTTCTTTTTATTTATATTTAAAAAACCTTTTAGAATGTTAAGATACTGAACTAGATTTGCGAATTTACTCTCACATCGTCATCGACAATGCTTACGCAACTAATATCCGGGATTCCATACTCTATTTATCGACATTAGCAGCGTCAGGTAAAGATAGACAACAAATTCGATGTGAATATTTAGATTTTGTCAAGTAGATATTGACTTATAAATTGTATTATGCCACCATGTAATTTTACATAAAAATATGGCAGCATTTTGGTTTGCTGATTGATGAAACAAAGAAGCATGTATTTGTCTATAACAAGTGTCAACGCGATGTCAAGTATAGCAACCTCAGAACACATAAGTCTCGTCATCATAACATCCAAGTTGAAGGTTTCAGAAGTTCATTATTAATTAAGTATTGTTGAAAAATTTGACAATCATAACCCTGATTCTTTAAACAATTTTATATGGCTAGAATCTATTCTTGATATAAGGTCATTTACGGGACAGAGATTAAAACTTGCTAATATTCTCATAATTATTTAATTTCCACAATATCAACTAACATATATGTGAATCAAATTGATGACTAAGTACAAGACAAATTTAGTTTTACACCGTTTAACAGTTAATTAGGACTTTCTAGCACCAAACAAGTGTGCAGAGTTCTCCAAAACACTAATATTACAATGTTTTTCATTACAACGAAATATATAATGTATCGTTTACATCGCTTATCGCTAGTACCGTATCGCAATATGTATCGTATCGGCTGAGATCTGTATCGGTACAGCCCTAGTAATTAATACATATTTAAATGAAGGAAGTACTTGAAAAGATCAGGCCTACAAATAGACATGCGCCTGACCATTGGAGACCTATTAGTCATGCATTCAGTAAAGTTTGCACACATGTATTCGTTCATTTTTTTCAGTATGGCATACCATTGAAAGGTGTTTTGCAGTTCCCTGCTGATTCGACCACAGATGGTTTTGAAGAGTCTGTTTCAAGTAATAAGTCATCAGGTAATGTAACATTACTACTTTAAAAGAACATTAGTTAAAATTTAAATGAAACCTTAATCTGCAGTTGGTACATTCTAAAAGAATTTTGTAAACCTCATGGAAATTACTAAAATTCAGGTTGTTTAAGAGTTCAACCTAAAAAATTGGTTGAGATTTAAAATAAAGGATTTTGCAAGGCTTTCAGAGTCACACATTTATGCTGTTCCAATGCTGTTGACCTCCACATACGCACAATATGAATAATTGTAAAGAGAGAAAATAAGGTTTGACTAAGTTCAGATATGTTTAAAGTAGGATAACAGGCAAAGACAGACACTGCTATTATGCCCCCCTTTCGAAGAAGTGGGGTAATATTGCTTTGCACATGTTGGCTGGTCCGTCCGTCCATGGGTAGATGAAACAGTTTCTAGATAATCAGCTTGAGAACACTTAGGCCGAGGATCAAGAAAATTGATAGGGAGGTTGGGCACTACAAGCAGATGACCTCTATTCATTTTGTCAAAAGTCAAGAATACAGTGACCCGCAATATTTAGATAGCAAGGTGAGCTATTGTGATGTCCAGCATGTATGGCCTCTTGTTTTATGTTTGTTGAAAACATGCAATGACCAGATGTCTGGATTAGCCCCATGTTGGGGTTCCTTGCTTCAAAAGTTTACTCTGGTAGAAGTAAAACATTTACACAGTTACTCTTAAGACAACATTAGTTTATAATACTTTCTTTTTATTTATTTAGAGATAGTAATACAGGCCGTAGATTCAAGCTCTAAAAATGATCATGATGAAAATGCAAGAAGAAAAAGAGATTACAGTAAGAAACATTGCTGCTTTTTTTGCGAAAAAGACGTCAGTAAAATGGCAAGACATCTAGAGGGACAGCATAATGATATTAAAGAGATTGCCATGCTTCCAAAAGTTAAGACTGGAAAAGATTCAGCTAATATTCTTGAAAAAAGAAGGAAAGTGTTTAGCAAATACCGAAACTTGGGAGACTTTAATCACAATATTGCTGTACTGTTAAACAAGACTGGGACTTTTTTTGTTGGAAGGAGGCCTTCTGCAAATACGAAGCTGTATAGAGTGAATGATTATTTGCCATGCATGTATTGCCTAACATTCTTCATTAAAAAAGAACTATGGAGGCATGTAAAAAGTTGTACCTTCAAAGAAGAGAAATTAAGTCCAGAAAGTCCTGAACAGAAGAAATCTGATGACTGTGTGAAGAATGCAAATTACTTACTGCAGGGTGCTCTAGGAACACAAATATTTCAGCCAGAGGAAAGTTCAGAGTTTACAGAACATATTTTAAATAGATTTCGTAAGGACGAGATAAGTCAAGCGGTGAAGAGTGACACTTTATTGTTGCTATTTGGAAGGGTACAACTGAGAAAACTTGGTACTCAAAGAGCAGGTCAAGTAAGAGAAAAGATGAGGATTTTAGGAAGATTAAAGATTGAACTTAGGTCAGAAACAGGTAAAGAATCTGCAAGTATTAGTGACTTTATAACAGCTGATCACTTTGATACATTTATGAAAGCTATTGGTACCTTAGCCGTAGAATCTAATGAAAAGACTTCATCAGGAACTCGAACTTACAGCAAACCTTCATTTGCTCTAAAATCAGGTCAGTTCATGAAGAAAATTGCAGGCCTTAAAAGGGGACAAGCTATTAGAAGCCATGATGTTGCATTGAAAGATCAGGCTGATGAATTTATCAGACTTTACACAGAGGAATTCTCAGAAAATGTGTCCTCATTAGCACATCGCTCCCTTGAGGAGAGGAAACATAACAAAAAGATACTTTTGCCTTTGACTGAGGACCTTGTGAAATACATGGTGAGACATATTTTTAGTTTGCACTTGTGTATTGTAAGTTGAAACTACAGTTGAATCGCGATAGTTTGAAATGCAATGGGAATGGCCGAAAATTTCAAACTACATGTATCACACTTCAAACTATCGCATCTTTTTGTTATTTATAAATAAGTCTGGATTATTGAGATGACCCCGCCTGTTGAAGCGTGGTTTCTACACATGTCCATTATGTTTCTGTTTGTATCGAATTTTCCGTGGCTGAAAACGGTAAAAATTTGGAACAAGCTGAATTCAATTGTTTACCGGAGACAAGCTTTGCAAATGATAGTTAAATAGAAATCACTGTTTTGATTGGATCTTCATGAAACTTTGTCAGAATGTTTAATGTTTATTCTAATGATATATAGAAGTCATATGCGGTCAAAAACTAGGTGACTAGGTCAAATCTTTAGAAAACCTTGTCTATGTAGTTGTCATGGTTTTGATTGGATCTTCACCAAACCTTGTAAGAATGTTTGTATGTAGGACAAGTTTTAACATGGGTCATCTGGGGTCAAAAACTAGGTCACAGGTTCAAAACAATGTTTCAATGAGTAAACAATGATTGTTATGTGAGCGATATAGGGCCATCTTGGCCCTCTTGTTTAGTATGCTCTACAAAAGAAGATAGAAATTTGCTAAACAATTGATGCATATGTTAATTACATTGTTCATTGATTCATAGAATTACCTGGAAGAAAATATGGTTAAATTGACGTCACATCTCTCAGAGGATCCATGTCGTAGAAATTGGAATGATTTGGCGGTGATTACATTAGCCAGGGTATTATGCTTCAACAAGCGACGGGCCACCGAAGGAGCAAAGGTGCTTATTGATCAGTTTAAAAACAGACCTGCCTGGGGAACTGAAAACAGAGAGCTGGTACAAACGTTACAACCCATAGAACGGAACTTGATGAAACAGTAAGAAATTTAACAAATAATTTTGATTTTTCAAAAACTTGGCTGCCATGTATGTGGTGGAATTTCAAAAATCTTTTTAACTTTTGAATAAAACAGATTTTTGCAGTCAGTTCGTTTTTAACTAAAGAAAATTTTAACCCTTTACAGTGTGATTTTAATGGAATGTCATATGACTAAAGTGTTTCTTTACATTAGTCTCTCATTTTGATGAATTATTTGGCACAAGGGATACCAAATTTATTGAACTGATCTGTTTATTGTTTGCGTGTGTGACTGCTTAGTCAGTGATATCAGCTTGTCTTTTAAATATTGATTTTTTTAAGAATTCAGCTGTTTCATTGCATTTTTCCATAATAAGTGTAACAACTTTGTTTGCTTGATTTGTTTAGAATGGATCTGATTGAAGTTGTGGGGAAGAACTTCAAAAGGGTACCTATTCTTTTGACAAAATCAATGACCAGTGCCTTTGAAGCTTTGATTGATAAAAGGGATGATGGAGGGGCACCTTCTTCAAATCCGTATGTGTTTGCGCAGGTAAAATATATTAATTTACATAGTTTATTAACGGTTAAGTGAACATTTTTAGCTCACTTGGCACAGAGTGCGAAGGTGAGTTTTTAGAATCGAGCTATGTCCATTACAGCGTCAGATTTTTAGCTCACCTGATTCATCAGGTGAGCTTTTAGGATCGATGAATGTCCAGAGTCCAGTTTCCCGCCACATTTAGTTTGTTTACACTCTAGCATCCAAGGCTCTTAACAAATCGTGATCATACTTGCTCACAATGTATATGGTCACAATGTCTCGGTTAAGTTCGATTATGGGCGAAATCAGACTTATGGGCCCTTGACTTAGGAAATTTGCTATATTTAGCTTGATTACACTCGAGCACCTTCATTTATTCACCAATCCTAATCATATTTTCAGTAAATGTATATAACCAAAAGATCTTTGACAAGAGCGATAATGGGCAGAATCGGACCAGAACTTCAAGAGTTATGGGCCCTTGACTTCGAAAATTTGCTATATTTTAGCTTGTTTACACCGTAGCGCATTCATTTATTCACCGATCCTAATAATATTTACATTGAATGTGTATGACCTTACGGTCTTGGACATGTTCAGTTATGGGCGGAATCGGACTACATCTTCAAGAGTAATGGGCCCTTGGATTAGAAAATTTGCTACGTTTTAGCTTGTTTAATAGTATTATACCTTCATTGCTGGTTTTGATCTCAAAATCTACGTAAAATTGGGTTATACGAGATGGAAACTATATTCACTGGTCATTAATTATAGTGACTTTGTTCTCATGTGAGCAATCAAGGGCCATCTTGGCCCTCTTGTTAACACTTTACAGGTACATGTAGAGGAAATTAGCGCATGTCTGGTATTTATAATGTTATACATGCCATATAAATATGATGTTTTAGGCTATGAAAAAGAAAGAAAAACAATTAGAAGCCTTGTAAAATTTATTTTAGCTAGTTTATAGCTGTTTTTGTGCATATTTCTTTGGAAGAATTATTTATAACAATAATTGATTCGGCAATCTCATTAGTGATTCTGAGCCATTATGATCTGCTGTTTCGATTATCAATTTATTGCACCTCGCACTACAAGTGACATCACATATTTGATTTTTTTCCATAGCAAGAGAAAGAATTTTTTTTCATTTTGTCTTAACAGCTTTTTAAAGGAGAAATGAAAAGACAAAAGTATCATACTTTGTGTACATATTTGGTTAACTGGAAAGTAATTTAAAATGAATTTACAGGGTGATTTCAACTTCAAGAAAGGAAGTGACTGCATCAGACACACAGCAAATGCAGCTGATCTTCAATATCCAGAAAGAGTAACAACAACAAAACTACGAAAGTACTTAGCCACTGTCTCCCAGGTAAAAAACTGAGCAGCTCCATTTTATATAAAGGAAATCACTCTTTATAAGGTCTGTTTTAAGGTTGCTAGTTTTATATATCATTATGCGTGGTCAAGTTAGCTGGCTTTGAATTACTTATCCCTCATCGTTGTGGGTTTGAAACCTTATTTGGGGTGTAGAATTCTTAATGTGACGAAACCATCCAGCTAGCTTACGGAAGGTCAGTGGTTCTACCCAGGTGCCCAAATGTGACAAAATAATGACAGGAGGGGCATTGTGGTCTTCCTCCACCATCACTGGACTAAACACTAACCATTATGGCTTGGTAGCCAGCCGGACCACTGACTTGAAAATCTTGGTCACCCAGAAAACTTAGTGGTCCAACAAATATGGCAGTGTGTTTTAAAAATTACATCTTTAAGTTGGACCATATAATGAATAATTTGAAGCAGTCTGTGAGTTAGGATTTGAACTACCTGTCCTTATCACCAAAAAAGAAGTTTTCCTTTATACTCTATGCATAATTACTGCAAAAGTTATTTCTGTGAATCAATAATTACAAGTGCTAATTCCGCAGAAGTATTGCTGATGATTTTAGCTGTTTGTTGCCCAGTAATTCATGTATATCGTGTTTTTGTTTTGTTTATTAAATTCTACAGCCGAATATTTGGTCACCGACCGGAAGACTGTTTCCGAATTTTAGGTTTGCCCAATGAGAAAAATTAGTTGCCTAGGCACACCTGACCATTGTTAATTTTTAGCCCTACATCAACGGCTGGAAAGTCACTATGATTATGATCTGTAATTGTGTCTTTGTAATGTTAAACCCAACAAAATGAACTAGAACTATCATAGGTGATTCATACCCCACCCCCAAATGGGGGTATTTTGTCAGAGGTTTAGATCTTTCACTACCATGCCCCTTATAAACTGATAAGCCCAGTGCTGGGCATTTTTAGCTCACATGTCACAAAGTGACAAAGTGAACTATTAGGATCACTCTCCGTCCGGCGTCGTGCGTCGTCAAACTTTATGTTGTGACCATACTAGGGGCCACATTTTTGGCTCAATTTTAGCAAAATTGACGAGTTCGATATTGGGCCATTTGGGGTAAAAAACTAGGTCACCAGGGCCAAATAAGGGAAAACCTTGTGAACACTTTAGAAATCACTGTTTTAACTGGATCTTCATGAAACTTTGTCAGAATGTTTATTTTAATAATATGTAGGTCAAGTTTGATAATGGGTCATTTCTGTAGTAAAATTAGGTCACTAGGGCAAATTGCTGGAAAACCTTGTGAACACTTTAGAAATCACTGTTTTAACTGGATCTTCATGAAACTTTGTCAGAATGTTTATTTTAATAATATGTAGGTCAAGTTTGATAATGGGTCATTTCTGTAGTAAAATTAGGTCACTAGGGCAAATTGCTGGAAAACCTTGTGAACACTCTAGAAGTCACTGTTTTGATTGGATGATCATGAAACCTTGTCAGAATGTTTGTCTTCATAATATCTTGGACGAGTTCTAACATGGGTCATCTTGGGTCAAAAACTAGGTCGCTAGGTCAAATCTTATGAAAAACCATGTTAACACTGTAAATTTCACAGTTATTATTGAATCTCCACCAAACTTTGTCAAATCGTTTGTTTTAATGATATAACAGTCAAGTATAAATATGGGTCTTCTGGGGTCAATAACTAGGTCACCAGGTGAAATCTTAGGAAAACTTTGTTAACACTATAGATGTCACAGTTTTAATTGGATCTTCACCAAACCTTGTCAAAATGTTTGCCTCAATGATATGTCGGTCAATGATGAACATGGGTCAGCCGGGTTCAAAATACTGGGTCACAAGGTCAAATCTTAGGTAAAAATCTTGTAAAAGCTCTAAATGTCATGGTTTTGATTGGATCTTGGCCAAACCTTGTCAGATTGTTTGTCTTAATGATATTAAGGACAAGTTCAAATATGGGTCACCTAGGGTAAAAAACCAGGTCAAATCTTAGGAAAACCTTATTAACACTGTAGATGTCAAATTTTGATCGTATCTTCACCAAACCTAGTCAGACTGTTTGTCTTAATGATATGTAAGACAAATTCAAACATAGGTCGTCTGGGGTCAAAAACTAGGTTACCGGTTCAAAACAATGTTTTAATGAGTGAACAGTGATTGTCATGTGAGTGATATAGGGCCATCTTGGCCCTCTTGTTTGTATAAATGTTGTAGTAATGTCAGAATGGCTATAGTAAATAATCAATATCTTCAATAGTGTTTTCATTAAATCTTCATGAAATTTTCAGTGCTTTTGACAGTGATAGTTTTAGTTCATCCTGTCTGTACACTTTAAAAAACCTTACATTGAAACCAAACCCAAACCCTTATCGCATGGCCCTTGAGATTTATGTGCTGTTATTACCTGTCATGAATTTAGATGTTGATGAACTTGACATAAACATACCTATATACATGTTCATGTAATCTAGCTAACTTATATTATCAGTATCATTGGTTAATGCTTCATTTACACCAGGTATTCAATCTGTCAGAAACAGAATTGGGTGAATTAGCCCGGCACATGGGGCATGAACTTAGTGTTCATAGACGGTTTTACCGTCTGCAAGATGATGTCATTGAATTGGCTAAGGTTTCAAGACTTCTATTGTCTGTGGAGGAAGGAAAAGCTGCTCAATTTGCTGGAAAGAGCCTTGATGACATTAATCTTGAAGGTAATTTTTTTTAACCCAGCTACAAGAATAGTTGCGAGGCATTATAAAGTGTTAACTGTCTGTTTTGTATTCATTTGTTGTAAAAATCTATTTGGAAAAAGTATATTTTATCGATGAAGAATATCTAAGACAAAAAGTCAGATAACTTATTTGCAAATTGAAAATTATTCAAATTAAAACTAGCTGCAGTGAGCATTAGTAAATGTGTGATGTAAGAATAAGAAATTACTGGGAAAGGTATGCATACCACACATAAATGTGTCAGAAGGTTTGTCTTAATTATATGTAGGACAAGTTCCAACATGGGTCATCTGGGGTCAAAAACTAGGTCACTGGTTCAAACCAAAGTTTTAATGAGTGAACAGTGATTGTCATGTGAGCGATATAGGGCCCTCTTGTTTATATAATGAATATTTAGAAACTGGTCAGGATATTTCTAAGCAACAATTTGCAGGTATTAAAAAATGAAGATGCATTATATTACCCTCTGTAAAATGTAACAATAACTGTGTCAAGGCCGCCTATGGGGGTATTCATCACATTTAGTGATAGTTCTAGTTTATGCTTTAATTAATTAAAAGATCACTAGCCTTTCAGCTTGGGTCATGATGTTTGTTGAAATTTGTTCCAGATATTGAAATTGGAGAGGAGGATTACGAAGATGATGAATGTGACTCAGATGGGAATGGTAATTATGTTTCCATACTTAATTTGCATAGACTCCTATTCATTTATCAGTACAAATTAGGGCTGTAACGAATATCCGAACTCTTGAGAGACCGCGAGTCATGACAAAAGTTCGGACACAAATATTCGGATACCGAAGTTTTGCGAGGTTTTCAAACTTATCTTTATCTTTAAAATAACAAGAAATTGAATTAAAACAAAAACACAACTACCATTAAATTACCAAAGTTAACGATAAATTCAGTCGATTGTCAGTATCAGGATTGAAAGCATGCCCAGATGTTGGTACTTGTTAAAGACCGTACTCTGTTTTACGTTTTATAATAGGAGGTATGAATTACTATGATTTGGTCTTATATGATTTTTTATTAACATATACATAGTTAAACAGGAAGGATCAAGTAAATAATACAAAATGATTTATTGATATAATGCTCAGAAGGTTTGCAAACCGATCTGCGTATTGCATTGCCGTTTCGCAAACCGGTTCGTCTAGCAAGTGGGCTGACAATACACGCCCTAGTACAAATGTTATGGTTTTATTTGATAATTTGCATAAAATATCCATAATTTGGAATCAGAAGTGTCCGGTCTAGAATGCGCCATTGCGAGACTTATGCTAATTTTTCGAAAATCCCCCCATTTTAAATGAGCAGAAGTGTGACATTCCTGTCAAAATCCCCCATCCTCAGTAAGAGACATACTACCTTAGGATGTACATCATAATCATGCAGTCCCAATTTATTTATGATTTACTAGGCAACATGAAATCGAAAATAAATGCGATCATTTCGATCAGTCCGGTAAATTTGAAAAGGTCAATGGTCCGATGGTCCATTAAATTTTTCAGTGATAATTTTACCGTTTTTCATAACAAATAAATGAAACATTTGAATCACTCTAAAAAAATATGGCATACTTTAAAGCGAAATTATATATAAGCGTCTCAAATAGCAATTAAATTGGTTTCATTTTAATGCCTAAATCAATTAATGAAAGCCCTGTAAAAATATTTACAAAACATCCCGCTAGTTTACTAAAAAAACACATTTCAAGATTTACCAAACCTGCCGATTTCGGCCTCAGAAATTATTTGTCATTTTCACAACTCGATCATTTCGGTATCTGTCAAAACCGAAAATATCGCGGAAAAAATGTCAACAAACTGAAATAGTAAGTATTTCTCATGTTATGTTCACTTGAAAGGCAGTGCACATGCTTATTTTAACTCTCAGACGTATTGGAAATATCGTTGTCGTCAATAAAAGTCTTTTATCAAACCGTCACACAAATACTGACGCGCACGTTATAGGGTAATTTTTGAACGGACATTCTTCTTTGACTTTTCGGTAATAATTGGTATTACAAGTGACAAACGCATTTCTGGTGTACGAAAAGAAAGACACAGCAATTCCTGGGCATGCCTCTTTAACCTAGTATTGAGTCTGTGTTATAACACAAAAACATGTAAAATGAGAATCTAAGTTCTTCCAAATTTAAAGTCACATCTTGAAAATAAATGGAGCATGAATCATCATCATCAGTGTAAAATTCCAATGAAAGTATTGATAGCAAATTAGCAATACTTTTGGATAAAAGGTATCAATATTGGAAGCAAAATAAGTTAAAATCAAGTTAATCAGCAGACATGAATTGAGCGAGTTTATAAAAGATCAAATATTTCATTGTAGATATTGAAATGGCAGAGGATAGACCTGCCATACATGAAGAAATGGCAGAGGATAGACCTGACATACATGAAGAAATACATGAAGAAATGACAGAGGATAGACCTGACATACATGAAGAAATGGCAAAGGATAGACCTGACATACATGAGGGTGTCTCAAAAAGGAAAGGTAATTGTATTATTATATTAACAGGAATATAATATTTTATTTTATCACTTTAATTCAAATTGTTTGATAAATTCAAATTGAATTGTTTTTGGTCTCTCTGTTTGTCTGTTTGTACCAAACTTTAACCTTGCTCATAAAATCAAAACACTTGCACCTACATTCATCAAACTTCATATGTAGGTTCCTCATGACAACCTCTACATGACCTGGTCATTTTCAGGTCAGTAGGTCAAGGTCACAGGGTCATTGTGTTTCTACATTTCTTTTAGGATACTACTCCTAGATTTTTTATGGGATTTTGATGAAACTCACAGATTGTTGTTACCAAGAACCCCCGCACAGATATTCCGGGTTTTGTGATTCAATCATTTTTGACAGAATAATGGCCCTTTGTTTATTTTGTGCAATTGTAACAGCGAAATAATCTTGTTTCCTTCTTTTCTCAAGGGATTTTGATAAAGCTTTCAAGGAACTATTGTTATCAAAATACCCAATGCATGTTGTAAAGGTTTTATGATTCATAAATTTGATAATTTTTTACGGAATTATAGCCCTTTGTTTATTTTGTGCATATGTTATATATACAGAAATACTCTTTTGTTTGCAACTTCTTCTGTATTTCTCAAGGGATTTTGACTAAACTTTCATAGAACTATTGTCACCAATTTCCCCAGCACATATTGCGCAGGTTTTGTGATTCGATCATTTTTGGAAGATTTATGGCCCTTAGTTTATTTTGTTTCCTAAATTTCTTCTATGATACTCCTACATTTCTCAAAGGTATTTGATGAAACCCTCACAGACTCATTGTCACCAAGAAACCCAGCACATATATTCCGGGTTTTGTGATTGGTCTGATTTAGGAGGATTTATGGCCCTTTGTTTGTTTTGTGAATATGTAATAGAGGAATACTCTTCTGTGCACAACTCTTAAATTTATGAAGGGATTTTTACCAAACCTTGATAGAACTATTGTCACCAAGTTCCCCAGCACATATTGTCAGGGTTTTGTGATTGATCATTTTTAGCAGATTTATGGCCCTTTGTTTGTCTGTACCAAACTTTAACCTTGCCTTTTAAATCAAAAGGCTACTGCCTACAATCATCAGACTTCATATCTTGGTTTATCATGACAATCTCTACAGGACCTGTGCATTTACATGTTAGGGGGGGGGGGGGGCATTGTGTTTTTAAAACACATCTTGTTGACTTTGACTTTCATATGGAAAAGACATTGTAGTGCAGACAAAAAGCATTGGTATCCTAAAATGGTAATTTCTATTTTAAGAACTCCTGGTCAAATTTTATTGCAAAAAGATAAACACAACAAATCTAAGCAACAGGATTTCAATTATGATCGACAACCTTGGTACATGACTTTCCTGATCCTGCTACATGTGAATATTCTTTTCTTTTTAGATCTTCAGTCATAACTCTGGCCTCTGTTTATGAAACTAGAATGTTGATGGAAATAGTACAAATCAATTGTGTAAGATGTGTAATATGGATTTAAGATGTTAGAAAGAGTAACTTCTGGACATGTTAATTATTTACTTTTTGGTACTATTTTCAGTGTCAAAGAGAGAATGGTCACAGGCTGAGAAATTACAGATCCAGCATCTGGTGGATGAAGCTGTTAAAAACAAAAGGCCTCCTCGTAAAGGACAGCTCATAATGTTTAAAGCCACTACATCTGACAAAAATTTGGCAGCTTTACCATGGCTGAAACTGAAATATCAGGTGTGGGCAAGGGCCCAGGCCAAAATGAAGAAGAAAACAAATATTGTAAATGACTTGCTATCATGAATAGTATTATCAATTATTTGCACTCAAACAACATCTCCTTCTTAACCAGTTGGCCAATTTTAACGAAATTTTACATGTATGTTCCTTGCATGAAGCTCTATCAAAGTTATTAAAAATAATTTTTTTTATTATATCCCAACTACCATTGATAGAGGGGTCTATATTAGAGTCACTTTGTCGGTCTGTCTGTCCCGCAGTTAGTCCATCTTCTCCATGGATTGAAGGATTTTGTTATTACTTGTAACATTTGTTCACCTTCATTGGACAGTGTGTTATGCGAAAGAATTACGTCAATATCTCCAAGGTCAAGGTAACACTTGGAAGATGGCCATAAATTTGCTTGTACGGGCCATAACTATGTCCATCATTGTGAGATTTTAAAATCACTTGGTACATTTGTTCACCGTCATGGGACGGTGTGTCATGCGATAGAATTACGTCAATATCTCCAAGGTCATGGTCACACTTGAAGTTCAAAGGTATATAAGATGGCCATAAATTTGCTTGTACGGGCCATAACTTTGTCATTCATTGTGAGATTTTAAAATCACTTGATACATTTATTCACCATCATAGAATGGTGTGTCATGCGATAGAATTACGTCAATATCTCCAAGGGCATGGTCACAC
Source organism: Lutraria lutraria (assembly GCA_964023205.1). NCBI lineage: Eukaryota > Metazoa > Mollusca > Bivalvia > Venerida > Mactridae > Lutraria > Lutraria lutraria. The sequence continues at coordinate 73,458 of CAXIEG010000619.1, forward strand.
TTGAATATCAATTCTCAAAAAATGGCCATAAATTAGCTCGTCTTTTAGTTATCTATTGTGCGATTTTAAATTAGCTGATCACCATCATTGTAATAACAAGCAATCACGCAGATTATTGCACGGATTTTGTACAACTAAAAGCAATCGCATGGACTGAAGTGTATGTGTTGCGGCTGGCCATACATCTGTGACAAGGCAGTATGTGGGGGTATTTTTAGTCACTCTGTGGCAGTTCTAGTTAAAAACTGATTGACATGGCAACCAATATGAATAACTTTTAAAATCTTCTTGTCCAAAACCACAGGGCCTAGAGCGTAGATATTCGGTGTGAACATTGTCTACTGGACCTCTACCAAGTTCAAATTATTGCCCTAGGGTTAAAATTGACCCTGCCCCAGCGGTCACTTCATATTCAAATAAATTGTATAGGGAAATTTTAAAAATCTTGTCAGAAGCTACAATGCGTAGAGCTTAGATATATGGTGTGTAGCAGTGTCTTGTGGACCTGTACAAATTTTTAGCTCACCAGAGCGCTAAGTTCACTATTTTAAAAATCTTCTTGTCAGAAGCTACAATGCCTAGAGCTTAGATATATGGTGTGTAGCAGTGTCTTGTGGACCTGTACAAATTTTTAGCTCACCAGAGCGCCAAGTTCAACATGATTTATATAGGCTTATATAGGAGAACAAAAAAAGAAAATTCTTGTCTAAAACCTCAAGGCCTAGAGCTAACATATTTTGTATGTAGCATTGTCTGGTGGACATCTACAAAGTTTGTTCAAATTTGTATGCCCCCGCCATGAAATGGCGGGTGGCTTATAGTGTTTACCTTGTCTATTGGTGTTTGTGTGTTACGGGTGGACGTTCAAAGTTTGTGCGTATTATTATGGATATAGTGAAAGTGTATGTTCTTTTCCGGCTCATAACTCTGTCATGCATGATTGGATTTTGAAATAAATTGGCACAAATGTTCATCATATTAAGACGTCGTGTCATGCACAAAAACTGTGTTGCTTGCTCAAAGGTCAAGGTCACAGCGGACACTTATATATTTACGTTCATTCCTTATATTGAAATAGTGTTTACCACCCTTAGGTGTTCCTTTACTCCCACACTGGGCAGCATTCCCAAGCAACCTGCTGTATGTTGTATTCACATATTTGCCACACAACGCTTATTTCTGTGTCCAGTGTGAAGTGGCGGGGGCATCCGTGTACTACGGACACATTTCTAGTTGCTCTTGGGGTTACTTATTATTTTTGTACATGTAAATTTTTTGAAACCATTATTTTTAGCTCACTTGGCACAGAATGCCATGGTGAGTTTTTAGGATCAAGCTATGTCCGTCGTCCGTCATCAACAATTTCTTTAAACAACATCTCCTCCTAAACCACTGGATCAATTTCAACAGAACTTCACAGGTGTGTTCCTTGCTTGAAGCTCCACAAAAGTTTTTCAAAGAATTGCATTCCATGCAGAACTCTGGTTGCCTTAGCAACCCGAAGAATTTGCATTGAAAATGTATAAAAAAATTTCTTCTCAAAATCCAGATGACCTAGAGCTTTTGATATTTGGTGTGTAGCATTATGTATATTTTTTATTATGTAGTGGATCTCTACTAAGATTGTTCAAATTATTTCCCTAGGGTCAAAATTGGCCCCGCCCGGGGGGGGGGGGCACTTGATTTATAGACTTGTATAGGAAAATTAAAAAAATATTCTTGTTTAAAACCACAAGGCCTAGAGCTTCGATATTTTGTATGTGGCATTGTCTAGTGGACTTCTACCAAGTTTGTTCAAAGTATTGCCCTGGGGTCAAAATTGGCCCTCCCCCTGGGGGTTACCTGATTTATGTGTACTTGTATAGGAAAATTTATAAAATCTTGTTCATAACCACTAGACCTAGTGCTTCAATAATTTTGCATGTGGCATTGTCTAGTGGACCTCTACCAAGTTAGTTCAAATTATTTCCCTGGGTCAATATTGGCGCTGCCCCGGGGGTCACCTGATTAACGTATAATTGTATAGGAAAATTTAAAAAATCTTGTCCAAAACCATGAGGCCTTGGGTTTAGATATTTTGGATGTTGCATTTTCTTGTGGATCTCTACCAAGTTGGATCAAATCATGGTCCCATGGTAAATATTGACAGGGTCCTGGGGGTCAGTTGATTTCAACAACTACTGAACAGTCGGGTTAGATAACTCTTTACCATGTCAAATAACTTTCCTTGATGTAATCATCCATTAGTGTTACAATGCTCAGGTGAGCGATATAGGGCCATCATGGCCTTCTTGTTGAGCGTTACTTAGTTACAAAACGTTTCCAGTTTTACTTATTTGAGCATTTTAGAATCATGTTGGCCCTCTTATTCCATATGGTTGTGTTTGCAATAATTTTATTATCATCATAAAAGTTTCTGGAATTCTTATCTGTGAAGGGAGTTATTATTTAGTATTTTGATATTATTCTTTTAAATTTTACAATCAAATACTAGTGAGTTTCCGTATTTGTCTATTTTATTTCTAAAGAACCTGTATAAAATATTACAAGTCATTTCAAACCAAATTTTAAGTGTGTCTTTTTGTATGTCTTAAATTGATATACTAAACAAAATGTTCATTATGATTAGTTTAAATATTGAAGCATGTAACTTTCGTGATCAGTACAGGGCCATGGTGACCCTCCTGTATAGGTCTGACGAAATAATTAAAAATGAAAGTATTTTTAGCTCACCTGGCGCTGAGTGCCAAGGTGAGTTTTTAGGATCAAGCTTTGTCCGTCCTCGTCCGTCGTCAACAATTTCTTTAAACAACATCTCCTCAAATTAGGCCCCACCCCAGGGTTTGCTCTATTTTATATGGGAAAATTTTAAAAAATCTTATAAAAAACCAGATGACCTAGGGCTTTAATATTTGGTGTTTATCATTGCCTAGTGGACCTCTACCAAGTTTGTTCAAATTATTGCCCTAGGGTCAAAATTTGCCCAACCCAGGGGTCACTTGATTTATATAGACTTATATAGGAAAGTTTAAAAAATCTTCTCTGAAACCACTAGGCATAGAGCTTGAATATTTGGTATGTAACATTGCCTAGTAGACCTCTATTAAGTTTGTTCAAAGTATTGCCCTAGGGTCAAAATTGGCCCTCCCCCGGGGGTCACCTGATTTATGTATACTTGTATAGGAAAATTTAAAAAATCTTCTTGTTCATAACCACAAGACCTAGTGCTTCAATAATTTTGCATGTGGCATTGTCTAGTGGACCTCTACCAAGTTAGTTCAAATTATTTCCCTAGGGTCAATATTGGCCCTGCCCCGGGGTCACCTGATTTATGTATACTTGTATAGGAAAATTTAAAAAATCTTGTCCAAAACCATGAGGCCTTGGGTTTAGATATTTTGGATGTTGCATTTTCTTGTGGATCTCTATCAAGTTGGATCAAATCATGGTCCCATGGTAAATATTGACAGGGTCCTGGGGGTCAGTTGATTTCAACAACTACTGAACAGTCGGGTTAGATCACTCTTTACCATGTCAAATAACTTTCCTTGATGTAATCATCCATTAGTGTTACAATGCTCAGGTGAGCGATATAGGGCCATCATGGCCTTCTTGTTGAGCGTTACTTAGTTACAAAAAGTTTCCAGTTTTACTTATTTGAGCATTTTAGAATCATGTTGGCCCTCTTATTCCATATGATTGTGTTTGCAATAATTTTATTATCATCATAAAAGTTTCTGGAATTCTTATCTGTGAAGGGAGTAAATTATTTAGTATTTTGATATTATTCTTTTAAATTTTACAATCAAATACTAGTGAGTTTCCATATTTGTCTATTTTATTTCTAAAGAACCTGTATAAAATATTATAAGTCGTTTCAAACCAAATTTTAAGTGTGTCTTTTTGTATGTCTTAAATTGATATACTAAACAAAATGTTCATTATGATTAGTTTAAATATTGAAGCATGTAACTTTGGTGATCAGTACAGTGCCATGGTGAACCTCCTGTTTAGGTCTGACAAAATAATTAAAAATGAAAGTATTTTTAGCTCACCTGGCACTGAGTGCCAAGGTGAGATTTTAGGATCGAGCTTTGTCCGTCGTCGTCCGTTGTCAACAATTTCTTTAAACAACATCTCCTAAATCTAAATTGGCCCCGCCATAGGGCTTGCTGTTTTTTACATTGGAAAATTAAAAAAAACTTTTTGTTTAAAACCACAAGGCCCAGAGCAAAGATATTTGGTATGTAGCATTGTCTAGTGGATCTCCCATTTACCATGACAAATGACTTCCCTTGATCAAATCCCTTAGTGTTACGATACTCAGGTGAGCGGTACAGGGCCATCATGGCCCTCTTGTTTTTTATTTTTAAACAATTTTGTTAACTAGAGAAATTCGCATTAAGTATGTTGTTCTTTTGTAGTTGTGATTTGTATGATTTCTTTATTTACTGAAGTTGATGTCTGAGTCGACATTGCAAATATTTGCATAAATACAATATATATAAATTCGATTGTGTTTCTTGTTATCAAGTTCATACCAGTATGGATATTTTAGTTCGACTATAGTTGGAGTATATGGATAATGGAGAGCTATCCTAACCATCCTGGCGTCCACGTCCTGACTTGGTTAAATATTTTGTGCAGTAAAATAGTTTTACTATTCTTTATTTATGGAGGGATTTACTTCAAACCAATATTGTGTTTCTTATCATCACTCACATCACATGTAAAAATTTTGAAATTCATCACTCTAGCATTTTCTCTGCTCCAATGTTGTTGGACAGAAGTCCCCACAATGGCTTCTATATAGACCCACAAGTTTTTCTTTCTCTTTTGCTAAATGTCCCCACAAAATATTCTGTCAATTGAGATACACAATCTCTCTCCTCCAGCGTTGTTGGACAGAAGTCCCCACAATGGCTTCTATATAGTCCCCAGAAGTTTTTCTTTCTCTTTTGCTAAATGTCCCCACAAAATATTCTGTAAACTGAGATACACACTCTCTCCTCCAGCGTTGTTGGACAGAAGTCCCCACACTGTTAGACTGTTGGCTTCTATATAGTCCCCAGAAGTTTTCTAGACGAATTATACTTGTGAGTATTAGTTTATTATAGCTGTTTGTGAGTATATAGAATAGTGTCCATTTTTGGAATGGTCAATCCTGATCATTTGATGGGCTAATGGTGATGACTGAATGTATTAATAGTTGACAGGTAAGTAAATCATGAAGGTATTGCCTAGATAAGTTGTTGTGTGGCTATTTGAAGTTCAATGTGGTTGTATGATAGTGCTCAGATTTATGGTGAATTCGTTAACATTTAGGGTTGATTCTACTTGTGTTTGATTGATGTAGGGTATGATATTACCATATGCTTGTGAACTCTATATATGAATTTATTCATCTGTCAAATACTCATGATTGTCATTGTGTGTATTACTCATATCATATATATGTTATAATCTTCATAATGGAGGATTGAATAAAAAATATACAGTCAGTATCCTTTATCACAAAAGCAACTTCATACAAAAAAACATGAGCCAATATCCTTCTTGTAATTCGTCTACCTATACTTCTGTAAACTGAGATGCACACTCTCCTCCAGCGTTGTTGGACAGAAGTCCCCACAATGTTTGACTGTTGGGTTCTATATAGTCCACACAAGTTTTTCTTTCTCTTTTGCTAAATGTCCCCATAAAATATTCTGTCAATTGAGATACACACTCTCTCTCCTACAGCGTTGTTGGACAGAAGTCCCCACAATGTTTGACTGTTGGGTTCTATATAGTCCACACAAGTTTTTCTTTCTCTTTTGCTAAATGTCCCCATAAAATATTCTGTCAATTGAGATACACACTCTCTCTCCTACAGCGTTGTTGGACAGAAGTCCCCACAATGTCAAACTGTTGGCCCACAAGTTTTCTAGACGAATTATACTCATGAGTATTAGTTTATTATTGCTGTTTGCGAGTATATAGTGGTTTGGCTAATACTGGTCATTTGATTGGCTAATGGTGATGACTGAATCTATTAATAGTTGACAGGTAAGTAAATCATGAAGGCATTGCCTAGATAAGTTGTTGTGTGGCTATTTGAAGTTCAATGTGGTTGTAGGATAGTGCTCAGATTTATGGTGAATTCGTTAACAGTTGGGGTTAATTCTATTTGATTGATGTAGGGTATGATATTAATTACCATGTGCTTGTGAACTATAAATATGGATTTATTCATTTGTCAAATACTCATGATTGTCATTATAATGTGTATTACTCTTATCATATATATATACTCGTCATAATGGAGGATTGAATAAAATATACAGTCAATATTCTTTATGAAAAAAAACCATCTTCATACCATACAAAAAGCATAAACCAATATGCTTCTTGTAATTCGTCTACCTATAACCTTTGTGTTCTAGTTGTTCTTTCTCTTTTGCTAAATGTCCCCACAAAATATTCTGTTAATTGAGATGCACTCTCTCTCTCCTCCAGCGTTGTTGGACAGGAGTCCCCACAATGTTAGACTCTTGGCTTCTATATAGTCCCCAGAAGTTTTTCTTTCTCTTTTGCTAAATGTCCCCACAAAATATTCTGTAAACTGAGATGCACACTCTCTCTCCTCCAGCGTTGTTGGACAGGAGTCCCCACAATGTTAAACTGTTGGCTTCTATATAGTCCCCAGAAGTTTTTCTTTCTCTTTTGCTAAATGTCCCCACAAAATATTCTGTTAATTGAGATGCACACTCTCTCTCCTCCAGTGTTGTTGGACAGAAGTTCCCACAATGTCAAACTCTTGGCTTCTGTATAGTCCCCAGAAGTTTTTCTTTCTCTTTTGCTAAATGTCCCCACAAAACATTCTGTAAACTGAGATGCACACTCTCTCTCTCCTCCAGCGTTGTTGGACAGAAGTCCCCACAATATCAGACTGTTGGCTTTTAAAATGAGACTATAAATATATAATCTTCTATTATGGAGATTATAACATATTGACAAGTTATAAATACATATAATGGCAAGCACTAGTATTTGACAACTGAATACATTTATGTTTACATTCCTAAATACTACCAAATTCACCATAATCCGCTATGATACAACCACAATGAATTTACTTCATATAGCATTTCCGATATAATGCCACAACAACTTGTCTATGCCAACATCACAGAGCAATGCCTACATGACTTACTTACCATTAACAAAAAAAGTAAAAATACAGACGAACACATTCGATCAAACATGACAGTCACGCGACGAATAGCCAGTCCAATGACTGACCAATCAAAATAATAGACATCACCATTAGCCTATCAAGTGGACAGGATTACCCAAACTAGTAATAGACGCTTTACTATATATCCGCAAACAACCAGAATAAGCTCACACCTATGACTAAAATTCGTCTAGAAAGTCAAAATCATTGATGATACAACAGCATAAAAACGTTTTTTCACAGTGAAATATCATTACTGTCGAAGGTCATAACAACGTAGATGCTCCTTTTGCTAAAGGTCTTGGTCCCGCCAAAATTGTGCTATACTCGGATAGTTGGACTGGCTAATTTTGCTGCAATGTGTTTATACAGTATTGCTAATCTTCCTGTTGATTGCATCACTCATAATTACTAGTGTTTTGAGAGTGGTCATTCGCAGATGGAGAGCTGCTCGGTCCTAGCAACAATTGAACGGTTCACTAGAAGTAATGATGTGATGGCGCCGTCCGACTGGATTAATGCATTGATAATGTAGTAAATATGACAGTCACACTAACCCCGTGAGTTGTACATGAACTGTACCATCTTTTTACTTACGACCTTATATTTCTATGGCGTCGTGGTATAAGTCTCAATGCTGGTGCAGTAATACCTTTTATTTAAAAGTGTATTTTATGCATTTAAATTCAATAGTTTAAACATCCAGATGTATCTGTACATATATTTGTTTTGGGGTTTGGGTATACTGTTGCATGCTATCTGATACTAACACTTACGTGGTGTTAAAACTTTAATTAGACTCTAATACAAGTTCACAACTCCACTAAAAATTGGAGCTTGACATTAAGAGGCTTTGAAGATCGAAGTCCCCACATTTTTTTCTTTCTCTTTTGCAAAATGTCCTCACAAAATTTCTTGAAAACTGAGAAACGCATTCTCTCCTTTAGCCTTGTTGGACAGAAGTCCCCATAATGTCGCGCTATGTTTTCTCTCTTTCAGCCTATGTTGCTTATTTTTAGAAGTTTTCAATGGAGAGAGTCACACTATTTGAACTTGAAGATAAAAAAAACAATATATTCTCTTCTGATTATCAAGTGCTTTACTGTGTCCCCAGTAAGAAGGTCTCAAACTTAACCGTAATTGTTGGACAAAATTCCAGTGAGAGAGAGAGAGAGAGAGAGAGA
>CAXIEG010000629.1:67500-70000 GCA_964023205.1 Lutraria lutraria
TTTCACATTTTATTTCATTAAACTTCGTGTTTAAGATTCATGTAAACTTGCAATATAATGCAGTATATTCCCATTTTATTTCATTAAACTTCGTGTTTAAGATTCATGTAAACTTGCAATATAATGCAGTATATTCCCATTTTATTTCATTAAACTTCGTGTTTAAGATTCATGTAAACTCGCAATATAATGCAGTATATTCCCATTTTATTTCATTAAACTTCGTGTTTAAGATTCATGTAAACTTGTAATATAATGCAGTATATTCCCATTTTATTTCATTAAACTTCGTGTTTAAGCCTTATGAAAACTTTCAATATAATGCAGTATATTCACATTTTATTTCATTAAACTTCATGTTTAAGCTTAATGTAAACGTGCAGTATATAATGCATTATATTCCCATATTATTTCGTGTTTTAGCTTTACGAAAACCTGCAGTAAATTTCACACAGAACAGTAAATTAAACCTAGCTGTTTAATACGACTCACTTTATTACATATAGTAAACAGAATGCACGATATTTCGTTTCGTACAATAAAATACAAAACTTTTCAAAGCTATTGCTTTATTTTCATCAATATTACATCGAATAACATTACTCCTTATCCTGAATAACAATAAATTTTGTCCTGATTAACAGTCCAAGATGGCAATCCTCCGCCATCTTTCTATTATGAGTTTTCGTTGATGCCGATCGGTTAAGTTTGATCTACTGCCGCTATCCCTTCTGACTTTGACCTTTTTGTCCATTTCCTTGAGAAGCTTTAAATATCATGATGCATTCCTCGCCGTCGCTGTAAATATACAAAAATAATATAAATATAAAAGCCTTGATAGACATTTCTCATCATTGTCATAGGTATGATCTATATTATATACATTTGTATTACCATGGCCCAGGCATGATATGACTATGTTGTGTTTCATGGAAAAAGTGCTGTAATAAAAATGCTGTTCAATATGATAAAGCTGATTTAATTGTATATTCGTCGTACAGTATGATGTGTAGAGGTATAAAATCATAAGTGGTTATCAATATAAATCAAGTATACAGTACATATTAAACATAAGAGACATAAACATATTAAGATTTATACCTATTTTACTCTTCATCAGAAGACATCAGTTCCATACACAAAAGAATAATAATCATCCATTTTGCAAGTCAACAAGTTAACGAATGTATCAGTTCTTCATTGAAAGTAACATATCACTCCAAGACAAAGTTTAAATCTAAATCCGTTGGCACTCTCCTGTGTACTCTCCTGTGTTGATAATCTGTTCTAAAATTAGACACTCTGTAAAACTGACCACTGATGCAGTGCGCAAATGCATACAGGTTGTGTAAACAATTATTACTGCATGTGTTAACCTCAGATAGTAAAATGTTCAGCGTTTGTGGTGGATTTATACCTTTTATACAACATGGCATACCTTTAGTAATGGACAGCAGAAAACGGGGAACATGACTAACAGTAGTACTATTTAGCCACAACCCCCAGACCCTCTACACCTAAAAAAGTAACTATCTAGAATAAAAGAAAATAATGTAAAACCTTCGTTATATAAACATCACTCAAATATCTCAATTCAATAATCAAAATAATGCATATATAATCTTCAAAATCATTCTCTTGACCGTCACTAGGTATTCAACTCTCAATTTCATTTTCTAATAAAATAATGCACTCGTTTCGGTTGTAATTGCATAATTTTCAAAAATCGGTACCAAAATGATAGGGTTAACATTAATTAACATTACATATCAACAAATACTGAGTCAAAACAATTACAGTATCTTCATTATCAAATTTAAGTAAAATTATCAACTCAAACTTTACGTCCAAGTAAACTTTACGTAAATTATAAAAATGAAGTTTCCATGAATTTAAGTCTTCATTAATCGCTAGTAAATTTCAAATCAACAGAAAAATGTAAATTTGAAATTTAAGTGTCATTATATTCTAAGTAAGTTTTAAACGTGATGTTTACACGAATTTAATTCTTCATTAAACGCTAGTAAATTTGAAATAAATGAAGAATTGTAAGTTTGAAGTTTAAGTTTCATTATATTTTTAATTAAGTTTTAAACGTGATGTTTACACGAATTTAATTCTTCATTAAACGCTAGTAAATTTCTAATAAATGAAGAAATGTAAATTTGAAGTTTAAGTGTCATTATATTCTAAGTAAGTTTTAAACGTGATGTTTACACGAATTTAATCTTCATTAAACGCTAGTAAATTTCAAATAAATGAAGAAATGTAAATTTGAAGTTTAAGTGTCATTATATTCTAAGTAAATTTTAAACATGATGTTTACACGAATTTAATTCTTTATTAAACGCTAAGTAAATTTAAAAAAAAAACGAAGAAATGTAAATTTGGAGTTTAAGTATCATTATATTGTAAGTAAATTTTAAACATGATGTTTACACGAATTTAATTCTTCATTAAACGCTAAGTAAATTTCAAATAAACGAAGAAATGTAAATTT
>CAXIEG010000635.1:0-40137 GCA_964023205.1 Lutraria lutraria
AAGTTGAAAACAGATTGTTATAAGACTGTTATCAAACTGACCTTTAGTCGACAATTGATACAAAGCAGCCAATCGTAACGAAGCATACTCGTTTGTCAAATTCTGTAGTCACCACTTTGACGTTGTTTCTTTTGTCATTCAATATGTTTATAGTATAAAAACATACATTTGAATACTAATGGTCTAAGTCAGACAGATCTCTCGTAACCGTTGTCTTTGAAATTCTCGGCTTGCTGAGCTCGGCTCTTAATGCGTGATCTTTGCAACACTGCACAATGCACAACAAGAAACGCGACAATGTCATCAAGCTTGGCAATTTAATAGAAGTTTTATGCACAGTACGTTTGTAAATTAAGGCATTTCTTTACCTAAATACATTTCTACAACTTAAGAGATTTCTCTACTTGAAGTAGCTTTTAAATACGGACACTTGGCTTCAACGGATTTTTGAATTGAAACTTTTTACTTATCTTTAGTCTGCATAACAACTTGTTATATATTAAGTTTGGATCAAGAAAAGCTTAATCAAAGACAAAGTATGCGTTTGATGAAATGATCAGGTTGTAGTTTCTACAGTTTTGAGGCTTATCAGATGTGGTTGTTAGTTATATACTTTAAATTACAGAAAACCTTCTACTTTCCAGACCAAGAGAAAAGTCTGGGATATTAATTAGTGTATCCTGAGTATATATGAAAGATTGGCCTTTATTCACAGGGCGGCCTTTATTTGGAGGTGGCCGCCAAGACAGGTTTGACTATACATCATACAAGGATGGGCAGTAACTGTACAGATTTATGGGGTAACAGGTTAGTACCTATAGCATACATAGGAAAACTGGTTGATTGAACTGGAACTAACCAAGATTACGTCATTAACGGAGTTACATAAAAAATCGACGAACGGACGGACGGAATTAAAAAAGCCATCCACCCAACTCATAGAACAGCCCACTAAGTTGCTTTATGACAGTAAGGTAATGAAAGAGACGTTTTGATCCAACTTGTTGAAAGTGTATCGGCCCCAAACTCCAGGAAACAATGATAATTATATTAAATTTGAAAATACCCAATTGATAAAATGAAATCTGTGGAACATTAAAATGAACATATACTATTCTGTTCATTTTCTTATATAACAATTTAACTTATTGGTCACAAATCAGTCATTTATTAGTAGTCGGATTATTTACCTGTTCGTTGGAATTAGATTAAACGCCTATTATCAATATTATTTTATTCATTACGTGCGGCAGACAGTTGGCATACCAAGAGCTCCTAGGTTACGATACGGCAATGAACAACTCGCTGCAATTTTTGCCTTTACCCATCAACTTTCCGAAGCGATTTAATACGAGTCAAAGAAGTGGCCAAAACATCTTATATCGAGAAGCCATTTAAAACAGCTTCCAATATCATTTAGCGGATTCTAAGTGTAGTCACAAATTAAAGCCTTGTCATTGGACAGCCTAAAATTGCGCACATAATTAATAAATCGAGCGGAAGTGATTTTAATCAAGCTTTATTTACAAGCATATTAATTTTACGGTTTTGGTTTTCAAATTTTGTGAAAACATAAGCAATCAAGCTAATTTCCACCAAATTAAAAAATTAATAATGAAAAAATCTGCATTATGTAATTTCTTACCGTGTGTTCAAAAATTTAAATCCAATGTGTAAAGCGTGCGCATGATAAAGCCATACACGTATGCATGACAAAGAAAGTGCACAAATTATCTATAGGAAATTAACATTTATTTTCCAAGTCGAATAACACCAATAAAAGTTGTACAACCGCGCGTGAGTCGATCGCTATCAGAGCCAGAACACCGCAATATATTTGAAATATTCGATCTATCGATTGGAAGAGGAAAAAAGAAAATGCATCGAGGCATGAAATGTTTTGATGTTTAATTACTATTAGCTTGAAAAAGATTCTCTAATTATTCAAGATTTATGTTATCTTATTTGATCGCGTCTTCGGGATTTACAACTTCAACTGGAACGTAAACGCCAGTCCTATCTATTGAATTATCTACCTAATTTATTCAAAGTTTTTGAAATAAACATTGATCGATAAAATCTTAGAATGACATTATATATGTCAAGCGAATTAAAATTAAAAGAATAAACAATCGCAAATATTTGTCTCCGCCAAAATCTGACTGACTGACAACGTGCAGGAACAGAACAGTGCATTTTTTATATATTTTTTGGCATGATAATATTAATAAATATGATGGCCATTGTTCGGTTATACCATTTTTGTCACGGGATCTCATTCGTAATATGTTCAAATTGCCGTCAGAAGAAAGCCAACCGACCGACAGACCGACACAAGTTCCATTAAGTTTATAAATAATATATACCCACATATTCGGTAAAATCATTTGTCCGAGCCGTTTTGTAATAAGATGTTATGAATCCTCTATGTCGATTCTGATTCTTTATCTAGACCCGTGGAATTGGATAAAAGACGTGCAAATTAATGAAAAATGACTACAATATGTATTATAAAGTAAATCGCTAGAAATTTCGCAGCAGTATATAAAGTCACGGTAATACTAGTAGTAAACTCTGATTTAGCGAACTATCGGATGTTGTGAAGAATATTATGTTGATACTATGAAGTAATTACTCAATTCCCGAAGAATTCGCTACAATCATGGTCTATCGTAATCGGAAATTAAAATAGCGGCTAGTTGACCGTTTTTACGAACAAAAATATCGTTTTTCATTGAAATTTAATATTAGCAAATGCAAAACTGCAATCACGAATGATATTAATTCTAACACCGAACCCGGATAATCCTTTAAAAACGTTTATTATCAGAAAACCGCAGGGATATGACAGACTCACAATCAGGCGTTGCTAGCCAAATAAAGCCGCTAAAAGGTATCAGCAACAGGTGATTGCATTAGCTTGATCCCAGTATCAATAACATCTAGTAATAATCAAAAACTGATCCAGTATCAGTTGAAGTATTGAACGTTTTTATATTGTTTCATTTCCGACCATTGAACTAGAACGCGATTATTTGAATTGTTACAAGTAGACGTTATTCCAGTGGACACTGACCCCACACCTCTGTATGTGCGTTAAGAACGGGGCGAAATAAAAAGTAAGTACTTGATAGACATCTGGAAGTACTGGTTATATAAATATGTCAGTGATAATATAATAGGTAATAATAAGAATATTGATTTATACATACAGTAAAACCTCTCCAGAGTGGCCCCCTGTAGAGCAACAGCCTCTCTATAACAACACCTTCAAAACTTCCCTAAGTTGATATTTACGGTAAATTTAACTTCTGTAGAGCAACAACCTCGAAATAACGACCAATATGTGCAGCTCCTTCGAGGTGTTGCTCTACAGAGGTTGTACTGTATATACATACGTATATAAGATCAAGTGTTTCATAAATAGATATTTTGTCAAATGATCACAGAAGTGTTGATGTTACCGGACGGGATTCGAACAGCTATGAAGGACAAGTAACTTCTAGTCAGACTGGTGAAATAAAATAATAATAATAATAAAGATTTTATTTTACGAGGAAACTTATTTGACAATACACTAAACAATCAATCTTCCATAAGATCCTCAACAATGAACAATGAACTAGAAAAATAACTATGCAAAGAAAATAATAATAAAACAAACAAAATACATTTCAATAGAAGGATGGCTTTTTACCTATTCTTGAAATTGTTTTTCAAACAATATTTACACATACAACTTTAATAGGACACAAATAGCTTATGTAAATATTAAACCTGTTGAGCTTTGTATGGCTTCATTACCAAAAATTCCGCATCTATGAATAATTAATTTAATTACATTGTAGTTACTATTTCAGTATAATATGATAGGACTCGATTATCACCATATTTCGCGACAAACGTAATCCAACACATAGCACGGACAAGAACCTTAATTAAATTAAATATTAAACAAGTTGTACGGTTTTTATGATGAATTTAATAACACATTTGTCGCAATAACTCCAATAATCATATAATTAATTCATTTTTTTTTTATGAATTCGTTTTATTCTCGTAAATGACAAGATGGACAATTAATCTATAATTAGAAGCCATACACTGTTCTTTTCATTAAGTCGTTTTAATCTCGTAAAGGACATGAAAGATAATTAATCAATGATTAATTAATTAAATGTTATTTTCTGAAACCGCTTAGAAATGCTTCTGAAATGAAATTACTGAAAGTACTCATGGAAACTGTACTTGTATATACAGAGTTGCAGACTTGTTGATAAACGTTGTACTTATAGGGTCAGCATAAAAATATTTTTATACATCATAATTCTATAGGAAATATTTGTATTTTATATCCGTATAGTACTATAACTCAATTCTAAATGACACATTAATTTGTTCATTCATGCATGTTATTTTATTTTTTATAATATATATTCCGCCCTTTAACGTAACGTCAAATATTACATGACGTCACGTCCGTTGTTTGTTATTATGTATTATTCTGACGAAGGCTAAATGCCGAAACGTTAAGAAACATAAAGAATTTTTTAACACGTGTTGTTGTTGTTTTAACTGTATTATAGGGTCAGCGTAGAAATGCATGCATGTTGAGCCAATGACGGCTAAGGAAAGCTGAGTTTCCAAAAAAAAGAAAACGAGATTTAATATAAATGAGTATGGCCGACATCTTGAAAAGTGAAAACAAATTGTACAAACTGGACAAACATTCTCAAATTGAATTTATGTGAATTACTGTGTGCGTCGGATCTTTAAATATGGTGGATAATCAAAATGAACAAAATAATGACAACAAAAAGAAACGGCAAAGAGCAAACAAAACAAAAATGGTCAAAGAGTACAGAGGCTCATTCTAAATGCCCATTATTCAAGTCTCCAGTCAATTGGTTTGAACCAAATTTACGAAATACTTAAGGACAAGAATGATTAATAAGATTAGTGTATTTTGTACTTGGAATCGTGACATACATTCTTAAATCAGCACTCAAGAGTTATTGTCTTACATTATTTAGTCCAAGTAGTAAGATTTACATTTAAGATACGAATTATTCATTAAATGAGTGTTAATTATTCAGGTTGTCCTTATTCTCTCTCAAATAAAATGCTAATCTGTAACACAAGAACTTGACCGTAGATCAGGTAAATCAAATTGACCTTTATGTAAGATATTTAAAACTATGTTAACTATGCTCATGGTGGTCAATTGACATATATGTTTATTTGAAATCAAAAGGCGCTAAGGCCCATGTGAACATACAGTTAACTTCATACATGGAATCACAAAAGACGTGACAAATACAGTCAGTTGCACAATTACTGCTTACAATTAATTGTGGAAAAATATGACTTGTTATATAAGATGAACATTCCATACTCTTTTTATACTTGAAAGCAAAATAATAAATGAAATATATTTTGTTTACTAGTACATCGGGTTTTACGCCCCTTTTCAACAGTCAGAGTCGTATGAGTCGGACAGTTCACCTAATGGAAGAACCAGTACTAGACTCCCATCCCCCGTAAGCAGCTGCCTACTTTCTCACATAAAGGCATGGTCAGTAGTGGGGCTCCAACCCACGACCCTCTATCAGTGAGAGGTTACAGTGATTTGAAGTCAGCGAGCTTAACCACTCGACCAGTGAGGCGGGTCTAGATGAAATATAAGTAGTTAAGTATACAAAAAACATATTTTTGTGACGGTAGCGCATTTTAGATTTAAACTTATGCCAATCTTATATATTATATTTAAGACATTTGCGTGAGTTTAACAATATGCAATAATTCGAAAAGTAGAGAACGGAATAATCGATTAAACAGGGCAATTATTTCCTTCACGAACACAGAATGGCTTCAAATTATAATTGCTACCTTAGTTAAGATACCATCGTGAAAGGACACATTATTTATATGTAATATTATTGGATGTTATATAAGTAGGTCTTATATATTATGATCCAGAAAGATGTCTTTTCAGTGAAACTTATATTCACTTGAAATGAAAAATGTAGACAGTATTTTTTAAAGATATTGCAAATATAAGGAGAAGCATCCGGCAGCATTTCTATGAGATATGGCTAAAGAAAAACGTTACGTAAATATTGTTTTAGAGCAATTAAGATAGATTTCTTATGTTTTACTATCATTTTATCTATTGTTCTGTATCACTAAATTCAAAAAGCTATTGGGCCATTTAAAAAGTAAGACCGGAAACCTTACCTATATCAGATGGAGCTTAACTTATAATTGATTTGCCATCTCCCCATTCTTATTTAAGCCTTAGTCTTTTAATGACAATTAAGTAAGATAACTTTATGACAGTCATTTGTCATTAATTTTCTTAAAAGCTATACTATTAAAATGTGATCATTCAGTTAAAAGACATCATCAAGAAGTAATTTGCATGAAGTCGTATGATGTGCTCAGATAAATTACAAGATATGAAAATCCACTTGCAGTTACTAAAATCAATACATAAAAAGTGTGCGTTCCTTCTAAACTGCACGAGCTTTTCGGGAACCTTGCTTTCGTCGTAGTGTGCCCCAAATTTAAACCTTTTGACATCTTTTAGAAGGAAAGCCGGGACCCTAGCTTATTTTCGTCACTTCCGTCAATCGAAAAGATGGCGAGTTCACTACCGTGGTGTTTTTTATACACCAAATAACTAAAGGTAAAAATTTGAAGATTTTTCCTTCGACAGATTTGCGTTGTTTGATGAGTTGAATTGAACAATAACTTCCATAAACGTATAAAAATCACGAAATCGAATGCCTATGGAGCGCACAGCAAGATGAGTTGCACGCGTGAATCGAATTTCTTTGTAAATATCGCAAATTCTTTCAGCTTTTACGTAATAAGTAAAATGTTTGAATTAGAAAATATGAACTTTTTATGTACATGGACAACTTATGTACATCACTGTATATTACATTATTGATTAAGCTATTCCATTGAATACTTACAAAGCGTATATTTAAACACGGTTAGTTGTGATATTGTCTGTTTGATGTCGACTAATAGTGAGCTTACGATACATAAAACTGCCGTTAGTGAATTTCATAATTATGCTTATCTTACGATCTAAAAAGGGAAATTAAATATTTACAAAACATGCCATGATGTCATCGAAACATAATCAAGTTCTATTGAGATACAACTGTATACTCACCTCTCTTTGAACCCCTGCCTTCATTAATATAAGTATGTTGCTTATGGTGTTAAATAATTGCTTATCCGACAATCACATTTCCTCACTTTTTTAAATATACATTTGTATGCAAAACCCTTTTCTCTTTGATTAAATTCCACTTTCGCATGTTTTCACAACAAACCGTAACAGCAAATCGTAACAGCACGGCTTCATAACGTGCATCACACGTGTCACAGGCAGGCAACAAGAATACAAGAATTGTAATTAACGTGAAACAAAATAGCTGAGTACCCTGGAGATCATACTTTATTAACAGCATTATCTGGAGATAGATTCATCAAATAACGTGTCGACCCAATAAATCATTAATTGATTACCTTTTGTAACATGCTATTTATCATTGCGGCTTTGCTATTTCCATATATTGTTTATAGACAAAATATTGGCATAATGTAAGCTAATCACAAGTATATTCAACTTGCTTTAATCTAAAATATCTCAAGACGCGGGATTGTTGCCGTTTACACCTAAACCTCTGTGAATAGGTTGTTCTATTTATGAAACCTATGCTTATATGATTACATGTAACATAACATATCTGGAAAATAAAATGATTTGTTTAGTTCTATTCTGTTCTGTTTAAACTTAAAAACTTAAATAATTTCTATCCCCTCCTCTCCCTCTGGGGTAAAAACATTAATAAGTGCATTATTAACATATGTATAGATACAATAAAGTTTTGGTCACGTGACGTCATGAAAAGAGCAAAAAAAGAAGAGAGACTCATGTTGAAAAATATTGTTTCATAACAAACTCCCCACAATGGTTACTTCCCTTGATCAGTACATAGTAAACGTAACCGGAGCGAGGAGTTTGGTTTCATATAAGAGGTTGAGCTTTGCTGGTGATAACACATATAAAGAAGCACGATATACATTTGTAAACTACTGTCGTAAATATATTTAGCTTGAAGTTAGAAGTTGAACAATTAATACATTTTGCGCTGCCTAGACTATCCAATAAATTATTTGAGTCGTTCTCATGTTATTAAAAGCTTGGATACCGATCTCTTACTAACATCCTAACGTTGTAATTCATTTTACTTTTTTAATAATGGAAAAGGCTTTTAATTTCGCGTGACGGCATTAAATCTCAAACTGATTGTAATATAGTCGTTTCCAATTATTTACAACTCTCTCGTTTTGTGTCAAAGGGTCCATTAACTACTGTAACAAATGTGTTCTGGAATGTCACTTGTAACACTATCGTATAAGATTTATATACATGTACTCTGTTACCTGATCGTTTCGCTGTATTAGTACCGTACGTACTCCATCGATCATTGCACTGAGTCAGGTGATATGATGGCTGTTGATTGGAAAGCAAGGACAAGTAACTCGTCCTTTCTTTATCCAAACGTCATTTGGAAGCATTATCTTCAGTTGAGTATCGGGGGAAAGATTATGTTGCTATAAGGAGCGCTTATTGGGTAATGCGTGTACTGTATCTAGATAAATTATTGTTTAAACAAAATACAAATAAAGAACTTATTTTTGACGAGATTTAACTACTGGTTGACATGAATATTATTATTATACCGATAAAGACATTACTGACAAAAGATCATTTTAAGGAATTGGTGCGTAATACAAATCTAAGCGTACGAAAATAATTCCAAGAAAGCTGTCAGGTTTAAAGAAGCACCAAAGCTGAACTGTCAGCCTGATATTCATATAATTTGGATGATTTATAAGGATCGAGTAGATATTTTTACCCACTTGGATACCATGGTGACAAACACCTATACTATGCATTCCAGCATGCATGTTATCATTGTCAACGAGCGTGGTGAAGGTGTCACCATGCATTCTGACTATACCAGTAAGCATACTAGCAGTGTCAATGACTGAATTGTAAGCAGGCATTGTGTAATTTGTCCCAAATATAATTCCATACAGCTCCCGTTCAGGACTTTTTTCCTTTCTATAGCAGGGGCAGTTTACAGGCGTCTCCCCTCTGGTAAATTCTTTAAAATCAATCAGTTTTCCCCTAAAATTCAAATTACATCAAGTTTTTTCTGCCCATTTTGCAAAAAATATGTGTTATTTTCCCCCAAATTTAAGGAAAAGGCCCCTTCCTCAACATGTGAAGAAGCCCTTCACTTTTTAAGTTGTATTGCGACTAACACAGAAAGTAACACTTTTTCTAAGTTAAAAAGGGGGATAATTTTGTCAAAATGCAAGACATTTATGGTTTTTAAACAGTACACTTCTACTCATCACGCTCTGTATCAAGTTTCCCTATGTTGATTTTTAAGTTATTGTAACCAGGTACGTATGCCTGTTATAAGTTATGGAGAAAGTGACATTTTTTTCAAGTTAAAAAGGGGGGTAATTTGATTACGCAAAATACATGAAAGAGTTATGGTTCTTGTTAAGTATACTTTCGCTGATCATTTTAAATTTCAAACAGAAACCTTCAAAAGTGTTTAGGTTTTTGCAAGTTTCAAGAAGTATGACGGACGGCGGGCGGTCTAACAACCGGACAAACAAAGTCAACCCTTTGGTGTGGGATTATAATTGAGCCGTCATGGCTATCTTCAATTTAGACTGTCTTGGTAGCGGACCGCCATGCCGTCATTGCCATGCATTTTATTATGAGATAATCCGCATCATCCTCATTGCACATGGTGTGGAGTAAATAGTTAGCAAAATAGTATCTATAATTTTCATATTGTGAAAAGAGTAAAATTAACATTCATTCTAAGATGAAATCAAGATAATTAAAAATAACTTTCAGTCGCTTCAACCTAGCTAGATGCTGTAATGGAAGATGAAAACTTGCCGGTAGCAGAATCCTCTCATCCGACAATACGTGTAAGCATGTTACACCCTTCTATATGGTTATGATACATTTACATAAAAACCAAGCAGACGACTGTCATATGCGTACTTTCTCATTGCGTAAAAATCGCACATCGGTAGAAATCGTACGAAATGGTTCGAAACGTACGATAGCATTAATAATTAAGACGCTGAGTCGTTAGAGCGTACGATTATCGCAGATGCAAAATCGTACGATTATCGCAGATGCAAAATCGTACGATTATCGCAGATGATAAATCGTACGATTATCGCAGATGATAAATCGTACGGTTATCACAGATGCAAAATCGCAGATGCAAAATCGGACGATTATCGCAGATGCAAAATCGTACGGTTATCGCAGATGCAAAATCGTACGACAATATTCGGAAAATCGTACGATCGTTGACCAATAAGACGCCACTCTGTCACTTTAAGCTTCCATTAATCATACATTAATTTTGTTTGGCCGAAATGGTGCAATATGTTTCTTTTATCATCGAAGGTAAAGGCTTTATGGGTTGAACGTTTTATGTATAATGTATAATACAAAACATATTCAAAACATTTATAAAGACCCAACAAACAGAGACTGAACTTTTGACTAATTTTACCTCTGATATTATTGACGTTTTTTTTTTTGACAAACTTACATAAATGTACAATAATAATTTTCTTATCGCTTATTTAACAATAATCATATTTCGTCCAGTATGAAAATATCTTATATTATAAATATATATTTTCGTATCTCTTTTAAAAATTGACACGTGTATTAATTCATCGTCTATTTTATTTCAGCAATACAATATATACGTACATACTCTCTCGTTTCTAGGTAGCCTATTAATTCCCTATCAGTTCTACCAGTTTGGATTCTTAATTAATTGTTGAGTATTGACATCTTTGTGAAGTCGAAATTTACAGTGTTGTTTTACTGCATCGCATAAACCCAAAATATTGCCCTTGGACTTGGTTCCGATACAAGACAGAAACAACAGATGGCGCATATTAAGAACAATAATGATAGGTGCATTGCTTTGACTAAAGTTTCTTTGGAGGAATTTATGTAATAAAATATTTATATAATTCGCTAAAAATAATACCAGTCGCATTGATTTGCCTAACGCCAATGCTCGAGTTGAACCAAAAGTTGGTTAATAACACCATTGATGATAGAGGATTTCACTTGAATCTTCGCCTACAAATATTTAATTAATGATTTCCAGTTTATTTAAGAATTATTGGCTTACGGACAAGAACATTTAATTTCATGTCAGAAAAACGTAGTGTTTAATTAATTTCCATTCGATAGGTAATTACATGTTTAAACCACTTACTTTTGTTTCGAATTGATTTTAATAACAACGATTTGACCAAAGTAATTATTTCAACTAATATTAGATTTTGTAAGTCATTCTAGAAGGGTTTGTTTGTTGAACGCAGCAAAAAATCTATATGTCATCAAAAGCATACTTTAATTTTATGGTGGGAATGGGATGACAATAGTGTAAACAAAGTATGAAGCCATTGGAATGAGGCGTATCACGGAACACAATTATTGGTTTCAAAGCAATGATCAATAGAGATAAAACCATTTGACCAATAGAACAAGCAAAATTATCATTGAATACATAATACATTGTCCATTTATTAGTGGTAATAGACAAAACAATATCGATATTCCTCGATAAATGGAGATATTGCCGGCTTTTTAGGGATGGTATGTCAGTACTTGTTGGGGTACAGAAGAACTGGCTAGAAGAGCTGCAGACGTAATAACAGAAATTTTGTTGAAAAATGACGTTAGACATACAGAAACAAACTTGTTGTATTTGACGCTTACGGATGTAAGATGGTTTCAATCAGTTCAGAAAAACAAATGGGATATTAACGCTCGCGTTCAAAGCTTTGCAATTCTCGATCGTTTAAAATGAAGCTTGTTCTGAACTTCATTTGTTTTACAGTTTTATTTTTGTGTGTATGGCAACATACAGCTTTGGCAAACAATGTGCAACAATATGAACAAAAGTTTACAGGGTATAATCTATTGATGGATGACTATGTAATCCAAACAGCGACAAGTCCATCACCGATGTTCTGTTCATCGCTATGTATAAGTGACCAGGTAATATGTTGTTATTGTTGTTTTTATTTTAGCTATTACTTTTATTTCGTTATTGCAGTTCAGTTGGCGTTTACTGTATTGTATTGTTGTATATAAGTGATCTGGTATTAAGTTATCACTGTTGTTTATCATGCTAGTTCTTTATTTGGTCTAGTTATTGCAGTTGATTAAGCGTTTAATGTCTGATATTGTTGAGTATTTACACGTGATCAGGCAAACTATATTATTGTTGATTTAATGCTAGTTATTACTTTGGTTCAGTTGTTGTATTTGAGTTGGCTTTTACTTAAAGATACTTAAATGTGTCTACGTGATCAGGTAATATTTGCCTCATCACTCGAGTGTTACTTCAAAAATACACATACCACTGTTAAAGATGTTGGTTCTATTTGCTGAGATACACTAGTATAACAACTGTAAGCATTATGGTGAAAATGCCATTTTATTCATCAAAATGCCGGTTTTAATTATAAATATTTTTATACAATGTGTGAGGTTATATTTTTTTGTTATCATACTACAGTACAAGCTCTATAAAGCAGCACCCTGTAGGAGCTGCAAATATTGGCCATTGTTTAGAGGTTGTTGCTCTACACAGGTTAAATCCACAGTAAATATCAGCTTAGGGAAATATTGAAGGTGTTGTCGTAGATAGGTTGTTGCTCTAGTTCCTGATACTATTTGATATAGTGAATTATGTTGTTATTGTTCCCGGCTTTATTTTTTGTTGCTGTGGTTATATGCAATAGGAGAATATGATATAGTGTTATGTTTGTCGACAGGACTGCGTTTCGTTTTTGTATGATGAAAGTAATCGCACCTGCACAACATTTAGTGAATACGCAGAATGCAGTTCTGGTGACATCATGAAAAAGTTCTACGTTAAAGAAGGTAACTTGTTTTCTTCGAGGCCAATAGTTCCCAAACACCAGAAAATATTGCATTTGATTTTACATTGGATAAAATACTGTGGACTCATTAATTTTCGTTGGGGATTTAATTCCGTGGATTTCGTGGGTCGGCTCATCCACGAAATCAAATCCCCACGATTTAAAATGCAAAGATAAGGCATTTCTGTTCAAAAATCAACATCCACGAATTTATGTCCCACGAAATAGCCACGGAAATTGAGCCCAACGAAAATAAATTAAAATACAGTAACACTTTTTCAGATTTGAATACTAGTATATATCTGTCTTGACCTGAATTCCTATATTGTCTCTTTGACATTCAGCCGAATAAAGAAATAACGATTTAATTAGTCCGACTCGATAATATATACGGCCATGTAAACTAATTAATATACGTTAGGCTCTCTAATGGAACTGTCCAGCTTGCTAACAAAAGGCCGTTGGTTCCATCCAGGTGTACGCCTTGAGTCTTTCTCCTCTGTTTAAGCTGGACAAACGCCAGGTAAAATCCCCAGGTAATAACAATATACAGACGATAGTATAAGCATTTCATTATATATTTTCAGGACGGAATCCTAGGCTAATATGTGAATGCAACTTGGCGTACAATTCCAGTTTCGTGAATGTTGCTCTAGAGAAACCAGTGACGTTGAGTTCCTTACATAATTCCATTGCTATTGGTAGTTTAATGGTATGAACTGTAAACAAGTCTGATTTAATTACAATCTGTTAACAAACGCCACCTGACAAACAATTAAGAGCACACACCTAGCACAATAGACCCAATACACCACATGATAAAACTGAGCCTTTAATGTTGAGCATTTAGATCAAATTCCGTATCTCATTTCGGTGGCCTTTGTTCACAAGTTTACTATGCATGTGGCTTCCTGCTATAATGACATGCTGTACATTTTCAGACAGAAAAATGATACACTGCTAACTGTACTCAACGATTTTATCATCGATGTCTATGACACATGGTTAGCTTACTGCTGTAACATGTACATAACACTACATTGTTGAATAATGTTCACATGTATTATACATGTATAATCTGTCATCATGACATACTTAATTATTTTGAAAAGTTTATGTTAGATTGATCTCACTTCCGGTTTATCATGGCGTCAGTGTAAAACGTCATCTCACTTCCGGTTTATGTATGACGTCATTGTAAAACTTCATATCACTTCCGGTTTATGTATAACGTCATAGTAAAACTTCTGGGTCTCTATTTTATTATTTAAAATGCCGTAACTTGTTAGATGTAAAATTACATTTGTGATTTCTTACATACAATTGAGATCTTACCTGATTACTTTTTAACCTTCTAAGTATTCTCACACAGGTTGATGGAAACAGAAGTGTTTCGATGCCATGTGCTCACACGCTATATGAGATCAACCCCTACGCTTTAATTGATCTACAACAAAGTTATAGTATCTTTGCCTTCTATATTGTCAATCGTTTTGATTGTTGGTGCTGTAAGTATTTGTTTGTATTCACTTGGGTAACAAATTAAACAATTTGAATATATGCTTCAGAAGACTTCTTCTTTAACAACGATGTTAAACCAAATGTTAATTTTTAGATACATCATAGATCATGGAAATATTTTTTAATAAACTACATAAATCGTCGCGAGATGATTTTCGGTTATTGCTCCCTGTGCCGGGTATTTAAATTATCGCACGGTAAGATAAGGTTTTGAACTTTCCAAAATCTCAATAATATTTTGGCTCCACAGCAGGCACAGCACAAAGAAACATCAGAGAAACAAAAATATAGATATAAGTTAATTTTCTTTTGTGTCATCCTTGATTCTGATATTCATGTAGATGCCACGGTAGTTTTTATGAATTCCACGTGTGTATATAACGTATTCTGTACCGAATCGAATTGATCTGTATTTCTAATTTCACATGTCCGTGTTTCTAGATTGATTTTAATAAATAAAACTAGAATGTAACAATGAATTCTTGCGTATGCTCACTTTGGTAAAGACTAAAGCACTAGATGATCATGCAAAAATGCAATTTAAACCATTTTAATGTGACGAAAATCAATTAAGTAATGACCACTTTTACAAAACTATTTATTTTTGAAAAGAACCCCGGTTATTGGAATATGAAAGGTGTGGTCATATGTACGTCAACACCTTTTGTTTGCTTTAATTAATTATACCAATATTATGTTTCAGCGAATCGATTACACGATTTGAAGATACTTGTGGGCGATGATGTTGACAATTTGAGTGTGTGTATAGATCACCCTGATGTTATTGGGAGAGACTGTACAATTAGGGCGCCAACCAATTGTCAAGGACGTTATGTTAAACTCCAAGTTTTTATAAAAGAATTTTTCCATGTTTGCGAAGTTGAAGTGTATAGTCTTTTGTAAGAATTAAAAAAACAACAGTCATCTTCCTTTTAAACGTTGGAAAAGGGCGATCCGCTGATGTTTTTTTCCATGTAATTTTTAATTAAAAACTACGGCAAAAAACGAAAAGCTTCTGCTTTTCAACTCTCGGTTTTTATCACAATTGTAGTTTTGAGTTTTCTGAATAAACCTTTTGAAGTTTATGCATTGTTCATCATAACAGATTTAATGATATCATTTAAACTGTGATAACATAATCGCAGAAAACGGCGCAAGCTATTAAATTCATCACACCACAAAGAACGTATACTAGTACAGTACATCATCTCCAGATAGCGGCCCTTTGTTGAACCTTTCTTCAACAACAGCACGATTAAGCTTTTAACACAACAACCTAATTTTGCTAATCCCAAAGGTTGTTGCTTTTGAGAGATTGTACTGCAGCCAAAGATCAAACATCACAGCAAAACATTGATTGTTATATTTTGAAACATTATATCAAACATTCATAAAAACATCACATTTATTAAAATTTGTAATCATCAGTAGTTGCGTCAATAGAAAACTGATGCGTGTATCTAAATACACTAGACACCGCAGATGATATGTACAAGTACAGTCAAACCTTTGAACAAAGGCCACTCTTGGGAAAGACAAATTATGGCATTTATTCGGAGGTCGCTTTGTTCTAAATAATCAGTGATGTTTTTAAAAAAAGCATGGCTTTATTCAAAGGTGGTCGCTAACACAGGTTTGACGGTACCTTCATTTTCGATAACAAGATAATTTGCAATTTATGATTATACTTTTTATTAACCCGAGAAACGGAAATACTCTGTCTCACTTGTTTACCTTTCCACACGCTTTCAAGAGCAATAAAACTGCCCCGACCTATCTACCATATTTGCAAAGAGCGCGTAAACAGAAACAAACAACGTTTTTAGGCCTGAACTCTTTTGGTGGAAGATTTAGTGGGTCGGCTCATCCACGAAATCAAATCCCCACGAATTTAAATGCAGATATAAGGCATTTCTTAAAAAAAAAACTCGAATTTATATCCCCACGAAATAGCCATTTTAGTAAAAACCACGAAAGTTGCGCCCCACGAAAATAAATGAAAATAGAGTATCAAGTGTAAGAAACAACTAAATGACTTATATTCTCTCTGAATGTTTTACCTGTAATACACATAACAAGCTCGTTCCACTTGACAGCCTGAAGAATCTGATTCTTGAGAAGTACCAGACAACAAAA
Organism: Lutraria lutraria; assembly: GCA_964023205.1. Classification (NCBI taxonomy): domain Eukaryota; kingdom Metazoa; phylum Mollusca; class Bivalvia; order Venerida; family Mactridae; genus Lutraria; species Lutraria lutraria. The sequence continues at coordinate 16,708 of CAXIEG010000635.1, forward strand.
CATGGTAAGTCAAAGCATGTTTCAAGTCTCTCACCTAACTGGATGAGCATAAAATGGTCAAGATACTAAACATGTGTTTGACATAATATTAAGTTTTTAAGTCAGTTCGGGTCCAGCATGCATTCAAGCCAAAAATCAACCATTCAATGAAAGCTTTATCCTTCACTCATCTGGTGTTGTATTTGTTGTTGTTATGGTTGTTGCTTCTGCAGATTACAATCATGAGATTTTATGTTTTAGCATATTAACATCATTTTTGATTGCTGAATATTACTGGTGTTTGTTCTGTTTTACTTCGGTTGTAATTTACCGATGTTGCTGCAGTTGTTGTTGACTCTAAATGTCAAGTTCATTCAGGCCGTTTACTTGGCTGAAGATTGTTTAAAAACGCTGCTGCTGTTGCTGATGGACCACTGGTGGTGTTGTTGTTTGTAGGTATAATTTCTGTTGTGTATATTCCCCTTAGCTGTTTTCTATTGTTGTCATTGTGATAGTTGCTTTGCTATTGCTACTGTTGCTGACGTTCATGATTAATATGAAATGTTTGTTATTTGCAGTTAAGCTATTTATAGACCTACCGCTGTTGATTCATTGTTTATTCTTGAACTGTTGCTGCTCATGATGATGGTGAGATTAGATTTAATATTCAGTGTTGCTGCTTTTTTTGCTAAAAAAGTACTACCTTGATTGAAGGTTGAATCAATGTATTCACCTTAGAATATTAATTCTGTTGTCCACATGTACCAGGGTCATTTTAAAAGTTCTAATAATGAGCATATAACTAAGCATATTCCTCAACGATTTTAATAAAACACATGTATGGAAAGCGTAGAAATACTTTGCAACACCATCATACAGTGCAGATCTGACACTGATTTCTGGTTGAACCCATACATCAAACAGTGCCTTAGAGGGCAGAGGTTCGAGACCCGCATAGCTGTTGGAAGTGCCTTATTTCAGTGCATCTTGCAGCACTATACCACAATCGGACTATAAAAAGGCATTTCTGATTGGATCAAATGTTTAACAAAATGTATACAAACATGTCAAAGGAGAGTACTTAGAAGGACTGAAATAGATCATTTTGCGTAGGTTTTACCAGCCCACACCCATTATCAGAACTTTCAAATGGCCTTTGTATGAGATTTATCTAAAATAATTGTGGTATTTGTGGAATATACATTCGATTTATTTTTATTCTAGTAAGATTTCTATTTTTATTAAATATACTGAAGTTATACTGAATGACACAAACATGCTAATATCTAGACTAATTTCTGTGTAGTGTTATTAAAAAGGATGCTTGTAAAACTCATGATTTTTAATATATTCATGACAAATTGTTTTTTTTTAATTAATCAACAGATAGTTCTCATATCTTCCAACTCAGTGGTTAAACCATAACCACTCGATTAATATCAATTACAAGTATGCGGTGTTACAACTTAACAATACATTCTGCTTGATGGCATGGTATATACAGCACAACCTCTGTTGAGCAACACCCTTGGGGAGCTGCAAATATTGGCCATTGTTTAGAGGTTGTTGCTCTACAGAGGTTAAATTTATAGTAAATATCAACTTAGGGAAATTTTAAGGTGTTGTTATAGAGAGGTTGTTGCTGTACAGAGGGCCGTTCTGAAGAGGATGTTCTGTATTATAATCGGTTTGGTAACATTCTACTTTTGGCCATGTGACACCTGAATTTTAACCTCATGTAACTTAAACGCAAGTGGTATTTTTGAATAAATTTCTTCATTTGTATGTGTGCTTGTAGTCCACGTGTTTACATGATTGTATTAAGATAATAGTATTACATACTGAACAAAATTGCTTTGTTACCACCTATATTTTTCATTATTATAACTTATTCATCATAAGTGCCTTGGAGATAATCATTGATATTAAATTTAATGTTTGTTGATACTTAAATAAATTCTGCTTTCTTTCGAACTCAATACTGGTTTCTATCTTTATTTGGATATCTGCGAAAGAAGGAACTAAAATGAATCTCTCGGAGGTAAGTATTAATTAATATTTTAAAAAAAACATGCGGTAACTTATCAAAATTGTTAAGTTTGAACATAACTAATCAATACTGCAACACATGATACCACTTCACATGTACATTATGTAACTGTCAAGATAATACAAACAAAAGCATAATTTACACAACATTTATTTAGAATAACATAAACATAATTGTCATTTACATAAATTTTATTCTTTAAGATCAATTAAGAAAACATTTAATCATGTAACTGGTTAACAGGAGATACGTAAAAGTACATATTCAGACATGAATAACTCTGTCAAATCATTCAAAAACTCTAGGGTGCAAAACTGAATGGCCCAGGAAAAAACAGAGATCAAAACCCTGTAGGGAGTAAAAATCTCAAGTTTAAGATTGCAGAGCATATGGGGCCACACTCTTTACAAATTCGAACTAAATGTTTCACTGCATTACGATTATACAAAAAACAACGAAAATGTTTTATATATTAACTGAAGAGAATTTCATGAAAATTGTCACTCCATGTAGAATCCACATCAGTTGACCTGCAAAAGAGAATACAGAACAGTAGAATATGGTCACAAAATCACAAATACAGTAAAACCTTGATTATTTGACGAATGAATTTTTCGGACCCTAGGAATTCAAATAGTCAGGGTTTTACTGTACATTTTAACATTAATTAAAAAGTGAGTTTGTGGGCTCATTCATTCATCAAACTTACAATAAAACTAATACAATGTATATTCAATTATGCATTATGACACATGCTCAGTCTACCTTCAGTTATGACACCTTCAGAATTATTGATAAGAAACTAAAGGCAGTCATAAATTTACAACAATATCCATATAGTTCCACCTTGAGCAATCTTCTCCCTTAGTGAAAGCGTGACACCCAATTCGATTCCCAGTCGTGGCAGGTCATTCCTTTACATAAAATTTAAAAATAAATATTGATTTTACTCAACATGTCTTACAAGTCATCTTACTTGAGAAGCGTCAGGTAGTACTGGTTAGAATACAGTCCAGGAAAACCGGTTAGCTGAATCCCACTCTCCAATTCAATTTGGAGCTCGGCATATTTGTACAGATCCAGAGGTAAGTTTATGTGAAGTCAATATATTCAATCATGCATTAAGTAACATGCTCAGCCTATCATCAAGTATGACACCAACGGAATTTTCCACACTTTCCGAATTACTGGTTCCACCTCTCAATATTCATCCTTAGTGAAAGCATCCACAAACAAACAACTAGTTTGACAAAGATTCCTTACTTTTCCTGCAGATGACAACCGCATATACTGTACCGCTATATAACGATCATATCCAATCGAAGCCTACTGTGGTCATGAGCCACTGGACTGGTACGAGGGCCTTTCAACTTTGACTGGGATACAGGAAGACAATGAAACAAATATCCACTTTGGTGTAAGGGACCTAATATGTAGTGTAAGCCTATGGACAGCTGGCTGAGACAAAACCTCAGACATACAGATCCGGACTGTGATTAGTGCAATTGAATATCGAAAAGCATGTAAAAATTGAAAACACATGAACACCTGAATAAAAAGGTAATTATATACGGACTGTTTTAGTATGATGATTACTTTTGCTTCTACATATAAATGTTGACTCTTAGTGCAACCTACTCTATAATCATCTAAGTATAACACTGTGCAAATCGACTTAATTTTAATTCATTATGCAGAAATCACTAATTTTGTTTCCATTAAATTTCTGCATTATGAGACATTTTTAAAGTTTATAGCAAGAAGAAAATTCTATGCCAGTATGCTAAAAGTTATCAATTAAATATAGTCCAAATTAAATCAGGCATGCAGGCCCGATGCAGAAACACCACCTAGTGCCCCGATGGCAAGTTTTTGCTGGACATAACACAGTCATCCTACATGCACCAGTGTTCAGATAAACACAAATATTAAACAAATGCACCAAGAATTACTATCAGAACTAAGATCAGAACTTGGCCATACACAAAATGAACTGATTAGGAGATTACTTTCCTTGTTTCGAATTAGCTTTGATGTTGTATATCATCTTTACCAGATTTGGTTATTCTTTGTTATTTTTAATGACATAATGACAAATTCTTAGTACTACTAAACTTAAACGTGATCAGAAGTGAAGTTCGACATGCACTACTATATCCATACCAATATAAAATGAAATATATCTTGAAAGAAACATACATTAAATGCTGGAAGTCAAATTAAAACACATAGATATATGGATGAGAAAATGAGATAGAAATAATTATACTGATCTTTCTAGTGTGCTGGATATCAAGCAAAACAATTATAGTGTGATCATATCAAAAGCATGAAAATAAAGAAACTATTTTTCACCTTTATCTAAATTTTCTTCATCTTCTTCGGAACATCCACTTCTTCATTTTAATCTTTATCTTCTTCTCAGTTGACGTTGAAAAGATAGAAAAGAAAAAAAGAACAATTAGAGTGTGATAATGTCAAAAACATGAAAATAAAGAAAGAATTCTTCACCTTTTCTAAATCTTCTACATCTTCTTCGGAACATCCCCTTCTTCATCTTCTTCTCAGTCGATCTTGAAAAGATAGAATAAAACAATTAGAGTGTAATCATATCAAAAACATAAAAATAAAGAAAGTATTCATAACCTTTATCTTAATCCTCTTCATCTTCTTCGGAACATCCCCTTCTTCATGTTCTTCTCAGTCGATCTTGAAAAGATAGAAAAAAAATTTAGAATGTGATCATATCAAAAACATGAAAAGAAACAAAATATTCTTCACCTTTTCCTAAATCCTCTTCATCCTCATCTTCATCCTCTTCTTCATCTCTGTTGAGCTTAAAAAGATAAAAAAAGAAACAAACAATTAGTATGTGATCATATCAAAAACATGAAAAGAAACAAAATATTCTTCACCTTTTCCTAAATCCTCATCATCCTCTTCTTCATCTCTGCTGAGCTTAAAAACATAAAAAAAGAAACAAACAATTAGTATGTGATCATATCAAAAACATGAAAATAAACAAAATATTCTTCACCTTTTCTTAAATCCTCTTCATCCTCTTCTTCATCCTCTTCTTCATCTCTGTTGAGCTTAAAAAGATAAAAAAGAAACAAACAATTAGTATGTGATCATATCAAAAACATGAAAATAAACAAAATAGTCTTCACCTTTTCCTAAATCCTCTTCATCCTCTTCATCCTCTTCACCATCCTCTTCACCATCTCTGTTGAGCTTAAAAAGAGAATAAAAACAAAAAACAATTAAAATGTGATCACATCAAAAACATGAAAATAAACAAAATAGTCTTCACCTTTTTCTAAATCCTCTTCATCCTCTTCACCATCCTCTTCACCATCTCTGTTGAGCTTAAAAAGAGAATAAAAACAAAAAACAATTAGAATGTGATCATATCAAAAACATGAAAATAAACAAAATAGTCTTCACCTTTGCCAAAATCCTCTTCATCCTCTTCACCATCCACTTCACAATCTCTGTTGAGCTTAAAAAGAGAATAAAAACAAAAAACAATTAGAATGTGATCATATCAAAAACATGAAAATAAACAAAATAGTCTTCACCTTTTCCTAACTCCTCTTCATCCTCTTCACCATCCTCTTCACCATCTCTGTTGAGCTTAAAAAGAGAATAAAAACAAAAAACAATTAGAATGTGATCATATCAAAAACATGAAAATAAACAAAATAGTCTTCACCTTTTCCTAAATCCTCTTCATCCTCTTCTTCATCCTCTTCACCATCCTCTTCACCATCCTCTTCACAATCTCTGTTGAGCTAAAAAAGAGAATAAAAACAAAAAACAATTAGAATGTGATATCAAAAACATGAAAATAAACAAAATAGTCTTCACCTTTTCCTAAATCCTCTTCATCCTCTTCATCCTCTTCACCATCCTCTTCACCATCTCTGTTGAGCTTAAAAAGAGAATAAAAACAAAAAACAATTAGAATGTGATCATATCAAAAACATGAAAATAAACAAAATAGTCTTCACCTTTTCCTAAATCCTCTTCACCATCCTCTTCACCATCTCTGTTGAGCTTAAAAAGAGAATAAAAACAAAAAACAATTAGAATGTGATCATATCAAAAACATGAAAATAAACAAAATAGTCTTCACCTTTTCCTAAATCCTCTTCATCCTCTTCATCCTCTTCACCATCCTCTTCACCATCTCTGTTGAGCTTAAAAAGAGAATAAAAACAAAAAACAATTAGAATGTGATCATATCAAAAACATGAAAATAAACAAAATAGTCTTCACCTTTTCCTAAATCCTCTTCACCATCCTCTTCACCATCTCTGTTGAGCTTAAAAAGAGAATAAAAACAAAAAACAATTAGAATGTGATCATATCAAAAACATGAAAATAAACAAACTAGTCTTCACCTTTTCCTAAATCCTCTTCATCCTCTTCATCCTCTTCACCATCCTCTTCACCATCTCTGTTGAGCTTAAAAAGAGAATAAAAACAAAAAACAATTAGAATGTGATCATATCAAAAACATGAAAATAAACAAAATAGTCTTCACCTTTTCCTAAATCCTCTTCATCCTCTTCATCCTCTTCACCATCCTCTTCACCATCTCTGTTGAGCTTAAAAAGAGAATAAAAACAAAAAACAATTAGAATGTGATCATATCAAAAACATGAAAATAAACAAAATAGTCTTCACCTTTTCCTAAATCCTCTTCATCCTCTTCACCATCCTCTTCACCATCTCTGTTGAGCTTAAAAAGAGAATAAAAACAAAAAACAATTAGAATGTGATCATATCAAAAACATGAAAATAAACAAAATAGTCTTCACCTTTTCCTAAATCCTCTTCATCCTCTTCATCCTCTTCACCATCCTCTTCACCATCTCTGTTGAGCTTAAAAAGAGAATAAAAACAAAAAACAATTAGAATGTGATCATATCAAAAACATGAAAATAAACAAAATAGTCTTCACCTTTTCCTAAATCCTCTTCACCATCCTCTTCACCATCTCTGTTGAGCTTAAAAAGAGAATAAAAACAAAAAACAATTAGAATGTGATCATATCAAAAACATGAAAATAAACAAAATAGTCTTCACCTTTTCCTAAATCCTCTTCATCCTCTTCACCATCCTCTTCACCATCTCTGTTGAGCTTAAAAAGAGAATAAAAACAAAAAACAATTAGAATGTGATCATATCAAAAACATGAAAATAAACAAAATAGTCTTCACCTTTTCCTAAATCCTCTTCATCCTCTTCATCCTCTTCACCATCCTCTTCACCATCTCTGTTGAGCTTAAAAAGAGAATAAAAACAAAAAACAATTAGAATGTGATCATATCAAAAACATGAAAATAAACAAAATAGTCTTCACCTTTTCCTAAATCCTCTTCATCCTCTTCATCCTCTTCACCATCCTCTTCACCATCTCTGTTGAGCTTAAAAAGAGAATAAAAACAAAAAACAATTAGAATGTGATCATATCAAAAACATGAAAATAAACAAAATAGTCTTCACCTTTTCCTAAATCCTCTTCATCCTCTTCACCATCCTCTTCACCATCTCTGTTGAGCTTAAAAAGAGAATAAAAACAAAAAACAATTAGAATGTGATCATATCAAAAACATGAAAATAAACAAAATAGTCTTCACCTTTTCCTAAATCCTCTTCATCCTCTTCATCCTCTTCACCATCCTCTTCACCATCTCTGTTGAGCTTAAAAAGAGAATAAAAACAAAAAACAATTAGAATGTGATCATATCAAAAACATGAAAATAAACAAAATAGTCTTCACCTTTTCCTAAATCCTCTTCATCCTCTTCATCCTCTTCACCATCCTCTTCACCATCTCTGTTGAGCTTAAAAAGAGAATAAAAACAAAAAACAATTAGAATGTGATCATATCAAAAACATGAAAATAAACAAAATAGTCTTCACCTTTTCCTAAATCCTCTTCATCCTCTTCATCCTCTTCACCATCCTCTTCACCATCTCTGTTGAGCTTAAAAAGAGAATAAAAACAAAAAACAATTAGAATGTGATCATATCAAAAACATGAAAATAAACAAAATAGTCTTCACCTTTTCCTAAATCCTCTTCACCATCCTCTTCACCATCTCTGTTGAGCTTAAAAAGAGAATAAAAACAAAAAACAATTAGAATGTGATCATATCAAAAACATGAAAATAAACAAACTAGTCTTCACCTTTTCCTAAATCCTCTTCATCCTCTTCATCCTCTTCACCATCCTCTTCACCATCTCTGTTGAGCTTAAAAAGAGAATAAAAACAAAAAACAATTAGAATGTGATCATATCAAAAACATGAAAATAAACAAAATAGTCTTCACCTTTTCCTAAATCCTCTTCATCCTCTTCATCCTCTTCACCATCCTCTTCACCATCTCTGTTGAGCTTAAAAAGAGAATAAAAACAAAAAACAATTAGAATGTGATCATATCAAAAACATGAAAATAAACAAAATAGTCTTCACCTTTTCCTAAATCCTCTTCATCCTCTTCACCATCCTCTTCACCATCTCTGTTGAGCTTAAAAAGAGAATAAAAACAAAAAACAATTAGAATGTGATCATATCAAAAACATGAAAATAAACAAAATAGTCTTCACCTTTTCCTAAATCCTCTTCATCCTCTTCATCCTCTTCACCATCCTCTTCACCATCTCTGTTGAGCTTAAAAAGAGAATAAAAAAAACAAACAATTAGAATGTGATCATATCAAAAACATGAAAATAAACAAAATAGTCTTCACCTTTTCCTAAATCCTCTTCATCCTCTTCATCCTCTTCACCATCCTCTTCACCATCTCTGTTGAGCTTAAAAAGAGAATAAAAACAAAAAACAATTAGAATGTGATCATATCAAAAACATGAAAATAAACAAAATAGTCTTCACCTTTTCCTAAATCCTCTTCATCCTCTTCATCCTCTTCACCATCCTCTTCACCATCTCTGTTGAGCTTAAAAAGAGAATAAAAACAAAAAACAATTAGAATGTGATCATATCAAAAACATGAAAATAAACAAAATAGTCTTCACCTTTTCCTAAATCCTCTTCATCCTCTTCACCATCCTCTTCACCATCTCTGTTGAGCTTAAAAAGAGAATAAAAACAAAAAACAATTAGAATGTGATCATATCAAAAACATGAAAATAAACAAAATAGTCTTCACCTTTTCCTAAATCCTCTTCATCCTCTTCATCCTCTTCACCATCCTCTTCACCATCTCTGTTGAGCTTAAAAAGAGAATAAAAACAAAAAACAATTAGAATGTGATCATATCAAAAACATGAAAATAAACAAAATAGTCTTCACCTTTTCCTAAATCCTCTTCATCCTCTTCACCATCCTCTTCACCATCTCTGTTGAGCTTAAAAAGAGAATAAAAACAAAAAACAATTAGAATGTGATCATATCAAAAACATGAAAATAAACAAAATAGTCTTCACCTTTTCCTAAATCCTCTTCATCCTCTTCATCCTCTTCACCATCCTCTTCACCATCTCTGTTGAGCTTAAAAAGAGAATAAAAACAAAAAACAATTAGAATGTGATCATATCAAAAACATGAAAATAAACAAAATAGTCTTCACCTTTTCCTAAATCCTCTTCATCCTCTTCATCCTCTTCACCATCCTCTTCACCATCTCTGTTGAGCTTAAAAAGAGAATAAAAACAAAAAACAATTAGAATGTGATCATATCAAAAACATGAAAATAAACAAAATAGTCTTCACCTTTTCCTAAATCCTCTTCATCCTCTTCACCATCCTCTTCACCATCTCTGTTGAGCTTAAAAAGAGAATAAAAACAAAAAACAATTAGAATGTGATCATATCAAAAACATGAAAATAAACAAAATAGTCTTCACCTTTTCCTAAATCCTCTTCATCCTCTTCATCCTCTTCACCATCCTCTTCACCATCTCTGTTGAGCTTAAAAAGAGAATAAAAACAAAAAACAATTAGAATGTGATCATATCAAAAACATGAAAATAAACAAAATAGTCTTCACCTTTTCCTAAATCCTCTTCATCCTCTTCATCCTCTTCACCATCCTCTTCACCATCTCTGTTGAGCTTAAAAAGAGAATAAAAACAAAAAACAATTAGAATGTGATCATATCAAAAACATGAAAATAAACAAACTAGTCTTCACCTTTTCCTAAATCCTCTTCATCCTCTTCATCCTCTTCACCATCCTCTTCACCATCTCTGTTGAGCTTAAAAAGAGAATAAAAACAAAAAACAATTAGAATGTGATCATATCAAAAACATGAAAATAAACAAAATAGTCTTCACCTTTTCCTAAATCCTCTTCATCCTCTTCACCATCCTCTTCACCATCTCTGTTGAGCTTAAAAAGAGAATAAAAACAAAAAACAATTAGAATGTGATCATATCAAAAACATGAAAATAAACAAAATAGTCTTCACCTTTTCCTAAATCCTCTTCATCCTCTTCATCCTCTTCACCATCCTCTTCACCATCTCTGTTGAGCTTAAAAAGAGAATAAAAACAAAAAACAATTAGAATGTGATCATATCAAAAACATGAAAATAAACAAAATAGTCTTCACCTTTTCCTAAATCCTCTTCATCCTCTTCATCCTCTTCACCATCCTCTTCACCATCTCTGTTGAGCTTAAAAAGAGAATAAAAACAAAAAACAATTAGAATGTGATCATATCAAAAACATGAAAATAAACAAAATAGTCTTCACCTTTTCCTAAATCCTCTTCATCCTCTTCATCCTCTTCACCATCCTCTTCACCATCTCTGTTGAGCTTAAAAAGAGAATAAAAACAAAAAACAATTAGAATGTGATCATATCAAAAACATGAAAATAAACAAAATAGTCTTCACCTTTTCCTAAATCCTCTTCATCCTCTTCACCATCCTCTTCACCATCTCTGTTGAGCTTAAAAAGAGAATAAAAACAAAAAACAATTAGAATGTGATCATATCAAAAACATGAAAATAAACAAAATAGTCTTCACCTTTTCCTAAATCCTCTTCATCCTCTTCACCATCCTCTTCACCATCTCTGTTGAGCTTAAAAAGAGAATAAAAACAAAAAACAATTAGAATGTGATCATATCAAAAACATGAAAATAAACAAAATAGTCTTCACCTTTTCCTAAATCCTCTTCATCCTCTTCACCATCCTCTTCACCATCTCTGTTGAGCTTAAAAAGAGAATAAAAACAAAAAACAATTAGAATGTGATCATATCAAAAACATGAAAATAAACAAAATAGTCTTCACCTTTTCCTAAATCCTCTTCATCCTCTTCATCCTCTTCACCATCCTCTTCACCATCTCTGTTGAGCTTAAAAAGAGAATAAAAACAAAAAACAATTAGAATGTGATCATATCAAAAACATGAAAATAAACAAAATAGTCTTCACCTTTTCCTAAATCCTCTTCATCCTCTTCATCCTCTTCACCATCCTCTTCACCATCTCTGTTGAGCTTAAAAAGAGAATAAAAACAAAAAACAATTAGAATGTGATCATATCAAAAACATGAAAATAAACAAAATAGTCTTCACCTTTTCCTAAATCCTCTTCATCCTCTTCATCCTCTTCACCATCCTCTTCACCATCTCTGTTGAGCTTAAAAAGAGAATAAAAACAAAAAACAATTAGAATGTGATCATATCAAAAACATGAAAATAAACAAAATAGTCTTCACCTTTTCCTAAATCCTCTTCATCCTCTTCATCCTCTTCACCATCCTCTTCACCATCTCTGTTGAGCTTAAAAAGAGAATAAAAACAAAAAACAATTAGAATGTGATCATATCAAAAACATGAAAATAAACAAAATAGTCTTCACCTTTTCCTAAATCCTCTTCATCCTCTTCACCATCCTCTTCACCATCTCTGTTGAGCTTAAAAAGAGAATAAAAACAAAAAACAATTAGAATGTGATCATATCAAAAACATGAAAATAAACAAAATAGTCTTCACCTTTTCCTAAATCCTCTTCATCCTCTTCATCCTCTTCACCATCCTCTTCACCATCTCTGTTGAGCTTAAAAAGAGAATAAAAACAAAAAACAATTAGAATGTGATCATATCAAAAACATGAAAATAAACAAAATAGTCTTCACCTTTTCCTAAATCCTCTTCATCCTCTTCATCCTCTTCACCATCCTCTTCACCATCTCTGTTGAGCTTAAAAAGAGAATAAAAACAAAAAACAATTAGAATGTGATCATATCAAAAACATGAAAATAAACAAAATAGTCTTCACCTTTTCCTAAATCCTCTTCATCCTCTTCACCATCCTCTTCACCATCTCTGTTGAGCTTAAAAAGAGAATAAAAACAAAAACAATTAGAATGTGATCATATCAAAAACATGAAAATAAACAAAATAGTCTTCACCTTTTCCTAAATCCTCTTCATCCTCTTCATCCTCTTCACCATCCTCTTCACCATCTCTGTTGAGCTTAAAAAGAGAATAAAAACAAAAAACAATTAGAATGTGATCATATCAAAAACATGAAAATAAACAAAATAGTCTTCACCTTTTCCTAAATCCTCTTCATCCTCTTCACCATCCTCTTCACCATCTCTGTTGAGCTTAAAAAGAGAATAAAAACAAAAAACAATTAGAATGTGATCATATCAAAAACATGAAAATAAACAAAATAGTCTTCACCTTTTCCTAAATCCTCTTCATCCTCTTCATCCTCTTCACCATCCTCTTCACCATCTCTGTTGAGCTTAAAAAGAGAATAAAAACAAAAAACAATTAGAATGTGATCATATCAAAAACATGAAAATAAACAAAATAGTCTTCACCTTTTCCTAAATCCTCTTCATCCTCTTCATCCTCTTCACCATCCTCTTCACCATCTCTGTTGAGCTTAAAAAGAGAATAAAAACAAAAAACAATTAGAATGTGATCATATCAAAAACATGAAAATAAACAAAATAGTCTTCACCTTTTCCTAAATCCTCTTCATCCTCTTCATCCTCTTCACCATCCTCTTCACCATCTCTGTTGAGCTTAAAAAGAGAATAAAAACAAAAAACAATTAGAATGTGATCATATCAAAAACATGAAAATAAACAAAATAGTCTTCACCTTTTCCTAAATCCTCTTCATCCTCTTCATCCTCTTCACCATCCTCTTCACCATCTCTGTTGAGCTTAAAAAGAGAATAAAAACAAAAAACAATTAGAATGTGATCATATCAAAAACATGAAAATAAACAAAATAGTCTTCACCTTTTCCTAAATCCTCTTCATCCTCTTCATCCTCTTCACCATCCTCTTCACCATCTCTGTTGAGCTTAAAAAGAGAATAAAAACAAAAAACAATTAGAATGTGATCATATCAAAAACATGAAAATAAACAAAATAGTCTTCACCTTTTCCTAAATCCTCTTCATCCTCTTCACCATCCTCTTCACCATATCTGTTGAGCTTAAAAGAGAATAAAAGCAAAAAACAATTAGAATGTGATCATATCAAAAACATGAAAATAAACAAAATAGTCTTCACCTTTTCCTAAATCCTCTTCATCCTCTTCACCATCCTCTTCACCATATCTGTTGAGCTTAAAAAGAGAATAAAAACAAAAAACAATTAGAATGTGATCATATCAAAAACATGAAAATAAACAAAATAGTCTTCACCTTTTCCTAAATCCTCTTCATCCTCTTCACCATCCTCTTCACCATCTCTGTTGAGCTTAAAAAGAGAATAAAAACAAAAAACAATTAGAATGTGATCATATCAAAAACATGAAAATAAACAAAATAGTCTTCACCTTTTCCTAAATCCTCTTCATCCTCTTCATCCTCTTCACCATCCTCTTCACCATCTCTGTTGAGCTTAAAAAGAGAATAAAAACAAAAAACAATTAGAATGTGATCATATCAAAAACATGAAAATAAACAAAATAGTCTTCACCTTTTCCTAAATCCTCTTCATCCTCTTCACCATCCTCTTCACCATCTCTGTTGAGCTTAAAAAGAGAATAAAAACAAAAAACAATTAGAATGTGATCATATCAAAAACATGAAAATAAACAAAATAGTCTTCACCTTTTCCTAAATCCTCTTCATCCTCTTCATCCTCTTCACCATCCTCTTCACCATCTCTGTTGAGCTTAAAAAGAGAATAAAAACAAAAAACAATTAGAATGTGATCATATCAAAAACATGAAAATAAACAAAATAGTCTTCACCTTTTCCTAAATCCTCTTCATCCTCTTCATCCTCTTCACCATCCTCTTCACCATCTCTGTTGAGCTTAAAAAGAGAATAAAAACAAAAAACAATTAGAATGTGATCATATCAAAAACATGAAAATAAACAAAATAGTCTTCACCTTTTCCTAAATCCTCTTCATCCTCTTCATCCTCTTCACCATCCTCTTCACCATCTCTGTTGAGCTTAAAAAGAGAAAAAACAAAAAACAATTAGAATGTGATCATATCAAAAACATGAAAATAAACAAAATAGTCTTCACCTTTTCCTAAATCCTCTTCATCCTCTTCATCCTCTTCACCATCCTCTTCACCATCTCTGTTGAGCTTAAAAAGAGAATAAAAACAAAAAACAATTAGAATGTGATCATATCAAAAACATGAAAATAAACAAAATAGTCTTCACCTTTTCCTAAATCCTCTTCATCCTCTTCATCCTCTTCACCATCCTCTTCACCATCTCTGTTGAGCTTAAAAAGAGAATAAAAACAAAAAACAATTAGAATGTGATCATATCAAAAACATGAAAATAAACAAAATAGTCTTCACCTTTTCCTAAATCCTCTTCATCCTCTTCATCCTCTTCACCATCCTCTTCACCATCTCTGTTGAGCTTAAAAAGAGAATAAAAACAAAAAACAATTAGAATGTGATCATATCAAAAACATGAAAATAAACAAAATAGTCTTCACCTTTTCCTAAATCCTCTTCATCCTCTTCATCCTCTTCACCATCCTCTTCACCATCTCTGTTGAGCTTAAAAAGAGAATAAAAACAAAAAACAATTAGAATGTGATCATATCAAAAACATGAAAATAAACAAAATAGTCTTCACCTTTTCCTAAATCCTCTTCATCCTCTTCATCCTCTTCACCATCCTCTTCACCATCTCTGTTGAGCTTAAAAAGAGAATAAAAACAAAAAACAATTAGAATGTGATCATATCAAAAACATGAAAATAAACAAAATAGTCTTCACCTTTTCCTAAATCCTCTTCATCCTCTTCATCCTCTTCACCATCCTCTTCACCATCTCTGTTGAGCTTAAAAAGAGAATAAAAACAAAAAACAATTAGAATGTGATCATATCAAAAACATGAAAATAAACAAAATAGTCTTCACCTTTTCCTAAATCCTCTTCATCCTCTTCATCCTCTTCACCATCCTCTTCACCATCTCTGTTGAGCTTAAAAAGAGAATAAAAACAAAAAACAATTAGAATGTGATCATATCAAAAACATGAAAATAAACAAAATAGTCTTCACCTTTTCCTAAATCCTCTTCATCCTCTTCACCATCCTCTTCACCATCTCTGTTGAGCTTAAAAAGAGAATAAAACAAAAAACAATTAGAATGTGATCATATCAAAAACATGAAAATAAACAAAATAGTCTTCACCTTTTCCTAAATCCTCTTCATCCTCTTCACCATCCTCTTCACCATATCTGTTGAGCTTAAAAAGAGAATAAAAACAAAAAACAATTAGAATGTGATCATATCAAAAACATGAAAATAAACAAAATAGTCTTCACCTTTTCCTAAATCCTCTTCATCCTCTTCACCATCCTCTTCACCATCTCTGTTGAGCTTAAAAAGAGAATAAAAACAAAAAACAATTAGAATGTGATCATATCAAAAACATGAAAATAAACAAAATAGTCTTCACCTTTTCCTAAATCCTCTTCATCCTCTTCATCCTCTTCACCATCCTCTTCACCATCTCTGTTGAGCTTAAAAAGAGAATAAAAACAAAAAACAATTAGAATGTGATCATATCAAAAACATGAAAATAAACAAAATAGTCTTCACCTTTTCCTAAATCCTCTTCATCCTCTTCACCATCCTCTTCACCATCTCTGTTGAGCTTAAAAAGAGAATAAAAACAAAAAACAATTAGAATGTGATCATATCAAAAACATGAAAATAAACAAAATAGTCTTCACCTTTTCCTAAATCCTCTTCATCCTCTTCATCCTCTTCACCATCCTCTTCACCATCTCTGTTGAGCTTAAAAAGAGAATAAAAACAAAAAACAATTAGAATGTGATCATATCAAAAACATGAAAATAAACAAAATAGTCTTCACCTTTTCCTAAATCCTCTTCATCCTCTTCATCCTCTTCACCATCCTCTTCACCATCTCTGTTGAGCTTAAAAAGAGAATAAAAACAAAAAACAATTAGAATGTGATCATATCAAAAACATGAAAATAAACAAACTAGTCTTCACCTTTTCCTAAATCCTCTTCATCCTCTTCATCCTCTTCACCATCCTCTTCACCATCTCTGTTGAGCTTAAAAAGAGAATAAAAACAAAAAACAATTAGAATGTGATCATATCAAAAACATGAAAATAAACAAAATAGTCTTCACCTTTTCCTAAATCCTCTTCATCCTCTTCATCCTCTTCACCATCCTCTTCACCATCTCTGTTGAGCTTAAAAAGAGAATAAAAACAAAAAACAATTAGAATGTGATCATATCAAAAACATGAAAATAAACAAAATAGTCTTCACCTTTTCCTAAATCCTCTTCATCCTCTTCACCATCCTCTTCACCATCTCTGTTGAGCTTAAAAAGAGAATAAAAACAAAAAACAATTAGAATGTGATCATATCAAAAACATGAAAATAAACAAAATAGTCTTCACCTTTTCCTAAATCCTCTTCATCCTCTTCACCATCCTCTTCACCATCTCTGTTGAGCTTAAAAAGAGAATAAAAAACAATTAGAATGTGATCATATCAAAAACATGAAAATAAACAAAATAGTCTTCACCTTTTCCTAAATCCTCTTCACCATCCTCTTCACCATATCTGTTGAGCTTAAAAAGAGAATAAAAACAAAAAACAATTAGAATGTGATCATATCAAAAACATGAAAATAAACAAAATAGTCTTCACCTTTTCCTAAATCCTCTTCATCCTCTTCATCCTCTTCACCATCCTCTTCACCATCTCTGTTGAGCTTAAAAAGAGAATAAAAACAAAAAACAATTAGAATGTGATCATATCAAAAACATGAAAATAAACAAAATAGTCTTCACCTTTTCCTAAATCCTCTTCATCCTCTTCATCCTCTTCACCATCCTCTTCACCATCTCTGTTGAGCTTAAAAAGAGAATAAAAACAAAAAACAATTAGAATGTGATCATATCAAAAACATGAAAATAAACAAAATAGTCTTCACCTTTTCCTAAATCCTCTTCATCCTCTTCACCATCCTCTTCACCATCTCTGTTGAGCTTAAAAAGAGAATAAAAACAAAAAACAATTAGAATGTGATCATATCAAAAACATGAAAATAAACAAACTAGTCTTCACCTTTTCCTAAATCCTCTTCATCCTCTTCATCCTCTTCACCATCCTCTTCACCATCTCTGTTGAGCTTAAAAAGAGAATAAAAACAAAAAACAATTAGAATGTGATCATATCAAAAACATGAAAATAAACAAAATAGTCTTCACCTTTTCCTAAATCCTCTTCATCCTCTTCATCCTCTTCACCATCCTCTTCACCATCTCTGTTGAGCTTAAAAAGAGAATAAAAACAAAAAACAATTAGAATGTGATCATATCAAAAACATGAAAATAAACAAAATAGTCTTCACCTTTTCCTAAATCCTCTTCATCCTCTTCACCATCCTCTTCACCATCTCTGTTGAGCTTAAAAAGAGAATAAAAACAAAAAACAATTAGAATGTGATCATATCAAAAACATGAAAATAAACAAAATAGTCTTCACCTTTTCCTAAATCCTCTTCATCCTCTTCACCATCTCTGTTGAGCTTAAAAAGAGAATAAAAACAATTAGAATGTGATCATATCAAAAACATGAAAATAAACAAAATAGTCTTCACCTTTTCCTAAATCCTCTTCACCATCCTCTTCACCATATCTGTTGAGCTTAAAAAGAGAATAAAAACAAAAAACAATTAGAATGTGATCATATCAAAAACATGAAAATAAACAAAATAGTCTTCACCTTTTCCTAAATCCTCTTCATCCTCTTCATCCTCTTCACCATCCTCTTCACCATCTCTGTTGAGCTTAAAAAGAGAATAAAAACAAAAAACAATTAGAATGTGATCATATCAAAAACATGAAAATAAACAAAATAGTCTTCACCTTTTCCTAAATCCTCTTCATCCTCTTCATCCTCTTCACCATCCTCTTCACCATCTCTGTTGAGCTTAAAAAGAGAATAAAAACAAAAAACAATTAGAATGTGATCATATCAAAAACATGAAAATAAACAAAATAGTCTTCACCTTTTCCTAAATCCTCTTCATCCTCTTCACCATCCTCTTCACCATCTCTGTTGAGCTTAAAAAGAGAATAAAAAACAATTAGAATGTGATCATATCAAAAACATGAAAATAAACAAAATAGTCTTCACCTTTTCCTAAATCCTCTTCACCATCCTCTTCACCATATCTGTTGAGCTTAAAAAGAGAATAAAAACAAAAAACAATTAGAATGTGATCATATCAAAAACATGAAAATAAACAAAATAGTCTTCACCTTTTCCTAAATCCTCTTCATCCTCTTCACCATCCTCTTCACCATATCTGTTGAGCTTAAAAAGAGAATAAAAACAAAAAACAATTAGAATGTGATCATATCAAAAACATGAAAATAAACAAAATAGTCTTCACCTTTTCCTAAATCCTCTTCATCCTCTTCATCCTCTTCACCATCCTCTTCACCATCTCTGTTGAGCTTAAAAAGAGAATAAAAACAAAAAACAATTAGAATGTGATCATATCAAAAACATGAAAATAAACAAAATAGTCTTCACCTTTTCCTAAATCCTCTTCACCATCCTCTTCACCATCTCTGTTGAGCTTAAAAAGAGAATAAAAACAAAAAACAATTAGAATGTGATCATATCAAAAACATGAAAATAAACAAAATAGTCTTCACCTTTTCCTAAATCCTCTTCATCCTCTTCACCATCCTCTTCACCATCTCTGTTGAGCTTAAAAAGAGAATAAAAACAAAAAACAATTAGAATGTGATCATATCAAAAACATGAAAATAAACAAAATAGTCTTCACCTTTTCCTAAATCCTCTTCATCCTCTTCATCCTCTTCACCATCCTCTTCACCATCTCTGTTGAGCTTAAAAAGAGAATAAAAACAAAAAACAATTAGAATGTGATCATATCAAAAACATGAAAATAAACAAAATAGTCTTCACCTTTTCCTAAATCCTCTTCATCCTCTTCACCATCCTCTTCACCATCTCTGTTGAGCTTAAAAAGAGAATAAAAACAAAAAACAATTAGAATGTGATCATATCAAAAACATGAAAATAAACAAAATAGTCTTCACCTTTTCCTAAATCCTCTTCATCCTCTTCACCATCCTCTTCACCATCTCTGTTGAGCTTAAAAAGAGAATAAAAACAAAAAACAATTAGAATGTGATCATATCAAAAACATGAAAATAAACAAAATAGTCTTCACCTTTTCCTAAATCCTCTTCATCCTCTTCATCCTCTTCACCATCCTCTTCACCATCTCTGTTGAGCTTAAAAAGAGAATAAAAACAAAAAACAATTAGAATGTGATCATATCAAAAACATGAAAATAAACAAAATAGTCTTCACCTTTTCCTAAATCCTCTTCATCCTCTTCATCCTCTTCACCATCCTCTTCACCATCTCTGTTGAGCTTAAAAAGAGAATAAAAACAAAAAACAATTAGAATGTGATCATATCAAAAACATGAAAATAAACAAAATAGTCTTCACCTTTTCCTAAATCCTCTTCATCCTCTTCATCCTCTTCACCATCCTCTTCACCATCTCTGTTGAGCTTAAAAAGAGAATAAAAACAAAAAACAATTAGAATGTGATCATATCAAAAACATGAAAATAAACAAAATAGTCTTCACCTTTTCCTAAATCCTCTTCATCCTCTTCACCATCCTCTTCACCATATCTGTTGAGCTTAAAAAGAGAATAAAAGCAAAAAACAATTAGAATGTGATCATATCAAAAACATGAAAATAAACAAAATAGTCTTCACCTTTTCCTAAATCCTCTTCATCCTCTTCACCATCCTCTTCACCATATCTGTTGAGCTTAAAAAGAGAATAAAAACAAAAAACAATTAGAATGTGATCATATCAAAAACATGAAAATAAACAAAATAGTCTTCACCTTTTCCTAAATCCTCTTCATCCTCTTCACCATCCTCTTCACCATCTCTGTTGAGCTTAAAAAGAGAATAAAAACAAAAAACAATTAGAATGTGATCATATCAAAAACATGAAAATAAACAAAATAGTCTTCACCTTTTCCTAAATCCTCTTCATCCTCTTCACCATCCTCTTCACCATCTCTGTTGAGCTTAAAAAGAGAATAAAAACAAAAAACAATTAGAATGTGATCATATCAAAAACATGAAAATAAACAAAATAGTCTTCACCTTTTCCTAAATCCTCTTCATCCTCTTCATCCTCTTCACCATCCTCTTCACCATCTCTGTTGAGCTTAAAAAGAGAATAAAAACAAAAAACAATTAGAATGTGATCATATCAAAAACATGAAAATAAACAAAATAGTCTTCACCTTTTCCTAAATCCTCTTCATCCTCTTCATCCTCTTCACCATCCTCTTCACCATCTCTGTTGAGCTTAAAAAGAGAATAAAAACAAAAAACAATTAGAATGTGATCATATCAAAAACATGAAAATAAACAAAATAGTCTTCACCTTTTCCTAAATCCTCTTCATCCTCTTCATCCTCTTCACCATCCTCTTCACCATCTCTGTTGAGCTTAAAAAGAGAATAAAAACAAAAAACAATTAGAATGTGATCATATCAAAAACATGAAAATAAACAAAATAGTCTTCACCTTTTCCTAAATCCTCTTCATCCTCTTCACCATCCTCTTCACCATCTCTGTTGAGCTTAAAAAGAGAATAAAACAAAAACAATTAGAATGTGATCATATCAAAAACATGAAAATAAACAAAATAGTCTTCACCTTTTCCTAAATCCTCTTCACCATCCTCTTCACCATATCTGTTGAGCTTAAAAAGAGAATAAAAACAAAAAACAATTAGAATGTGATCATATCAAAAACATGAAAATAAACAAAATAGTCTTCACCTTTTCCTAAATCCTCTTCATCCTCTTCACCATCCTCTTCACCATATCTGTTGAGCTTAAAAAGAGAATAAAAACAAAAAACAATTAGAATGTGATCATATCAAAAACATGAAAATAAACAAAATAGTCTTCACCTTTTCCTAAATCCTCTTCATCCTCTTCATCCTCTTCACCATCCTCTTCACCATCTCTGTTGAGCTTAAAAAGAGAATAAAAACAAAAAACAATTAGAATGTGATCATATCAAAAACATGAAAATAAACAAAATAGTCTTCACCTTTTCCTAAATCCTCTTCATCCTCTTCACCATCCTCTTCACCATCTCTGTTGAGCTTAAAAAGAGAATAAAAACAAAAAACAATTAGAATGTGATCATATCAAAAACATGAAAATAAACAAAATAGTCTTCACCTTTTCCTAAATCCTCTTCATCCTCTTCACCATCCTCTTCACCATCTCTGTTGAGCTTAAAAAGAGAATAAAAACAAAAAACAATTAGAATGTGATCATATCAAAAACATGAAAATAAACAAAATAGTCTTCACCTTTTCCTAAATCCTCTTCATCCTCTTCATCCTCTTCACCATCCTCTTCACCATCTCTGTTGAGCTTAAAAAGAGAATAAAAACAAAAAACAATTAGAATGTGATCATATCAAAAACATGAAAATAAACAAAATAGTCTTCACCTTTTCCTAAATCCTCTTCATCCTCTTCATCCTCTTCACCATCCTCTTCACCATCTCTGTTGAGCTTAAAAAGAGAATAAAAACAAAAAACAATTAGAATGTGATCATATCAAAAACATGAAAATAAACAAAATAGTCTTCACCTTTTCCTAAATCCTCTTCATCCTCTTCATCCTCTTCACCATCCTCTTCACCATCTCTGTTGAGCTTAAAAAGAGAATAAAAACAAAAAACAATTAGAATGTGATCATATCAAAAACATGAAAATAAACAAAATAGTCTTCACCTTTTCCTAAATCCTCTTCATCCTCTTCACCATCCTCTTCACCATATCTGTTGAGCTTAAAAAGAGAATAAAAACAAAAAACAATTAGAATGTGATCATATCAAAAACATGAAAATAAACAAAATAGTCTTCACCTTTTCCTAAATCCTCTTCATCCTCTTCACCATCCTCTTCACCATATCTGTTGAGCTTAAAAAGAGAATAAAAACAAAAAACAATTAGAATGTGATCATATCAAAAACATGAAAATAAACAAAATAGTCTTCACCTTTTCCTAAATCCTCTTCATCCTCTTCACCATCCTCTTCACCATCTCTGTTGAGCTTAAAAAGAGAATAAAAACAAAAAACAATTAGAATGTGATCATATCAAAAACATGAAAATAAACAAAATAGTCTTCACCTTTTCCTAAATCCTCTTCATCCTCTTCACCATCCTCTTCACCATCTCTGTTGAGCTTAAAAAGAGAATAAAAACAAAAAACAATTAGAATGTGATCATATCAAAAACATGAAAATAAACAAAATAGTCTTCACCTTTTCCTAAATCCTCTTCATCCTCTTCATCCTCTTCACCATCCTCTTCACCATCTCTGTTGAGCTTAAAAAGAGAATAAAAACAAAAAACAATTAGAATGTGATCATATCAAAAACATGAAAATAAACAAAATAGTCTTCACCTTTTCCTAAATCCTCTTCATCCTCTTCATCCTCTTCACCATCCTCTTCACCATCTCTGTTGAGCTTAAAAAGAGAATAAAAACAAAAAACAATTAGAATGTGATCATATCAAAAACATGAAAATAAACAAAATAGTCTTCACCTTTTCCTAAATCCTCTTCATCCTCTTCATCCTCTTCACCATCCTCTTCACCATCTCTGTTGAGCTTAAAAAGAGAATAAAAACAAAAAACAATTAGAATGTGATCATATCAAAAACATGAAAATAAACAAAATAGTCTTCACCTTTTCCTAAATCCTCTTCATCCTCTTCACCATCCTCTTCACCATCTCTGTTGAGCTTAAAAAGAGAATAAAAACAAAAAACAATTAGAATGTGATCATATCAAAAACA